>CM072162.1:4382609-4958013 GCA_036850595.1 Rhyacichthys aspro
CACTGGTGCATCCTTACAGAGGTCCATTCATGGTTATTTAATTTGTGATCGAAATATGTAAAAATCTTGCAAAAATAAAAAAATAAAAAGAGTTGCTCTGAAAAGTTATTGTTGACTGAGTAAATGCTTCTGCCCTAAAAACAGCTTACAGAGATTAAAGGGATAGTTCAAAATTTGGTGAAAAAGGGGTCAAAAAGATACTCCTAATGTTCCTTGGGGCCTAATAAAGTGATTTGAATTAAGGAAAAGAAGGGAAACAACAGACAAATTAGAGTTGTGTGTAGCTGCTAATGGGTCAGTCACAACACACTTTTAAAAATAAACTATATAAGAGTTAATTCAGGTTTGAAAACGTCTACATCTACTACCACTGCAAGTGCATTTTGACGTGACTGCTTTACATTCTGTTCCTAAACACTCCCCAGTATAATCACCTCAGTGCAAAATAAGGTCCATTCCTCTGCAACATAAAAACGTATTATCTTTTATGGACTCTTTGAATATAGTTTTAGCTCTCAAATGAGGTTTAAAATGCATTTTTTTCACAGGTTTTGTCAATGTGAAATTTTTTTTTTTTCCCCCCCCCCCACGGGGGGGTTAAGAGCTATCAGGGAACACATTTTAACTACATTAATTTCACATCTCATTCAACACTGAACTATCCCTTTAAAAACTGTTGCACTTTGGGACGCCCAATACAAATCCAACTTTCAGTGGCATTGCACTGCAAAAAGACCCATGTGCCACGGTCTCAGTGAGTAATAATACCCTACTGCTTTTTAAAATGTTACAATAGACTTGTAAAGGTATTATTAACTTGTGTGTTTTTTGTTTTTGTTTTTTGTCAGAAGAATGAACATCAAGCAAAGTTTAAGTTATCTCTAATGAGTTGTAATCCAGCCCCTTGTCATCTGGTGCCCTAGTTTGTGTAACCCTTGCAATTGCAATTAAAAAAAAGGAAAACTCAAAAGATATTAGGGTAGGAAGTCTCAGCGAAGCCAAGTAATCAGTTCAAGCAGTGTGTTAAATGGTAGAAAACTGTACTTTAACAACTGACTTGTGAACCTGTGCTCCGCTGACCTCACTTCCAGTGTCAGTTAAAGACCCACAATGTTCCACAGTGACTCCATTACGACTAAATACTGAAGTGGAGCACTAAAGATAAAGTGTTACCACATGGCCGTTTCAGTCATTGTGCCTCCTCTTTTCTTCTTCTCTTACCGTCAGCGCTGACAACACAGTTTACACTTGGTCAATACGGGGTCAAAGGTCTCCACACTCTCACTCTACACAAAAGCTCTGAGTGGATATATTTTCGTCCACCGGCTGCGGCAGAGTCAATTAAATGAGTAAGGTTTTGGCAGCGAGAGGCAATAGAGGTTTAGCGCACGTACACACACAAAATGAATTCCACATGGGCAGCCTGCTTGTCCTGAGTGTTATGATATCAGCCTGCTTATTTGGAAGTCTTTGCTCTCATACTCTGCACATACTTTCACCAGTGTTTAGACTGGATTGAAGCGTGGAGTATAGTGGTTGCTGGGTGTCTAAAAAAAAAAAAAATTATATTGAGTGTTTTGAGTGTGCTACCAGACTTAAACCTGCAGTGGGTTGTAATGGCATATTGGAATTAGAAGGATTTGTGGGAAAGAGCTTATCAAGGTTTTTTTTTGTTTTTTTTAATCAAACAATATTTCAAAGAAGAAGTTATGCGTTAACATGATTCAGAAATACCACTGTATTCTCTGGGAAAAGGCTAGTTTAAAATAGACTGAGGTAAAATAGAAAAAGTTGTTTTTTTTTTCAGCATGATCTTTCAGCGTTTCTGGATGGTGTTCAGATATGGCTTCTTCTTTTCTTGACAAAGCTTTAAGCCTTATTTGTGGATGACACTAAACTGTTTTCTCAGACAGTGACTTCAAGAAATGTTCCTGAGCCCACAGAACAGAATCAGACTTTTACTTCATCAAGATCACAAGCAATCAATACTGACCTTCAGCTTTGTCCTTTGACACAAAGATTTCTCCAGATTTTGATGATATTATTTTCTGTAGATGGTGGGATATTCAAAGTATTTGTAGTTCGTGGCTGATTGGACGCCTGCCCTTCTTTACTTCTGAGGCTTTCTGAAATGCTCTTTTTATACCCAGTCATGTAACTAACCCGTTGCCACTGACTTAATTTGTTGCCAAACGCTTCTCTGATTGTTTTTGTTTTGTTTTTAGCTATTATGTACTCTTTACAGTTTCCCTACTATTTTCAAATTGGGTTTCTAACAAAAAAAATGGTCTGTCTTGTGTCTATATATTTTTTATTTTATTTTATTTCAATATTTCAAGTTGTGTCATTGCTCCTATCAGCTTACACAAAGTGCATCCACATTTAGACGGTTAATGCTAATATAAATAGATGCTTCCTATCTCTGTTATACTTCAGCCAGTCTCCATCTTTGTTTAGTCTGGTTTGTTTTTATACAAACTCAATAAATTTCACAAATAAGATGGCGAAGATAAATGGTAATACTGATGCCACTTCCTTTGTGCTAGTAAATGGACAGCACTCAGCTTCTCCTCTTGCCCTCATGGAACATGATACTGCCCCGTGTGACGAGGTGCACCAGATAGAGCCACCTCTTGCTCCATGTGTCTCTGTCAACCGTGTGCTAATGGAATCCGCGCCTCTCCGTCAGTGATCCCACTGAGTTATTATGTGTTTGTTTGGTGGAGAGATATCAGATTAGGAGCCGCATCCGATTTAATGATGCCCTGCGCGGGGGGGATAAATAAGTGAGGGAGAGTACCGAGGAGCAAATCTAATCAGGCAATCAACCAACCAATCACGCTGGCTGTGAGTTTGTCTGCAACAAAATGGCCGCTCCCCTCTGACAGAAGCTTTTAATCAGCTGTTCTATAGGCTCAGACAGGCAGATGTAAGGAGACAAATGGAAACATAGCAATGCTAAATGGGCTTAGTGGGAATTACAAAGAGAAAAATGGAATGATTCTTGTAATAAAGTACACAATGTGCTTTTGAAGCCAGTGTTTCCCCACAGTTCATTTGGTTTCTATGAAGAGCAAAAGCCAAGCAGTTAGGTACAGTTCAGTTATGGTTTCCTGTATGTTGTAAAAGTTGGTTCAAAGGGTCCCAAAATCAGCATTATATAATTCCACTTTTGGCACCTTTCTATTAGAGTAAAAAGTGAGTGGAATGGTTAGTAAACTGTGGTAGCCTAAACACCTTTTCTAGTTCTTTTTCCATTCTGTACAAAGAATTATTCTGGGTCCTGTCAAAAAAAGTCTCACTCCAGTAATAAACTGTTAAATCTCAAGGAGAAAGAACAGAAATTGAACCATTGCAAAGGCTAAACTTGCTTTTAGCCAATGTGTGTCTTACAAGGAGGAGGAGTGCATTTGATTTAAAAAATAAACTTGATCATGATTGGAATTTGAATTTAATTCAGCACAATCCGACAGCTGAAAAAAGTCTTCAGTCCAACAAATTTGTTAACTGTAACCATTGTTTGATTGTTCTTTCAAGATAAATATTAGAAACACTGGGATCAGATGCACAAATAGTGCAAGCATATGCAAAGCTGATAAAAATGTGTGATTATAATGTCCTTTTCAAACAGAAAAGAATAATACATCTAACTGGGCCACATTTCCCTAATGATTCTGGGTTTAATCAATAAAACATAACTTCTGATTAGAAACTATTCCAAGCCAAAGCTACTTCTGGGGAATGGTGTCAAATGGTGTCCCAAATTTTCTTTTTGTTCCAAACCCAAGACTTGGCCAATGGAAACTGGAGTGCATGTGCAGTGTTCAAGTTCAGACTCTGGGGTTTTTGAAAGTTTAGTTTTTTTAACAGGATAAAAATAAGTGAACTTTGGTTAAGCTTAGAAAAAGGTAGTAGTTTTATCTTTAATTTATTCCTGGACATGTGCCCTCTAAAAACTGCTAGTGAAACTGCCCTGTATCAAGCTGCATAGCTGCTGCTCTAAAACACTGTGCATTTGTTTACAACATCAGCAGAGGGTGAAGACATGTTAGATCCAGATATACCTCAGTTAAGCCTCGTTTCCACTTGGACGAAAAGCGTACCATGTACTACACTTTGGGTAAGCCTTAGTAAGGGTCCCCAAGTAGGTCAATGATTGGACGATAGATAATCCTCATTTGAAGAGAAGAGAAGCACAAGTAAAAACATTTTAATCAAATGAAAACATATAATGAATTATGCCTTCTTCTAAAACATTCTAACAGACAACCTGCTAAATGTTGGATTTTTTTCCCACAACAAAACTAGGGTTTATTAGCAAAAGCTGCTTCCACCTCTTGCTTCATGACTTTAAACATGTGTTTATCATCTACGTTGCATTAACCTCAAGCAGAACCTGTGCCTCAAATATGGAGTCCCTCAATTATAGGAAATTGGTGTAGCTCTTTGAATTGAATGTTCTGAAAGCTAAGAACAAACCAGAAATAGTTTAATGTTTACTGCAGCAGCATACGACTGTACCTCCAGCCTCTTACACACCAGGATGTATTCTCTTGTTATATTCATATTAACAATCTATCCAAGTTTCAAAAGGTCAGAAGTGACATCAGTTTGGGATGTCATTCATCAAAAACTATAAATTCAAGTTACCTCTGATAAATGTACACAACAATAATTGCTGTACTTAATAGCTGTATCTACACATCTACACATCTGAAGTAATGGCTGCCAACAACATAGAGAAAGTATTTGTTCAAGCATTAGTGTGCTTTGACCGTGGATAAATAATGGCAATTTTTGTTAGGTCCCCAAAAAACAGGCATAGGGCCAACGATCTGCAAATAGATACCTCCATGTTACATTAGACTTGTGTTTTGAGTATAGCAGTTTTGAAACATATGGCCACTGGCTTGACCTTTATGATCCACTGAACCAATCCCATCTTACATTTTTGAGTGAATAGATATTTTGTATTTGAGACAGTGGGTCGCTGCTAAAACGTGACACTGCCCTGTTCCCTCCACACAGAATTTACGATACAAGGTTTTTGGTACATGTTTTGCGATAATGCTGGTGATAAGTGCAGAGGAGCGGAAAGGAAGGTGCAAGGTCGGCGTGCCAGAGACGCTCTACATCAGTTCCAGCAGAGTGGGTGATCCCGACACCTCCCTGTGCCCCACAACCAGCCCTGATCCCAGCTGACGTCAGAGCGCCGGCGGGGGAACACTCACCGGTCGTGTAAGGTTCTTTGTTTGAGCATTTTAACTTCAGGCTTATTCAGTGAAAGTTTAGACCTACACGCAGACATCTAAAATAGAATGATGTTTTGCTTTTGGCGTGAGTGAAGGTGTCTCTTAAACTAGGTGCTGGGAATCTTGTGACGGGATACACACTGGGAACTTTGCTGTTAACAAGTCCATACAACATAAAATCATGGATGCAGAGGTAAAAGAAGGCCGCTTTTAATGTGAAATAGCATGATATTCTTGGATGTGTCGTCTAAAGCTAATGCTAACATTTGCTTTGTTTGACGGGAAACAAAGCAAATGTTTGAGCACAAGTCCCCATGTGGAATAAATCAATATTACATAGGAAAGGAACTGGTGAAGCTGACAGAATTTTCTCTGCACACATTGGATTTCAACGTCCCTAATGTCTAATGTGTGCACAGACTCAAATGTTAGCAGCAAATGTGACTGAATACAAGCCAACATGACAGAATAAATAGTGGGTTACAGGGGGTTTTTTGCATGTAAATGACAGGGGGGATGATATTGTAATGTGTAGACTTCATCCAACTTGCCCATCCTTGGCTTAAATCTAACCTTTGAAACTTACTTTGTGGGATTTATCGAGGATTTTGTGATATGAACAATAATGTGAACGTGATGATGAACAAAATGTTGGTCGCTTTTAGACTCAACAGTACATAATGATAACAAGTATACATGAATAACTGTAATCAAGTAGCATACTCGACATCTCTAAGGCATGAGTGGTCCTCATTGTCGCTGGAATTCTGGAGAAAAAGAACCCCAAACTGGAAGACTGGCTCCAACAAATCCCTCGGAATGACTTCTGATCTCTGAGTTCAGAACAGCGCACTCCTAAAAACAGCAGTATTGCACCAACAAGGTTAAAAAGTTAAACTGGTTGAAATCTGTTTTAACTTAACTTCCATTGCACCAAAAGTTAAACCTCTATCTTAAATGACAATTAGATAAACCACATTTGAAACTGTGATCTAGCTTTCACATTAGACAAAGGAGATTTAACTTTTAACTTCAGCTGCCTTTTTGAGATATTAATTCAGCAATATTGTCTTTTATTTTTGTGGATTTTCAGTGAGTGTCTCTTTAATCATACTTTGATTATTGTAAGACAAAAGCAGCTGCTGATACTTTAAGAGATCTGACCACTGAAAGTAACAACAGATCTGCTACAGGCTAGATGATTGAAGCTTTTGTCGCTCCAACTGTCTGTTTTGTTTGCAGGATATATACAATGCTCACGCTAAGTCTTCAAATGTCTTGGCCTTGTTTTGTCTCCCACACTTTGCGATTGGTGTATGTCGTCTTGGCGCTAATAAACAACACTTCCACATTTCCTGACATTCTGTCCCCAGCGGTCATGAATCTGCTGTGAAGTGTTTCCGCTTTGTCTAAAAGTCGATCAGTGCTGCATGTGCTGGTGTGTATCGCTGCTGTGTGTGTGTGTGTGTGTGTGTGTGGCTCTATTAGATAAAATATCTCATCCCCTCTCATTACTGATCCTCGGGACGATGTGTCATGGCCGACCCGCTCTGGCGTCAGAAGCCGCCAAGGTCAGGGCTCGGGCCGAGAGGGCAGATCCGGTTACACACGGCTGCGTCTGACACGGCCGACGGATAGGGCTCGTCGCTGTAATTATCATATCACCTTTCAAGCTGCAGATATATGGAGGGCTGATAATGTAGCATTAATGGGAAATGCATAAGCAGAATCAGATCGATGGACAAATGACCCGTAACGAGGAGCAGGACACTCAGCAATAAACGACAGCATTTATATCCACCCAATGGCCCGGGATCAAACAGACAACTGATAACAGGAGGGAATTATGTTTAATGTTGGAAGAATTAGTTCCTGTGCAATAGCTCCAGCTTTAACAAGGTTACACATTAACACACAAACAATGTTGTGCAAATACAAAAATGAACTGGACTATTAAAGATATAGATACTTAGTCTCATCCTATTCTTTACAGTTTCAATTGTGAGCACAGCCCCAGTTTGAAGAAGCAGGCAGAAGCAATGACTGAGAATGTATTTTTGTATTTTAAAGTGTCTCTGTTGTCTTGTTCCTGTCTGCTTCTCCAAATGTGTGTTCACTATTAATAGGAAATCATCATCTCCTGTGATCTGCCTATCCATCCTCATTAAAGTCCCTGACATTAGTCTTTTGTACAACAGGCCACTGGGTCACTGTCCTCCATCACCCTCTGCACCACTCCGCTCTGCAGTCCCTACGACGGCCGCGTTAAAATATCACCGCTCAAAGTCTACTTCAATTTAATGGATCATAAGGCTGCGGCGTGAATATTTAGTGCGTGCTGGCGCCCCGAGATTGAATCCAGCGCTGCATAATTGATGGAGACTCAGTGAAAAACTCACAGATCATTAAATGTGATAGCGGATTTGCCAAACACTTTCCGGAATGTTTTATGCCCAGCATCTTGTCAGGGCGATATGTTTTAGACAGACAGCTGCGGAAAACTCTCCGTAACTTTTAGTTTTGTATGGAGAGTGCAGGCAGCTACGTAAACAGTGACATCAAGTTCTGTTTTCCATTTGAAAAACGTATTCTTCTATGATCTAAATGTATTTTTGTCTGTCTCCAGTGACCTCTGACCAAGTCATCTAACATTTTCTCTACCATTCACCATTTCTGGCTACATTTGTCATTTGAACCAATGGCTTCAGCTGTGCAGTGCTCCCAATAAAGACTCTTTCGTATGGTTTAGGAAAACAATGTGAACACAGACTACAGATGAGAAGCTACATATGCGTCTAAGGCCAAAGATATACTTGGTGTCTGAGAATGTGAATGCATGCACACAACATCACGGCGTGTATCCCCGGTTTGGATTGACGTGCGCTAGATGCAATATGCATATTCCGTCTAGGATTGCTGTTGCGTTGATGGGTCCATGTGACCAAATATGACAACTTCAGAGCACATTCACAGGTAAAAGTTTCAAGGAATGACAGCGCTTCTGCATAATGTGGCCTTGCACAGTGACAGTCACAAAATAAATCATGTAAATTGCCCTTTTTACTTTTGTTATATTGGTGACAGCACTAACCTAGAAGCAGTGCCTTGGTGTTGTACATTGTGTGAAAGCAAACCTGTGCTGTTTCCTCTCGAGGAGGGTTTTGTACATGGTTTGGGAATAAGTATTTGCCAAGGCACTGAGGTTTGCACGTGGCTTATCAATTAGTGTCTAAACCAGTAACAGAGGCATTTTTAAGGCATATGGTACAACAATAACCAGTTCAGTATGGTGTCCATGGTAATTTATTATGTTCTGAAGCTTTAAGAAACTACTAAATGACACCACAGTGGGTTAGGGTTAATGGTTAATGCTGCTGTGAATACTCTTTATATAGCATTTTATGAGGAAGGCTTTAAATGTATAATATAAATCCCTTTTTGTACCTGCTTTGTCTCACTGTATTTTTATGTTGCCTCTTGGCCAGGCCATAATTGTGAAGAAAACTTGGTCCTCAATTAACTGATAAATTACAGGTAAAATTAAAATAAAAAATTGTTGTGACTCACAGAAAGAGATAATAAAGTTTCAAAACCTGGATCCAAATTACACAGTTTAAACAAAAAAAGTTGTTGAGAATATGTAATGATAACAGAAGAATGGGCATGACTCTGCTCTGTTCAAAAGTCTAAATGACTAACATATGTATGTAGTAAAGCTGTGTACTGTATGAACTGAATCATAAAGACACACCAAAAAATTCAAACTGCACATTTTGAGGTTTGGCACATCAACAAAGTCACATACTGTATATTCATTTTGTATTCAAAAACTACGTTAAAGATTGTTGGCAGAGGAAACATAATATTATGACTAATTTTATGACAAACATTACATTTTAGAAGAATAATGATATTGAAGCAGTGGAGTCCTTTTGTGCTCAGTCCCATAGGTGATAATAATAAGAAACAGAAGAGATTTTTACTCTCAGTGTTGCATTACATCGACAGCTACACTTTGTAATAACCATGAAACTGAATTATTTCCTTCTGATCACATTACTTATTATCTTTACACTTCTATAAAGAGTTTATTAGCTGAGTTTAATAGCAGGCACTTGCACGAAGCACAACTGAAAACTTTTTAAACCCTCTATTGTTATCATTCCATCATGTACAGTGTGAAAGATCTATTGATATAAATATGCATAAACCGCCCAGTCATAAAATTTAGGCCACTTCAAGGTCATGTTTGTATAACTTTTTAATTAAAACTAGCCAGTGCAGCTTTTTACTTAAAATCCAACTTTATACGGTCTTTGATGACAGTTATTTTGTTTACTATCATTGAAAGAAAGGTCATCTCACTAGTTTTACGTCATCTTTTCACAAAATATTCCGGTAAATACTTTCTGTGTGCATTTTGTCCAAAAACATGCAAGTACGGGTGCATTGGTGAACCTAAATGTTTGCTTAGTGAATAAATGTTAGAGTAGTTTGTATGCCATCCACCTTTGACCCCCAATGGGATAAGCAGAAAACGATACATGATGAATCAACTGTTATTATATGTCATTTGTATATAGACCCTTGTATAACCAATATCTTTAAGTTAAACAATAAAAGCAGAGGTATTTCATGTGAGTGCTCAAGTTAAAGCTGCTCAGTTTAAAACTTTCTAAGTACCGTATTTTCCGGACTATAGAGCACACCTAAATATAAGCCGCACCCACTAAAATTTAAAAGAAATATATATTTTGTCACATATAAGGCGACCGGACTATAAGCCTCCGATATCCAGGCTGAGAAATAAGATATTCCATTATGAGGGGGTGAGGGTGTAAAAATAATTAAAACCGTTCAAATCCATTTGCTGTTGAATCCATCTTGGGTTCATGTGCTAAGAATTAAAACTGGCGCTTTCTTGTTTGTACTGACTACCGCTGCCTCGTTTGTCTCTGTTTTGCACTTCCTGCTAGAGCGCCCCTGAGGGCTGAAGGAAAATTCATGAAAAGCCGCATTCTGTTTAAGCGCATGGTTCTAAAAGTTGAAAAGTAGCGGCTTATAGTCCGGAAAATACGGTAGCTATAGCCTTTATGTTTATTTTTACATAGCCCTGAAGCCTTATGTGTATTACTTTACCTAATATGCAGTCAAAAATCTCAAAATGCAGTATACTTTAATATAGGTTTGCAGCTTTAGCAACGTGTACGATCTTTTTAGACAGGTGTTACAGTTTTTGATGAGGAAGCACAGGTCCTAAAACCATGTGTGTATTATAGCTCGTTCTCTATGTGGTGTTATCTGGTATTTGGCACATTCAACATGACATAGTCTGAGCATCGAGTAACTTGTAGCTTGTAGCCTTTAGCCGCCACTTGCCACATTCATCTTGCAGGATATGTTTAATGGCAAATTCCCTTTTACCCAGTGAAAAAGTATTCTAGTCAGCATAACTTCAGCTAAATGTCTTAGTAATCTTTCATGCTCTCACCTGGATCTTGATGGGCCAGGTGAAGTTGGACACATAGACGTAGAAGGTGATGTTGTGGTGCAGTCTGAAGTTGAATTTCTCACAGGAGAAACTGTCTTTGTGCTCCTTGATGTTGGTCCTGGCGATGATAGGCATCTCCTCTCCTGAGATGGTCCCAGCTGACGCACACACATTCACAGACAGGGAACACATTAGAACAGACTGAACATTACACTGCTCACCATTAATCAAACCAATCCTGCGGTGTGAACAACCTGTAAATGCCCTTTTACACAGGAGGTAGGAAAGCAAGTGCTGAGAAAAAAAAAAAAAAAAGCAGTGTTGATTTTAAAATGCCAAGGTGTGCCTTTCATCTCAAGCAGCAAATTAACATTCAGAGAGAAAGAGTGTTTTCATGGCGCCTGGCAGTGATTCACAGTGGCTGTAAATTTCTCAAGTACTCTGATTTGAGGATCCTACGGAGCATTATCAGCAGTTCCCTGTTAATGGCCAAGTTTTTCAGACGTTGTGAATAAAATATTTCTACTTCCTGCTTTATCAGGGCCATTAAACACTTTCTAACAGTTCGCACAACATTCACAACACACATTCTCAGAGCCGGTTGCCCCAAACTGGAGTCATGCAGAGCCCAGAGACACTGTTTTTATCTTAATTGGAATCAGCAGGAAAAATGTAAGAAAATGGCCATATCCCCAAATTCAAAACAGTGTCTGATGTGTCTTATCAAGAGGGGAAGTCCCCAGGAGGTAACAGGAAGTGGATCTGACCTTTTGGTAAGGATGCAGGCCACCAGTAAACTGTATAGTTAGGGACTCATAGATAGACAGTAGAGAAGACAAGACTAGACACACCTGACTAGAATCAACCTAAAATTGAAAAAACTTGGTAAGAAAGTTACTGGTAAGAAAAAGTTCCCTTCCTTGAATTAAATTTTTGACACTTCTGTTCTTGACAATGCAAAAAGAATCATCAGGGACCCTTCACATATTTAGTCAGCATCTTAACGAACTTTTAAATACAAGTTATCTTTTTAAGCTCTCTTTCATCCCATTGTCTGTTTCTCTTCAAAACAAACCTGCTTAACGAAACTTCACATGCTCTTTTTCATTTTCCTTTTAACTTTTTTTTATTATGTATTTCATTTATTTATATCCTTGAGTAATAGTTTGCCTTTTTAATTGCTTGATTTGATTTCCTTTATTCAGGGCAGTTCTTTTAGTGTGTGATATTTGAGTATGTGCAATAGCCTCTTGTCATCTTATTATCTGTACTGTACTGTGTGTGTTATGACAATGCCATATTCATGTGTGTGGACTGTATATATTGTGTTGGAGGAAATATTGTTTTTGCAGTTGCAGGCAGCACTCTGTGACCAAGACAAATTTCCCTTTGGGACAATAAAGTTGATCTGATGCAGTGAGCATGAAAAAAGGGGCAGTTCAGTCTTGGTGTTTCTACTCCACTGTCAATGGTGAGGTTGCTCATGTTGTTATTACAGTGTAATTGTTGAATTGTACTTAATGACTTTTCGATCATGCTGTTTATTGTTTGCTCTTTTCCTTGTGGAATCCCCTGCTGTGAGATAAAGTATGTTCTATCTTAGAAATACATTACTGATGTTGATTTAATACTCACTGTACAGTGTTTGCCAAATGCACACAATACAAAAATATTATGTGCACGCAAAACATGGTAAATTCAAATATGACCCACACAACCATGTAATGTAAACTCCCTGGTTAGAAAATGAATGAATCAAAGAAAGATTGAACCTGTACCTGTTGAGCTCACCGACCACGTGATGTTGAGGTTAAAGTTGTTGGAGGCATTGATGGACATGTCCAGGTTCTTGCTGGCCTGTGACAAAAACAAGTTAACATATAAAGTTATCACAAGTACTTTCCTGAATGGATATTTGATATTATTTTATTTAAACACAAAGACAATGCTCAAAAGAAATTGTGTCAAAAATGAGACAAGCCGTACAAGGCCACCCCCTAGTTCAATCCTGCAGAATGATCCAGGTACAACAACAAAAGGTTAGACTGTACACCCCATCTTTAAACAAACAACATGAACTAGTTACTGATGAATAGTTTTGTTTTTTCAATCTCAAATTTATACAAAGGTGAAAAATGCAGGGCCCTCTTTGCACAACAGCACAGTCATCAGTGGAATTGTGCCATCTCTGATTTGTAACAAGTCATGCAAGGATCCTGAAGCAGACCTTCTCACAGATAATATAACTGTACTTAAATGATCTGAAGTGAAAAGTGAAGATGTTTTTGGAAGTGAATGGAAATGGATATTCTTGTTGAACTTCTGAATACCCAACACTCTTGGACCAACTATTTTCTCGTCTTTTGGACTTTGTGTTTATCCAGGAAATGTTCAAATCTATTGCCAAAAGATTTTCTCAATTATTTTACCCAAGGCTGAATGTGCTATTGTACAAAAAGTGGTGTGTTTTTGTTGATTCTTTCCAAGAAGCTGTCTTCAGTTCGTTGTTGATTCTGAACAGATGAACAGAGATTTAGGCATCCAGGAGGAAGAGATGCTCAAATCTATCTAACTGCCAGTTTCTATATCTCCACTGGAAACTAACAGTTCATATTATTCAATAAACATGTGGGAGTGTTTATCAATCCTTACTTAGGGCTATTCAGGGGGATCCATAAGATTTTACTATATTTTACCATCATCCATATTTCAGTCAGGTTAAAGTTCCTGACACTTTGTTTTCTGATGTATTTCTAAGGCAACATCACATTCCTATCGCAATATATGAAAATGGTAAGCCATACCTGTTCAGGTGTAGCCATGAAGTTGATGGCAGTGTAGTAGTGGTCGTCCTCCTGGAGCAGGCTGAAGGTGAACTGGTAATCGATCAACAGGTTGTCTAAGGAAAAGACACACAAATGGAAAACATGACACAGATTTTTCTGTAAACAAAATATCATATGCAGAATGCAGCTGATAGCACTTGAACTTGTACTATGTTTCAGTGTCAAGAATTTGAGTTGTACATATCTCTCAATTAAGTTTTTTAAAAATTTCCTTTAAAACTATGCATACGTTTAATATATGTTAAATGAAAATGCAAACATCGTTGGCTGATTGTGGCCAATTCAAACATCCTTGGCTGATTGTGGCTGACTCAAAACATCGTCAGCTAACTCTGGTCTTTCTGTGAGGAGTCTGCATGTCCTCCCCGTGTTACTGTGGGTTCTCTCCGGGATCTCCAGCTTCCTCCCACCGCCCAAAGACATGCATATATAGGTGAATTGGCAAATCTAAAGTATCCCAAGTGAATGAATGTGAGAGTGAATGGTTGTCTGTCAGAGTTTGTCTATAAATGTCAGCCCTGCGATGAACTGGCCACTGTCCAGGGTGTACCCTGCCTAAGGCCCAAAGCTGCTGGGATAGGCTCCAGCCACCCGCAACCCCAAACGGGACTAAGCGGTAGAAAATGAATGAATGAATAAAAAGGCACCACTCAGAGAAATTATTCAGCAGTCACTGAAGGTATGCTCATACAGGGTTGTAACAAGTGCCCTGGCTCTACAATTCTCATCTTCTGTACTGAGTGATAGTCTGCTGCGACTCTTACTATGTTCAAACATACATTAGTATGTTTACAATTTTTAACAAAATATCTATACTTACACCACACAACTTTGAATGCCATAATTTGTTCTACAACCACAGCACCACAGCCACCATTCATGTTAATGTAAACAGTTTTCAGCAAAGTGGTTAAATGTAAGTGAAAAATGATATGTTTGGGATTTTTTAATTTATTTATTTTTATTCTGACCAGAGCACTAGGCACTGAGGAGGAAGAGACATCCTGTCTTTACAAAAATCTACCTGAAGGCCAGTTTCTATTCACGTACAATGAGAATGCCTGGTTTGAGGTGATTCGTCCCCCCACACAGAAAATGCTCTGTTTTGTCTGTCTTCACATAAACACAGTTGAAGAGTTTCTGAAACTCTTCACATTAGTTGAAGTTTTCTGTGACCTTAAACATTATTTGGTGCGTAGGAGCATAGGAGGCCAAAAATGACAAAACAAACAAAACAACATTTTCAGATATACCCTTCTCTGTGTCGACAGAACATTACTCTCAAGAAAAGAGTGCATAAACAGTGGCCTATTATATATTATAACACTCAATTATCCATTCAGAAATTCACTATAAAGGCCTTTTAACATTGTTTTAACGTGACAGAACTGTGATTTTGTGAAGTATAGCCTTAGGTTGGAGTTCATAAGTTGCATTCATTCTCAGTCGACAGATGTGTGTGTAATTCAATCACATTGTCCGGTAGATGCATAAATGATGCACATATGTCCACTTACTAATTGTTTGTGAATATGGGCGGTCCATATAAAAAACGACAATGGAGCCAGACTGGGCCCAGATGACAGTGTCCTGTCAGAGTTAATGGTTTCAGAGAGTGGCTCCTGTGGTGCATCTGAACATCACTCTGTCAGGGATTCAATACGGAGGCAATGAGGGCCATTCAACATCTGGACGACAGCAGGAGCCACACGGGGTCACCTTGTTTCAATCGTGTCATAAAGAGGAGGGTGAAACGGGGCAAACAGTTCATAGAGAGCTGCATGGTGGCAATTAAAAAATAGTAAAGCTTTTAAAATTTTGCAGCTTTGTGCAGATGTATTATAAATTTTTATTTTTTTTTCAAGTGTTGTTTTTTATAGCAGCAAAAACTACTTATAATGCAGAGTGAACTAAGTCAGCAGAGTGAAAAGCACAGATTGTTTTACTTAGGCAAACTTTATTTAAAATACATTTGGGGCTTTTGTTTAACAATCCAATTTCCTTGTTTGATTTTGTTGTTTTTCCCATCCAAGCTTTTAGCAACACAGTAAAAATAGCATGTTTCTCACTTCCCTGTACTAGTTCTGTTACCTGGCTAGCCATACTGATTCTTTGTCTAGTCGGCAACCTTGTGGAGCCAAAAAGCCACTTCTCACCAAAAACAGACAATATTAATTTATCTGTTGGGAGCCACAAGAAAAAGATCCATTTCAGACCTTTACATTTATCGCCAGCATAATAAATGATCACTGTTCAAAATGACCTGAGAAAAATGAACACTGTGTGATCAATAAATACATGTTGATATGACCATAAAAACTGAATAAATCGTAAACTAAATGTATACGAAAGCTTATAGTACTGTAGCACTCAGTTTTACAGCGCACTTGAACGCTACATTACGTTAATAACGCTCTTTTTTACAAAATAAGGACAGAGTTTGGATTTTATCCCTAGTCTGTTATAGCGGGCTACTTTGGGAATATCAGCTAGCTCTCCGCTTCAGGATGGTGCTTTTGTGTGTTTTTTTAACGCTAACGTGCCAAAGCCCAGGCCCGCTCAGATGCGCTTATGGGGTCGGTCATCTCCTTTCAAGCTGTCTGTGTGTGTCCAGCCATGTGCCTCAGGCTGTTTTCAGCAGTTATACTGTACTCTATATACGTGGACAGATTAAAGTGGCTGCACCATGATGGAATTTGTGGAGTAAAGCTACATGCTATTGTGCTGCTAGTTCATAATTGCGGGTATCAATTGTTATGATTTATTGAGGTGCAGGTCAAGCACGCGGTGGCTAGATCTAACCAGCTTAGCCGTGGGGGAGTCTATTAATAGTTAATAACTGCCATAATGTGCAGTGTTTATTATTTCCAAATGCAATTCAGTGATTTAACTTTGAGAAGTGTAAGCAACAGTCACATGCCAAAGCTGGTATGATTCAGAGACATTTTGAATGGTGCCAGTATTAAGTCGGTTGTTTCTTTTCAGTTTTGGATGAGTAAACTTGTGTGACAGTCGGCAGCGAGAGATGTTCAGGATCACCTTCCTCTGAGCTGTAACTCCTGAGGCGCCAACAAGACCAAAGCAAATGATGTTCGACAAACAGCCTTGTTTTGTTCCGACTTCATGCAGAGTTATCCCGAGCAGCAGATATCAGCAGATCAAAGAGGGTATTTTCCTTAACATCTCTCCTCTCATTCCCTCGCAGGCAGATGCTGCTGCAGCGCACTTGTTTATCCCATAAGGGTCCACACAGCACTCCAGTGTATTTGGGCTGTTTAGACTTTTCAGAGGGACTTTTATGTTTTTACAGTTGGCATATTCACATCAGTCCAAATGTGAATGTATCTATGACAATCTACACAAAAAATATGTTCTGTATGCCTCAAGGCACACGATAAATAATGTGTCTAGCACTAAATGATTAAAGATATGTACATTAGAAAAAGTCTGACATAGCACATTTTTCACAACAATTTATTAACATATTCTGAATAGACTGGATGTAAATTGGGGGGGTGGGTGGGACTTAAAGCCTTGGACATTTATGTTAGAGCCCCAGGTTTGGGTCTGAATTCTGTCTTAAAAAATATGTATGTATGTATAATATTTTTGTCAATACTTTGTGCATGAACTGCTTCTGTCATCCCATGAGGTTTTAAAGTGTTGTTACTGCCAAACCACACATGTTTGAAGTACAAGACTTAAGTAAGTATCATAGTGTAAATGAGTGGGTCAAAACTGGCTGTATAGCTCATGCTATTGAATGTCTGTTGTAGTCTTAAGTGGAACCTTTTAATGGCTCGTATATTAAATTCACAGTGACATATAGAAAACACATTACTCTTTTCAACAGTTCAATGTTCACATGTCACTCCCACCTTCTCACTTTTGGTTATGCACTTGATCACACCATTGCAGTGAATAAAGTTTATTAGCATCAGACAGAGAGTGTAAGAAACTCTGTTGAGTGTATTAAACTTTTATTTATTCATTCACCCTGAACAATGCACACAGCAGGATGGACATTTTAGACACAGACACTAACAGACAGCCCAAAAGTCAACTGGTGAATGTAAAGTATCCCTAGTGAATGAATGTGAGCATGATGGTGTCCATTGTAAAAGGTTGAGCAAAGTGCCACTATGACATACATACTCAAGTTTAGTTGAATTTACTCTTGGGCTTCTTTAAGTAACAATGTTTACAAAACAAAACCCTTCAAATAGGACACAAAAGCCAATTACGCTAAATCTTTTGTTTTTTGTGTTGGATTTGAAGGCTGTTAGAGACAAGAGCGAAGTTTATCTCAACTAATTACCAATCTCATCTAAAAAAATACGACGGTGGTTTCACTTAGGCAGTCTCAATTACAGGTACACATGTGCAGATTGTCACTGCGGATGAGTCGCATCAAGGTATCACTAAAGTTATTAACGCTCTCCACATGGACTGGAACGAAAATAGTGCACGGCAATTCCTCAGCTTCACAGATGGCTGATCCTATTACCATATTTGTAAGCTGATTCAGCCTATACGAAACAAAACACTGTGACGGGGAAAGAAGGAGAAATAAGACAAAGCCCTCACCCGGAACGTAATCTTATATTCTAGCTTCCAATAGAATTCCCAAACAAGCGTGAACTCACCTACAATGTCAGTTTGTCACAATCTCGTGCCGAGGTTTCATTTAATGCTTGTTAACAACTCATTATTTCCCATTTGATACACCTGGCTGATGCAGCACCAGCCTCACATTACAGTTTTAGACGCTGGGAGCAGGTTGGCAGCGAGCGGCAAAAACACAAGGACAACAGATTTCATTTCAGAGGTCACGAAAGACCTGGGGTAATGTATATATGAGGTCACGTGACCCCGCTGGAATGCAACTGATAAACAATGGAAAGAATGGGTTTATCACACTTACAGATCCCAACAGCAGATTAAATCTTATAGCAGCATATGTAAGCATCATCGCAGCATTGTAACGCAATTTCATGCTGCAATAGAAAGATTATTGGAATTGAACAGCTGAGATTTATCATATCAACAGCAGGTGCAGATGGAGTGTGTCAAAATCTTGTTGATGACACTCTCTGACACTCTGACCAGTAGAATGTATATACTGTGAATATATAAACATATCCATAGTTATACATAGTTATTCAATAAATACAGAGGGTCATTTCACATCATCAAGTCAACTCATTTTGAGCAACTCTGAATCCCAAACATGCATGAACCTGCAGCAGGAGGGAGGAGGGATTGTGAAACGCTTCTTACAGAAAATGTATAATCAGTCAGGATGGATGTTATGTGCAAGATCAACATTTGAGGAGGTTAAACAGATGTTGGATTTTTAGGGGTATGTATTTGATTTGCGTCAAGCTTTATGTTGATAGTAAGTTCGCTGGAGCATCACAACCTGGGATGAGAAAATGAAAACTATTATAACCAAGGCTTGACATTTTTGATGTGACTTTTTTGGTCACAGTGATTTTTAAAAGTGACGAACCCTTGGGTGTTTAACTAGCCATGTTCAAAATCATAAAAAAAAAATCTTTCCATTTATAATTAAATTGTCTTTTCCTTTTCTTAGCTTCTGGCTCATCGTCTTGATTTTGTACATCTTCCTCTGGCGTTTTTATCTTCTTTTCACTCCTGCTATATGTCTCCACATCTCTTCACCCAGAGGCGCGAACGGACTCGGCGTGCGCTCGACACTGGGGGCTCATGGGAGTTGTAGTGTTGTATCAACGAGTTGCGCAGCATGTACAGTAGTAAGCGCATTTGAGAGGACTACATTTTAAATTTATTTGTATCGAGTTGAACTAGCCACAGTGGCCCACATTTGGCGGGTGTTAATGTCAAGCCCTGATTATAACCTGCATATTGAGTCCTAACATGCTTTTCTGGAGTAAAATGTGAAAGCTATTTAACCTGGGTACTATAAACGTCATAAACAACATAGACAAATATAGACCTACATATGTACGTTAACAACATGTGGACAAAAGTGGGTACATCCACACACAACATTCACACTCACACAAAAACAGTCTTCAGCACTGTATTACATTTGTCATTGGCACCTGTAAAGAAAATTCCTGGTACAATATCATCAGGTTTCATTATTTTAAATAGCTCTTACATTAAGTATATTATGAAAGTTGGAGAGTCTTTTACGAATGGCACAATGATGACACATAACACAATGATGGTTATTTCAGGGTTTAAAGTGCACTTTTTGGCTATTTTAAATTTACCAAAAGAATCAAATCAAATCATGGTCAATAACTTAATTACATAGAGCTAGAAGAAAATGTACGTTATTTACGAGGAGTTTAGTGAATAAGGCCCAATGATATTTAAATGCAGTGCTGATCAGAATTTATCTGTCAAGGGTAAGATGTAGAACTGTAGACACCATTGTACCATAGTATGACCAATTATTGTGGAGCATAGACACAGATCAGATCATAGTCAGTGGCCTTATGACAGTTTCTAATCATGAGGCCAAAATTTCTACTAATTTCATTTATTAATTTGGTTCAGATCATTTTACTCAGTATCAAATATCTGACAAATCAACTGTTTTTTCTTCAAACACCAATAATTAGATCCACGTTAGCCCTGACTTGTGAGGTCCGTAGCAATAATTGACCTTTTACTGCAATTGTGTGGCTGTCAGTGACTATATGTGTGCTTCTTTGAGCAAGATATCCCAGAATGCCTCAGGGTAAAACGTATCGCTGACTAAAGCCCCACTGGTGTTAACCCCCCGCTCAAATGCTGTGCTGGTGTTAGCTGCGGACATGGTGGGATGCTCGGTGGCCGTTCTAATTAGACGTGCCTCGTAGCTGAGTGAGATGGAATATGACAGCGGTTCATTAAAAGCCTCGTCGTCCAAATCCCTGCTTCTAAACGCTTGTGTAACTGCGGGCGAATGGATTAAACACAAAGTGGCTTTTCATCCGATGACTGGTGGGTCAATATGACAGTGTTAACTAAACCGCAGTCCGGGCAACGAGGAGAAGCATCAATAGATGAGCATGCATCAGTCTAATGGGAAAGTTACATCAACATCCATCCCAGGCTGTGGCTTTGTAAAGGCCGGGCTCGGAGTGTTTGTTGTGATAAAGGAGACAACAGCTGCTGTATGTAAAGTGGATTAGATGGTCTTTAGTAAATCAAGCACAAATCAACATTGGAGTGTGATGTGCATTGTTTTTGGGCCCTCTGATAAATTATTCTCGGGGTTGGAGAGTTGTGAGCTGAAATGATCCTTTTTTGTATATTTCCATTGTGTGATATGTCTGTTTTTTGTATCTGGTGCACAGAGTGGTTAGCATTCCTGCCTCACAGCAAGGAGGTCGTTTGAGTTCGAGCCCTGTATTTGCTCCCCGTGTTACTGTGGTTCTCTTTGTTTTGTCTGCCTTCCTCCCAACGTCCAAATACATGTGTGTATAGGTCAATTGGCGAATCTAAAGTGCCCCTAAGGGTGTACTCACACCAGGCAAACTGTTCCATGTCCAGGCCTGAAACGCCCCTAAAGTCTGGTTGGTTTGGCTGATGTGAGCGCTCTCATGGTTTCAGCTCGGTCGGAAGAGGTGTGCACAGTCCGTGGTGGTTCAGGCATGTGCACTAGCGCTACTACTACTACTACAAGCCGTGTACATGATGTGATATGTGCGACAATTCATCTCACAGTCCATTTAAACAATGGCAGCAAAAGCGTCACAGAAATCTGATGGACCTAATACAACTCCAAATCAGACTCAAAATGAATATCGCTTGGTTTACGTTCTCTTCTACCGTTTGAGCGATGTCCGTTGAGCGATTCCGTGCTTCTTGTAAGACACCCGAAGCGATCACGTTACTGGGCCCAGGCACGGACTCTTTTTGTATGTGTGAGTGCAGCTGAGGCCCGGAACGGGTCAAATGTCCCCGGTGTGAGTGTGCCCTAAATGTCAGCCAGGCGACTAGCTGGCTATTGTCCAGGGTGTACCCCGCCTAAGGCCCAAAGTTTCTGGGATAGGCCTAACAGGAATAAGTGGAAGAAAATGAACGAAAACTTGCCCTAAATGGTGCAGTGAGTTCATTCTGCAATGGGAGAAGGTAACAAAGGCAATACTAACAATAATAGTTCATTCATTTATTCATCTTTCGGCGCTTAGTCCCATTTGGTGTCACAGGTGATTGGAGTCTGTCCCAGCAGCTTTGGGCCTGAGGCGGGGTGCACCCTGGATAATGGCCAGTTGGTGGCAGAGTTGACACTTAGACACAAACAGTGACAAACAACTATTTACATTTCCTGGCGACATTTCCCCAGGGTTTGTTTGTTACAGCTGTCAGTGTCTAAAATATAAGAAGCATGAATTTAACAAGGCACTTTAACCATAACGTTGAAGGGGGCAGTTTAGAACAAACACTGTCATTCTGGTGAGGACAATCCAAACATCTCTGATCCATTGTCCTTTTACTACATTATATTTATTGTACAACATATTATCAAAAGTTTAAGTTCAGCAAGTTTACTGCCATTGACTTTGAGTTGGAAACAAATGGTAAAAGGCAGGCCGAGAGTGAAGGGAGTAGACTACAAAACACATGTGAATTATAGCAGATGTCAAGAGGGCTCCGATTTTCAGCCGTTCAACCTTGAGTGGATGTTTGCTTTCCATAATGGCTTCCTATTCACCTTTAAGGAGTTCTGAGGCGAGCGCTTAACCTCCACTCCTGCCTTTGCGCTACCCCTGAAGTGTTTGTGTGAGGCCCGGTGTTCTCGGATGCAGACGGGAGGTCACTCTCAGCCACACGGACAGCATAAATCCTCGTATTCAGCTGTGAAATATTACCGTTAGTGAGCCATATGATTTGTGCCCATTGTATATGTATGTGATGGATGGGGGAATCTCCTGCGTGAAGGTTTATGGAGCCCTGGCCTTCACAGGGACAGAGGGCACCAAGGCAACCAAGGCTTGCCTTGTTCAAGAACGCATTATGACTTAAAGAGGCTATGGGTAATATTTGGAGAACATCCTGATTCATTTTGCCATGTCCAATATAAACAATACAGCAGTTATATGTACTTACACCCTTTTGGCATTGACTGAATCCTATGTTCCGAGATGTTGTTTTCTCATCAGTAACTTTAGATTCATTTGCAATATTATTTTGGAACTTTTCATCAAGTTTTTATTTGCTATGTATATTTCATCTTAACCCAAAATGTTTTTAAAACTATTCTCAAAATGTAAACATATGGCACATATACACACATAAAATATAATTATAATACATAATTACATTTATACCTAAACAGTTTGCATCATGCTCAGCTTTAGCCTGGCCAGTCAGACCCATTTGCCTTATTAGCACGGGTCTAGAACTCACTTCCACCAATTGTACCTCACTAAGTAAAACTTTTATTAAAAATGGGGCAAGCTTCAAACAATGCTCTGTTTCTCTGATTGGTTGCATGTTTGTTTGTTTTTTAATTGTGTCAAGAGGCAGGTTATTGTGCGAATAACTCAAAATGAGAGGGACCAGACTAATCTGATGACTGTATAGAGGTGAAAGACCATAGACATAAATTTATGTTGTGTGCATATTGTATTAAGTTGTTAAAGGTACACTTTTTTTTTTTTTGTAAGTGGACCCCATAAAATACTTCCGGATGGTTAACATATTCCCTACAGTAAGTATCTGTCAGGACAGTCAAGCAGACAACACCACCGAGACTAAACAATGTTCTGCTGTAAATGGGGCCAGTAAAAATGTAAAATTCACATTTAAAATCCTTAACAACTTCAGTGTCCTTTTAAAAATGTGGTTCCTATAGATGTATATTTAAAAAACTCTGCAAAAAGAAATACAAGACAATACATGAGAAGCAAAGACTATTTATCTTCCTCATCTCACTACTGTTCTTTATAGTGAATAGATTATTGTAAATCTCTCTTTTTTTTTTCTTTTTTATGTTAGATTTAAGATGCCAAGTGTTATTTTACCCTGTAGAGACTTACTAATACTAATATACACATTATTACATGGCCACAGAATTAGTCAAACTTTTGCCTCTTAGCTTCGTATCTAATTAAAGCACGACACCCACAGTTTAAAAGACAAGTCTCCAAATGCAGTGTGTAAGACATTTAGTGCACTACATTTGAGTCCTCTCAACGTTCAGGCATCACTGCAAATGGCGTAATCATTATACAGCACACTAGTGTCTCACAGACCCTCTTTCACAAAATACTGCGCCAGCCTTCAAGTTGTTGTGCAGTTTTTTGGTACAAAGTAGGCCTTGCTTTCACATTCTGTCAAAACAACAAACCCCCTACAGCTGCATTAGAGAGAGTGATTTATTTTAGTCCAGAACTTTCTGTGGCACATAACTTCTGAAATATCCCTGCTGAGATTCTACTAAACAACAGCTGCATCCTTTTAAAGCCTGTCTTTTTCAGCTATAAAATATCTTCTTATATTCAAATCATCTCTTTGCCACAAAACATTCTCTTTGCCACAAAACGTTGCCTTTGCACAAAAGCCAGACTTCTACATGTGTCAGAATCTCCTGCAAAGACATTGTTGCCTTTCATAACGTCGGTGTAATTTGAACCTATCAAGAGGGAGCTTTTTATGAGCACTTTCCTTCCAGTGACATTTAAAGCTAATATTGACCTCAGCCACAGTCGTCTGCGTTCTCCGAAGTACAAGGAAGTAGATGGCTTTTAAAGCTGCCATTTATAGTCACTTTCCCCCGACGTGTGTGTGTACAGCGAAGAGTCTGATGTGCCATTGTGTGAGTGTTGCTCTGACAGTCTTAGCCTTGTTCAAACAAAGCTGGCCTCATTTCAGAGACAGCAGTAAAGATAATGTTGCATAAGGATGAGACGCTGAGGAGTTAAGTACATGTGAAAAAACATGGGCACTTCAACTGTGGCCTCGGTGATATCGCAGAGCAGCCACAAACAGACGGTGGAAGGCCATAAAGTTCTGTTTGGCTTTATGTGTAGATTTAGGATGCATTTACAGTGTGGGTAGTAACAGTGTTGGTGCAACTATAATACCTCTATGGCAAAAATAAATAGTAAAGTACAAGCTTCGGTAAATTGACTAAAGCCTAGCTCACACTGCAGCAATTTGAGACAGATTCTGCTCTTTGACAATGGCTGGCGTGTGGCAGAGTAGCAATTACCTGCCCCGACTGTAGTGTAGTGTGTGCAAATGCTGGCCTGCAGTATTAAGGAAAGGCACTGTAGTATATCTGCCCAGACAGTAGGGGGGTTGTCATTACACACACAAAGAAGTAACAACGGAGGTCTTTAAATAGTTTTTAAATGTAGTGATTTGTGGAAAAGGGGACATCTACGTTTTCATTTTTGATTTTTGTGTTTACAGTTTGAATTCCATTGCCTAAGTACTTTATAGTGACATTGTGGAGTGTGACGTTACATCAATGGCTGCAAACAAGCTCCCATTTTCTAACATTATTACGATAGAAATAGGCAGGTTATTTTATTAACTTGCTTTACAAAATGAATATGGCAGCGTTCATAATTAATACTCTCTCATTTGCAGCCCTTTTCTTCATTTGTCACTCTTTGTTTGTGTGTGTCTTGAGCCTCTCTGTGATTCTGGCAGTCGCCGACAAGAAATTAATTGTTGGTGACACAAAAGTTTGTTGTCACTTTAAGTCTGTGGTCGCAGGTCTGCACAGTCTGACAAGATAACTTTTCATATGGGTTAGCTAGACGGCTATGTAATCAAACATATAAACTATTTACCCTGACCATGTTTATCCTTTTTCTAAGCACACCCAGAACGCCACACTCCAGCCTGATAACCATCATTGAATTACAACATCTGATGCTCTAGGTGTGGTACTGCTAGTGGGAGTACATTAAAGTCACATGTCTGACATATAGTAATATTATATCATTGTAAAAAGTCACACAGTATGTCATGAGCTTTTTCTGACCATGTACATGAATGCATTTGGAGATGATATACAGGCCACATTTACAGTGAATATATTTGCACTTTCATTTCCAAATTTACATCCTGACTGATTACTGTTTCTCAACAATATCAGTCTCAGAAAATGTATCTGATTTTGAAGTTTAGTGCCATTCTGTTACTTTGTGTGGGTGTAGAATGGGTTGGTGCTATTTAAATATATTACTGTTGAAAGTATAAAAAAATACAGGTTTGGAGGAGAGTGTAAACACATGCGGCTGCTCCTGGAGGAGTTGTTGTGCATCAAAGGCATATTTGAGATGTCCAGCTCGAGCTGTGGCCTGACTCTTGTGATTGCTGCGTCCTTTGAGCCTCCATCATCGACACAATGATAGCCCACTCAAACTCGAGGGCTATTGACATTGACAGGACTTGAACTCTATTCTGCTGCGTTATAATATTAAAGCTGATAATGGCAGTTCATACCCAGTGTAAGTGTGTGTTGGAGAGATATGTGCAGTGAGGGAACATGTGCTTGTGTGCGTGGATACGAAAACATCTGTTTGGACTTGAGCATTCCTCCTTCGCATGCCCTTTAAAGAGGAAAACCAGCAATTTGTTGCAAATGAGCTAAGCCAATGTGATCCCTGAGCATCTGGAAACAGGAACGCAAAGTCCTCCTCTGAATCACTTTCTATTCCTGTCTTTAGCGCCACAAAAACAAAGTGCTAGAAACCAACCATGATGTAAACAGTGAACGACGCTGAAGTGGAACTGTGTGTTTATGGACAAGCTTTTGAAAACTATATAAAGAGTATACAATGAGCCTTATCTTAGCTTCTAACATGATTGAATTATGTCAAATGGCGTACTGTACAGTAGATTTTACAATACAATCTTTCACAGTCTGTCTCCCTAAAACAAACAGTTTATAGTGCTAGACGAAGAATTTTAACAATATTATCTGTCAATGAAATTTTATTATAGGACTTTTTAATAAATTCAAAGCAAAATTTTAAAATGGCTCAAAAATAAATCATTAAATCATTGAGCGATGGCCTAAAATCCTAAAACCCTAAAACCCTGTAATTTGTACAGGGGCCAAAATGAAAGCACAATCCTTCCCAAAAGTACACAGTGTTTCCCACACATTGATGAGTCTATAGCACTCCATAGCATGCCATAGTCTCCAAATAAGGTTAAATTGTGTATTATGTTCATATTTAAGTCTGCTGCATGTTTTGTTGCTGCTCTGTAACAGACCCTTAAATGAGCACAGCCTTGGATACAAACAGAGACAGACAGACAAGAGCCTACAACTTTTAGCTGATATATCTCCAAATGAACCCGCTGTTAAATGATGCCACCCTCATTTATGAGCAGACAATGTCTAGTTCTACAGTAATCCTGTTGCACTAAGGTAAAGTGGTGCTATTGGTGTCTTTAAAATCAAAATCACTCCCAGGTCATTTATAAAAATCTACATGTAACTACAACACTGCATGTGGTGTGCGTAAAAAGCTGAAATAGAATTGTATCAAAAGTTAATGTCAATGCAAATCAAACAGTCCTACAACAGAGCTAGGGCACTAAGTTCTCTTAAAAATCATTTTTCTAACTATAATCCACATCAACTCAACACTACAAACAGTTCAAAGTGAGTTAACATCAGTGCAGCTGCTGATCCACTCAGACACTTTACAAGAGAAAACACTGAAATGTACTGAATTAACCTTTCGTCACAATATGTAGAATTTCTCTCTCCCTGACTTGTTAAGAATTATTATTTCAGGTTCATTCATTATGCTAACTCTACTTTTTTGTTTTGTTTTTCAGTAATACAAGACATTTTACACATTTTATAAATTTTATACCCCATCCTAGCGTTCTATAAAAAGCTGAGTAACTTAAATGAATAAAACATTTTCTTTCTTAAACCCGAGCTTGGGATGACTCTGAGATTCCTGTTTCAGAAACGGGTTTGAAGTTAGTTCAGTCAACTCTGAGTCTGTCCTTTGAGTGTGGCTGTGTGGGAAGAAAATCATTTGAATGGAGCCAAGAAGGAGTTACAATCGTGAATAAATGGAGGCTGCTACGCTGGAGAGTAAAGGTCATGTGACAAGTGCAACTGTCAGTCTATACCAATTTAAGATAAATAAAACCAACTTCACCATTTATTGGACTTTTTATATTTCTATATTTAATAAGGACACAACGACAGTATGAACTAACAGTTACTGGACGATCTGCTCTACCTCCTGAGCCACCACCGCCTGCTGAGCCAATGCCGCCCACACATTCTAATAAATGTGCACCTTTTTGATTTCCCGTAGCTGTACACCTTATTTACTTCTGGTTCCTGAGCTGCTTTATTTATGCTCTAGCAGTTTCCATCTGTTGCTCCACCACTCTGATGATGATAGCACTCCTTGAGGGTTCATACATCCCGGGATCTCTTCTCATCACCTTTTTGTTCAAGAAGAATGTGCACTTGATGACCATTTGATCTTAAAGCATATGGCATCATTATTTTCTCTCAAAGGTTTTGCTGAGTCGACTAAAGTCACTTCAAAAGGTTAAAGGTCAACAGCTACAAGTTCTATTTATGGAAATATGTGTTCAGCGGCTATCTTCTCACCTTTAGATCACTCTAACCACCGGTTATCAGTTCTGAGTGAGTGTGAGGTGAAGAAGACTCAGGTGTGGGATCAAGCACATACTTACAATAGCATGTTCCTCGTAGCGGGTTGCCCAGGTAACGGTTCTCGGAGTCACATCTGGAACAAGACAGAGGAAGGACAGACAGAAAAGACAGAATTAGCAATTTCACATTTGGTGGTCTGTGTGTGTTTACATGAGGTGGGCCTGGGTCGCTGAAGTGATTTCCCTGACATTGCCATCTCATCGTTGTTACTCAGTTTTACCCACGGAATCATGTGTAAATGGGGCATTAATATAGTCTTTTATTTTGTTTTGGAGGCTGTTTACACAACAACGCTCTTACTGATTCTACTGTGTTTTGGTCACCACTCATTTACACGAGGATGTCATTCCCAACCCACACTTTCAAACTTCTGAATGCCTACAACTGTAGAGTAAACTGTGAAGACAGTGAAAATGATGACATTCCTGTTGATCTTAGACAGCTTTTGTCTGCAAGTAGAATTAGGGTAAAACATTGTTTACGCCATAATCTCTTCTTCTGATGATATATTATTAGTGTTAAATGTATAGATCTACACAGAGGCTTAGAATTTATCAGTGCTGTTTCAGAAAATGTTCAAAAGTTCCCTGTTTTGGAGCAGACCTTTGCAAACACCTGTCCACTGTGTAACTGGAGTGTTAGTGGGGTTCCCAGTTTCCCAACTGGCCAGGCAGACATACTGCTGTTTCCATTAGAAGAGCGTATCAATGGTAACGCAGAGCCTTCTTAATCAGTCAGCCTCACATTAACTTTTGGGTGTTGTGCAAATGGCACATTGATGTGGCCCTAAATATGCATGCAAACAGACAGCACCGGCAAATGTAGAAAAACCTCTTCATCGTTTCACAACAAGCCCTACTAACCACGCATACAGAAGAATAATAGTGCTGCAAAAGGTCAAAACATATTACAAAAAAAAAGATATACACATATGACAAGTGTCTTCGGCTATATAATAAGGCAATGTTAATTAAAGTGTTATTCAATATGTACATTGAGTTTAAATTAAATAAATATAAAGTTACCATGTTCAGGTGACTTAAGTTTCAAACGAAACGTGCAGCAAAGTTTGAGTGAAGTCATGAAAAAGTGTGAGGGGCTAAAAATACATTTTATTCAAGGTTGTGTTGAAACCCTGATACAGTTTTGTGTCAGTTTTGTACAGTTTTGTGTCCCAGATTAGAATTGTATCATTTGTAGCAAATTCAATTGTCAATTTACATAGAGGGATCTATTTTAAAATGTAAATCAGATTGAATTACTGTTTTAACTGTGCATTGTATATTTTATCTAATCACTCCCCGACACTTTTTATTCTTTTAGTGCTAAATTGCACTATTTAGTTATTCAATTAACACTGTAATGCACTGAGCAAAATGCATATGAAAATAAGCATCAGCTGGACATACATTCATGCATTTCTTTGGCCAATAAGATGTAAAAAATACAACTGCTTTTTGCTACATACGTGACAGATTACACAACACTCCATTATGACTCACCTAAAGCAACAGCACTAGGCTTTTCAAAACACCAGGCTTTTAAAAGGAAAAAGCTCTGCAGAAACTCACTCACATTGTGAATCACATTTGCACATTTTACATGGCTCATATGACAAAATAATCTGCTCAAAGAAAAAGTCCAGCTAACATTTACTTCTCATCCATCTCAAGACCCTTCTTTGATGGACAGTAATTGGCTGCGGTGACCTTTGGATGAAAAAACTCTCTAATGACCAGATATCTGCACCGCAACACAATTAGCTACAAAAAACCAATTGATTTTCTGGAAGAAATGTGATGAATGTTCCGGTGTTGATGACGCTCTTGTTTGATTAGTCCCTCAGGTCCAGCAGTTTAAGGGCTCATAAAAACAATGCAAAATTTAACAGTCAGCAAAAGTAATCACAGTTAACAGTAGGAAATAATGGGGAGACATTTGGGGACAATAAACTAGACAGCCCAGTAGATCTTCCTTGAGACGATGGAGAGAAAAACAGGTTGGAGCTGTGCTGACAGTCAGCTCATTTGAGTAGCTACAGCCAAGTCACAAAACAACGCTGCTGCTGCTGCTGCTGCTTTAATCACGAGGCATATAACAGCTCAGCAGTGTGGAAGTGAGTACCTCGTCTCTGGCACAGGACAGAACCCCGGGTAGGTGTGCAGCAGAGAACGGAGGAACTACACCATGGATTTATTCTACAGTGTGTGAAGTCATTATGCAACATTCACAATACAATCCACATAACTTTTTCCTCATTTAGATTAATACTGAATCACAAATGCTGTGTCAGTCATCTGTGAACCTGCAGCAGGAGGAGGGAGGGACACACATCAGGGCCATTGGGTGGTTCTTACTGTAAATCTGAGAAACTTCATTACACCTTACATGTGTAAAGAGTTTTATGAATGATTTAAGGCAGACTTTGGGCTCTACGAACTATTAAATGTAACTGTGTAATGCAGAAAGAGACCATGTAACACATTGACCATTATTTTTTAATTGTTTAACTGTATAGGGAGACTGGACAGGAAACCATTATGACATCTTTCACATCACTATCACTGTCTAACTGTTTCATCATTCACTTCATTGAACTTTATCTGTGGTGTGATGAAATTCTAATTGAGTAGTTCTATAGCTGCACACAAAACAAACTGTCTCAAGACAAATGGGAAGCAACAGTCACATGCTGGTTGTGGCATGCTGAGGATTTTATTTATAACAAACTGTAATGGTAGGTTGCAGTGCTTTCACTGTGATGAATGTGCAATATTTAGAAGCTTTACAGGCCCTGAAAGTCATCTAATTAAAGTTAAGTTTAAATAATTTTTGTTTAATTAATAATATAATTAATAATTAATTTCCTTAGCCACCTTTCACTTTTATGCAGTCTTTTAAGGTCCTGAAAGTTTTCTCCACTATGTCCCTATGTTTCTTGGCCGGCCTGGGAATACCTTGATACAACGTTTATTCAACCATGTCAGCAACATAACCAAACAGTGGAAAGTAGTGAAGAACAAACAGCAGCAGAGATTAGGAAGCCTCAGCTCTGTCTTGGCTCACATCACCAGATGCACGGCGTATCTGTCATCAGCTCATTGCAGAACATCTACTGACAATGCTCTCCCATTACAGCAACCCAGAGACAGCACTAGGATCCCTGAAGGATCTGAGTGTGAAAACTAGGGGGAATTTTGTTTACACACTCAGGTTGTGTGAAAAGCACTTAGGTGTCTCAACACAGGGAAGTGTGATGCTTCCCTTGTGAAAGTGGAAGAAAATGGATAGATCTTTTTCTTTGTTTGATGCCAAAAAAGTTGTTTCTTGCTCATTTTCAAGTTTTTTTTTTGCATGAAAGTCTAAACTCCCATCAAATCATGGCAGTAAAACTTAAAACAATTTATGTCTCCTATATCTGCAATGAAGAAACCGATGTGTGCTTTGTTTTTTCTGCTTTGGAAGAGCAAATGCAAAAAAATTACATAGTGCTGCTTTAAGAGCTGCTCCATCAGCCTCTGTCTCTCGCTGCTTTTATCCTTAAACTTTATAAGATAAATAAAAAGTGTTTATTGCATTACAACAGACTGACAAATGCAGTATTCTGGCCTCTTTCTAAAGGAAAGATTCAAACACACCGCATATGCTACAAATGTGGTTTATAAATCATTCAAAAGTGTGGTAAAAAGTTTACAGCAGAACAAATATGGGAGACAAAAGGAAGACAGAGGACTAAGCGAAGGAGACGCAGGGGCAGGTGGGGTTTACAGTGTTTTGTTTAGTGCTTGTGTATTCTCTTGTATCGCTGCGGCAGGTCACAGAGCAGCGCCGGATACTGAATATTTCATTCTTTCAGTAGAGCTCCGCCAAGGACAGGGCCTTAAAGCACAGCCCCACACAGTGTTCCATCCTGAATCAGGACTTTAAATCGACCATAAAACACAGCAAGTACAAGGCTGAGGGAGATGGGGTCTGATTAAGCTGACACCACTGGGCTTCACAACAACAGTAACTAGAACAGCTCAAAAGGATAGCATTGTTCAAGTGGAGACTCCCACAGTCTCTGGAATCATGACACTTGTCTCTTTTAGCCATCCCGTTGTTTAAGTGGAGACTCAGAGCTGGAATAGACACTTTCTCTTTTTAGCCACCGTTGATTCAGTGTTGACAAGCAGTGTAGAGCATGTGATTGGGTAAAGCTTCTGGGACGGGTTGAATGTTCTCCACTGTGTCCACTGCCTCTCGCCCATTGTATTCAGTTAATAGGGTCCTGCCCTGGCAACCCACGAAGGATAAACAGTAGAAAATAGGGATGCACCGATCCAGCTTTATCAGAACCGATCCAGATCCAGGTGCTTTCAGTATCTGCAGGTATCAGATACTCATCCAATCCCACTGGTATTTGAATATATGTCATATAAATAAAGACCCTTGTATTTGTCACATGACCAATTATCGAGATGGGAGTTATTATTACATTTTATTGTAAAAAGTAGTTTTGTCCAAGTAAAAAGAAAGTAAAAACCAGCTCTTTTACCATTCTATAGACATACAATATGAACTTAAAGACTAAGTAAGAGTAGTATTTTATTTATGATTCATTTTTTATGATTCTTTTGGTAGCTACAATAACTCAGAGGTCAGCATTGATTAAACAAAAGGGAAGAGAAATCATCCACAGTGGAAGACAAATTAATAAACCAGCTGATGAATTTTTAGAGACTGTAGCTTTACACATTTTACATTAAAAATGAATCAAATGCATCTTACAACAGCAGCTTTTGATCAGACCTCACTGATGTAAATCATATTAGAGAGTAAAGACAGCAGTTTGCTCCATGGGGCTCTGTGGAAACACTCAAAGAGAAGGGCTGTGAAACTAAAAAGTATAAGTACTAACAGTTAGCTTTCCTTTAGCTCGCTGCTAAGAAGAAGCTGCAGTCTGAACAACAGTTAATAACAACTGTGGACAAAGCAGATGGATATATCACACTCTTACTGTTCCCTCTCCTGATTCAGCTGAACCTGCTCTGCTCGTGAGCGATCTCAAAAACAACTGAATAATTTATAATAAATAAATCTCTACACCGCTGATTTGTTTGATCTTATTTATAATCCCCCAAGACCTGACAGTGTGTGTGCTACTGACATAGAGTCACACATAGTAGATTGGACCAATGCATTGACCATTATCCGATCCAGCCTTTTTTTGTCTGGATCGGGACTAGTTTTGGATCTGAGTATCGGATCGATGCATCCCTACTAGAAAATGAATGAATGATGCCAGTTCTTGGACGAATAGTGTTGACTAAATAATTGACTGAATAAATGTTGACCCCTTTGTTTGTCAAGGATCCCAAGCATTGAACAAAATCTCAAATTTATGACTTTTTAGGACATTTATGATAGAACTTGAAGACAAAGATTAAGCCATGTTGAGTTGAGTTTAGAGAGGATTTTTCTGTTTTGTTAAATACAATCGCAATGTTGTGATGAGAGCTTTATAAAATATCTACTCTATCATGCATCTGTTATTTAATTTTTTTATATTTTTTATTAGGATCACTATCAGTTGTTTCAAGTGGCCTGTAGATCAGACATCATGCGGCACAAATATTGTCAATGGCTCGTTATCAACAAAGTATTTCATATTTCTTTATTCCATTACACCATGGAAATATTAAACACTATTTATCCAAAAAACATACTTCTGACTTATTTCTCCAAGAAATGACCACTAAAGATTATTCATCAACTATTACTCATGACTCAGGCCCGACAGACAAAACAAAAACAGCAGGAAAAGGATAAATCTGAAGAAGCTTGCTGATCCCTTGGTTTGGAATCCAGACTTGGAACAGAGCACCGTCTCATGAAATCCTTGTGGCTTTGAAACTGGACTCACTCCCAGCCACAAAGAAGAGCATCATTGAGCCTGTTTCAGCACAGGGAAACTCACTGTGATGAATGCACTGTCATAAACTCCCAAGGCTTTTCAACGGAGCCAAGAGTAATATACAAAAGGATTTATATCAGATGTTATTATGTGTTAAAATTAAACTGAAAAGAGGTTCAGAGTGATTACAAAGCTGCATTTATTAGCTTTAGCTGTAACTGCAGTGATGTGGTGGCACCGGGTCACGGCTGCGCTGGCCTGAGCTACTCTCATAAGAGGCGGTGTCGAAGGCCAAAGTACAGAGGGATGAGAAGTGTCTGGAGGCTAAGTGAGGGCCGAGGCCGAGCCATCCGTCTCTGGGGGGGGCGCTAAAGTCCTGGACGCACAGCTACAACAGAAAAGGGACAGACACTTAAGCTGCTTACAGCGTCTTATGGGGCTGAGATGATGGCGTCACTAAAAACTAAAAAGTATTGAACGCATATTTCAGACAGGCTCCTGTAATTACTGAATATACAGAATGTACATTAACAATAAAATTAACACCAACATTGTGGACGGTACCATTTGTCCACATTCTGGTCATCTATAGGAACACAGTCTGTTTATCCCTTGTTAAATTATATAGCGCCTTAAAGCTGCCCTGCATAACTTTCAGCCAGTGGAGGGGGCAGATCCCTATTTGTTTCCAAGTAGAAGCTATCCAAACTTGCAAATTTTCTTCTGAAACAGCAGGGTTAATTTAGCACATTTTGGACAAATACAACTCTAGTGTCCAGTGTATTGACCTATTTTCGTTATTATGCGTAGTCTGTCAGAGCATGCACTTGTGGCAGGTCCCGTAAAGTTATTTTGGAGGTTTCTGTGTCAGTGAGACAGGCATGATTCTACCCAGATCCAGACCAGAAGAAGAACCATCAAAATTATTTTGAGAATATATAATTTTGGGCTAATAGTTACACAGCTTACTGCTCTAATAAATGACTTATATTGTATGGAAGATATAACTGCTTCAAAAAGGTTACAGGTGGAAATGTTATAAAGGAATAAAGTGTGCGTTGAAGTTGATGCAACATTTCCCAAAACATCTGAAAATACAGTTGTACCTCACTATAACGCGGTTCACCTTTCGCGGCCTCGCTGTTTCGCAGATTTTTTTTTTTTAGTGCAATTTTGCATGTTTTTTTTTTACAGCGTATGATTATGATTTATGATTCCTGATTGGATAAGGTAGAACTCGTGCATTGTGTTCTGCGTCCTGATTGGATAAGGGACTGTAGACCATTGTCCATCAATCTCCTCCGTGCCGTGTCTCCTGTACACTATCGGCTTGACAAATTGACATAAATGTTCGATCGCTAGCAGTGTGACTCTGAAGTGCTGTATGTTTGCAAGTTTTCTCCCCGACAAAACCCACAATGTCGACGAAACGTTCTGCACCGACAAAGGCACCTGCGGTCGCACCCAAAAGACAGAGGAAGATGCTAAGGTTTGAACTTGAGAGTGTTTAAACAAGAGACAAATGTGAGAAAATGTTAATGCCTGTCTGAGAAAAGTGTATAAAGTGTGTGGTGAGGGGTTTTACAGCCTTAAAACATATATAATAATTGTAAAAAATAAAGCTGACTACTTCGCGGATTTCGCCTATTGCAGGTTCTTTTTAGAACGTAACCCCCGCGATAAACGAGGGACCACTGAATGGCACTGTCTACAGATAAACAATCAATGGCTAGCCTTCAAAAAGTAAGTTTGATGAATGTCAAACAGAACAAACTGTGGCCCTAATACCAACACTCCATTGGCAATTGATCACTTCCGTTCAGTGGACTACAATCAGAGGCACATGGAGATTAAAAGGCACCATCATATTACAAGCTGTTTTCCTCTGCACACTCTCAATGTGTATCAAACTGTTTTCACATCATTTAAATGCCAAACACACACAAACACATTAAACAGTCAAGTACAGTGAAAGATGCTAATTAGGCGGTAATTAGAGCAGTTCTCTATATTTGGAGAGTCGGCCAATTCCAACTAAATCAACACAAATCTGCACCAATCAGTCAGACAAAGACAGAGCGGCTGCGGGTAAATACGTGCTCATGTTCACGTCGGTGTAACCGGCGCGTCATGTTCACAGTCAGTGCGCGTAACAGCTGCCCGTGTTCACACACTCTCTGGCCCTGTAAACACACCCCGCTCTCATGTTTGCTTTGATGGGATTGGCCCCGAGAGTCCTTTCACTGTGTGTGTGCTACAGCCAATCAGCAGCAAAGTCAACACGGTTCTGTTCAAACACAAGTCCTGACACAAGCTCAAAAATAGCAAAATGTAGGTAATACTTTCTCTGAACCAAAAGGTCAAACGGGAACCATGATTTTAGTGCATGTTAGCACATAAAAGAGCTAAAGAGGCGTGGGACTGCGCTGTATCCAGAAGAACAGCATTTTGTACAGTGACAGCACACAAGCACGTTTCTTTCTATATGAGGTTTTCATTGTATTTGAAGAAAAAATGGGTGTTATTGTTTACAATGAAGAAGAGAGTAAATCCTCATGCATTACGATGTCTGGAGGTGTGGAAGTACACTGCAGCAATAAATATCACAGACCAGAACCAAGAAGATTCTTTTATTATTATTATTCCCAGCTTTCACAACTTAAAGTGCAACAGTAGCTGTACAAAAGTGGAGATTTAGACTTGTTTCTTTTTGGATATTGACTCTTTATCACTGCTGAATTTAAGGATGGAAGTCTGTTTTGTGTTTTTCGTTTCTTTCCTATTTCCTTATTATGTCTACCTCACTGGGGACACTTTTTGCCTTTTATCTCAAACATAAGCATATTTCAAGCTTTTATTATGATTCTGCTCTACAAACGGTGACTGTATTTTGTCAGTGTCTATAGCTAACTAGACAAAACAGCATTTATGTTGGGTCCATTGAGGAATCTTGCTGATTACCAAGAACCCCACCTTGTCTGTGCCAGTGTCTCTGACTTTTGAGTGTTGTGTATAAGAATGGATGAATGGACACTTTATATGAAGCCCTTTGAGTACCAGCATTGGTAGAGACGTGCAATACAAATGCAACCAATTAATGTTCTATTATTATTTCAGATTTATTGCTGGTATGATGGGTTTTGACCTTCTTTAAGCTTTCGTAAGATGTGCATTGGTCAGCTCATTATCTGGTTTAGCCCTTGCTTTCTAATATGATGTGTATACTGGGCTATTTGAAGGCAAACAGTGAAATAAAGTAATACTCAGAAGAACACAGCTGAATGCTTACAGATCTATTGTTTAAAATACAAAATAGCCTCCAGGTAACCACACAAAACAGGTGCCATAATGGAAAGAATGATATGACTACTATAAATATTAATAAAATGGCTTAGTTCTGGACATCAGCTCATCATCATAGTTTTGTTTCATGACAAAGGTCTGATTGTACGACTGTTACAAGCATAATCAGTTATATCAAGAATACATTCAAAAATATTGATGAATTATTATGAATAAATATTAATACATTCATGTAATACTTTGCATACATACATGGAAACAGAAGTATTTCAAGGTGTGCACTGAAAATTCAATGATTTATATACACAAAGCTGTTTATTGTATTAAATGGACAGTTTTCTCTTGATTCAAAAATGCCCTGTTGTGAAATCTGGCTGCAGTTGTTGGTAAAAAATTCTGCTGTACTTTTTGACAACAACAAACAAACATTGCCGTCTAATGCTTCTTGAACTCATCTTGAACTCACCTAATTCCAAAAAACAGTCACCTCTGGCTCCACAAAGCGAAAAAAGGTGACAACAATTATTACAAAATGAGTGTTCTAAATGCAATAGATGATCTCAAATTTTATTAGCCCTATTGTTTTTCCTGACAATAATGCCTACTAATGCAATGTTACTAATGGCCAACTAATATGAGTGGCAGTTATTTTGATGTGGGATGATGAGAAATATAAAATACAAAGAACAATCAAGAAAAGCAATTACTCTCTGCTAAATGCAATACTAGACAAAGCAGCTTGGTTGGAGGTTGTAATATATACTTATCGGAAACACTCACAAGGCTGCACACGCTCATAAAAATAACGGGGGGAAAAAAATGCTTTACCTAAATGGCCCTATTATATTTAGCGGCACACACACACTGACTCATCTTAACACACGCCTGCAGTAACCTGGAGCGCTTACCGGCAGCCCCCGGGGGTAAATTACCCATTCATAATCAAAACGACAAATAAATAAGTTCTCTCTCGGCTTTGTCATCATTTTTGGAGCAACTCAGGCAAAAAAAAAAAAAAAAAAAAAGACAGCGGTGTGACACAGACATGATTAGAACAAGAGGTTAGAGTGAATGAAAGGTGAGTGACTGCAGGTTACACCGGCTTTGAGACACATCTATTAAGTGAACACTTTTGAACAACATCAGTGTTGTAGTCAAGTCACCAGTTTTGGAGTCCAAGCCACTTTTGAGTCCTCGGTGTTCAAGTCAAGACTAGTCTGAGCTGAATCAAATAATCACTGCAGGTTTGAATCGAGTCCAAGTCAAGTCACAAAGGTTCACAAATCAAAAAACTTGGTGGCTGCAAAATTATTTTATTTGATATTTTGATTGATTTTAGTGTTGTCATCAAAACTTTTAATGGCTTTTGCTTTTGCTCAGACTATTACGCCTATTATTCATAACAAAGAGACAATAAGCTCTATATTTTTTTAAGATTTATTTATTCAAACCCACTGACAGAATGGTTTAGTGTAAGTCAGCAGCTGTTTATTTTGAAAACCACATAATTGTACTATCCCTTCCTTCCCCAGTGCGACTCACCACAGCCCAGATCACACAAGTCACACAAGCCGAGTCATCAGGGCTCCTGGTTGAGTCAACTGGGCAAATTTTCATAACTCACCAGGACTGGAGGGCTCACCAGACACAAAGCAAACAGACTATTGGGTTGAAAGGCAAGAAATTTTTGGGTTTTTGTCTGGGCAGTAATGAATTAGTCATTAGTAACATGAAGGATCAAGAGTTCTGTCCCTGATCAAGTCCCAGCCTTGATGTGTGGGGTTTGCATGTTATTGCAAGTATAACAATACAGATAGTCCTGGTTTATTCAGAGACACATCCTATATTTACTCCCAAACTTCACCTTTAGTTTAGTCCTACTATGATCCTAGTTATTCCTGCTTTAAGGCTGAGTATAACGTGGTCATAGGTCTGCTTATTTTTTAGTTTAATCATGGTTTGGTTTAGCAGTGTAAACTTTTCAGTCTTTGTGTGGTTCCAATAACACCATTGCACAGTGTAGCTATAAACTTTGTTTTAGTTTAGACTTGTGCTGGGTCCTTGTCTATTCGTATTTAGTCTACGTTTTGTTCTAGGTTTAGTCTTAAATAAGATAAGGTTGTACTTTTTGTCCCTGTAGAAACTTTTGATCTCTGCATTTAACCCATCCATCATCCATTGCTGCTGGGGTAATCCTGTTTGGTCAGTAGTGGGCAGCCATTAGGACTAGAGACCCACGCTAGATCTAAGAGTGTCTGGAGGATTCTGCACTGTGCATGTTTTTTCAAAATGATGTGGGAAACCGGAACTATATGTTATGCAACACATTAAAAAAGGCTGATACAAATGTCAAACCATCAAAGCCAACTGACACCCACCTGCTAATTGTCTGAATAGCAGCAACTTGCTTAAGCTAAACATCACACACAAGTCCCTTTGTCACTCATCGACCTTGTTCTTCTGTCCTGAGCCGTCGCAGTCAGGGCTTGTCCTGCCAATGTCACTTTGCGTGGACAAGAGACACGAGCAGCCTTTTTAGACGCTGTTTGTCAAATAAAATGAAGTAAAAGAAAAATGTCAATTGCTCTCTTGTGAGTGGACTATCAACATATTCAGACCCATCATTGTTATGCACATCTGATCCATTTTAATGTCAATTTTTCTGACACCTTTTTTTTTTTATGTATTCTTATTCAAACAAACTGTGATTATGGTCGTTCTTTAACAGCCTGACAATCAGACCTCTGTCACAAAACAGAACAGAGGTGTGATTAGACGAGCTGACGTCTGGAATCAAGCTATGTTATTAATATTTATAGCAGCCATGTCTTTGTTTCCTTAATGTAGGCATCGTTTTTGTGTGGTTTTTATTTCTTCATAAAGGTTATCTGAGGCTATTAGCCTTTTGTATTTTAAACAATAGATCATTAAAGCATTTAGCTGTATGCTTCTAACTATTACTTTATTCCATCTTTTTGCCTTTACTACAGAAGACTGTTGGGGGTACAGCAGGAGGAAAGCATTTGAATGATGGCGATGGCCAAAAATCACTGCAAAAGTCAGCTCAATAATAAGGAGTTATGGACCAACCACATGAGAATCAAAGTGGCCAGTGGATGATATACAGCTACGCAGCTACACTTGAATCGATTTTGTACTTGTATAAAAAAGAAGTATATTTTTGCTGGTATTTTAAATCTCCAAACCCTTGCAATAACAACATAATTCCTTATTTCCTCTGAGTGACACTGTGCAGGTGAGTTTAGTACAGCACAGTTTGATTCAGGTGAGCCCTGAAGAGGCTCGTGTTTCCTTTGAGCCTTGTTCAATGACATGATTCAAGTGCAAGATAAATTATGTTGATTATTATGTTTTGTGTTTTTTGTTGGTTTGCTAGTTTGTTTTTATTTTTTTATGTTTTTCTTTGCGCTTCTTTTTTTTGTATGAGTAAGGATTACATGGACTGCAGTGTGTAGCTCCTCTTTTTGGAAAGTGTTTACCAAGCACAAATGCAGGATTCTCACAGGATTTGGGAGTTCACAGACTCACAAAAAATGTGACGTGTTTTAGATTTGACATCAAAGCCACTGTTTTAAACAAGATGGCATTGCCCTGATCACATTGTGGTAACTCACAGATGATAAATTCACTGACCAGGCTTTTTGGAAATGCTTTCTATGGAAGCCCCTGATGTATCCAAGGGCCAAAGCGTTTCCAAAAGTACCTGTAATAATTCAAACCCCTAGAGCAGTCTGTTTGCTATTATTAAATTAAAAATACACAAAAGTAAAATGCTCATTGTCATTCCCATCCTCAAACCCCAAACAAACAAACAAACAAACAAAAACCCTCTAGTTCAGTGCTATTGCAATCGTTTATATACTTATACAACAGCCAATGGCAGCATCCATTTTTAGAACAGGATGTCAATTATTATATGATTTACCTTAAAACATCAAAAATAATATACTACAGTTATTATTCAGCAAAAAAAACTCCTTTCTCTTTAATTCTCTTAATCTCTTGAATTAACCAGTGCCATTTAAAGGCACCAGTCAAAGCTATGACTTCATTAGAAAAAAAAGAAATTAAAGCCCAAAAGAACCCAGTGGAAGAAGTATTTTAGCTCCATCATAAACGGTTCCTGTTGCATAATGTTAAAAAATTATTGACATCTATTAAGTGTGTTCATCATTAACAACCCTAGAATAAGTGTTAATTGGCTGCTACTGATGTAAGTTACTTCTACAACCAGCCATGTCATCTGAGACGCATTTGTCTGCTGTAGTAATGGCAGAGTGTAGCGTGAAGGCAGACAGTGATTGAAGCTGACAGTTAACATGTGGACGGAGTCATGGTCGGGATGCCCTCAGTCTGAACAGGATTTATGTGAGTCAGGGGCTCAGTTCAAACCAAGGGTCACTCACAGGTCGAGCTGAAGGTAACACACAGCTTTAGGCGCTCACTGCCAAAGTCTAACAGGTTTTACGTAACTGCCAGCACATGGTTTGTACACGAATACCATGTTCCTATGTGAGTGCCTAAAATACGTTGCACACACCCCTGATTGAGCTCAATGAAAGAGCAATCAGCTGCTTTTGAAGATAATTACATATGTCATATAACTGTCAATGGGGCTGCGGGGGCAAAGTCCATAAAGATGTCTATTTATGAGTGGTGAACCTGGAAAAAGAAGGCTAAACTCAAAGAATATGTGTGATTGAATCAGTTGTCTTGTTCTGCCAGTGACACAGACGTTTCCATTATCTAACTTTCAAATTTCATTAAGGACACAATTTGGCCATTGAGTTATTATTAGTCTAAAACCAATGTATCATATGCTTCTTTAGCTAGGATATGGACACATGAGATCTGCTTGTGAAGTATAACAAATGAGGAAAATTTAACTTTTTTATTTTAGAAGGCACAGATGCACTTTTCTTTGATTTTTGCCTTGACTATTTCTGGTTGAGCTACATGTATGAACACAAACCAATCATACAATCATATCAGCACATATTTTTTCCCAAGGATATCCTGTTGGCGACCTCCTATTACTTCCACCTCCAGATGGGCATCACAAAAACAGTCCCCCAGAAAAGCATCTGAAGGCTGCTGATCAAATAAAACTACAACAACAGTATTCAAAGTTGTAATTGGTGTCTTCTTCATTGTTTTTATGAATAGTATCATCTTTTGCCAAAAGAAAGAAAAACAAAAGTGAGGACCAAAGTTTTAGTCGTCATGTGTTAGACCAGTGGTGTCAAACTCAAAGTGGTGAGGGGCCGCAATAGTTAACAAGAATCCTTTCAGGGGCCAAAGATGGTGACATTTAGAAGCTTTTATTAAATTTTGATTGTGAGAAATCTTCGAGTCTTACAACAGTTATCTTTAACATTAATTACCTCCTTTAATGGAAACTTTTTTAGTTGTTTTAGTTTGATCTGAACCAGTTTTTGATGGATTTGAACAGGTTTTAGATGGATTTAAACAGGTTTTACTTAGATTTGAACAAGGTTTAGTTGGATTTGAACTTGTTTTAGATGGATTTGAGCAGGTTTTGGATGGATTTTAACAGATTTGATTTATCTTTGTAGCAAAAATCAAACCTATTCAAATCCAATTAAAACCTAATGCCAGAAATATCACCTAGTCAATGTATGGAAGGGCCACATAAAACATTGCAAAGGGCCGCATTTGGCCCCCTGGCCTTGAGTTTGACATGTGTGTGTTAGACTGATGTTACTTTGCTCACAGCTGATTGGTCAAGTTAACCAAACCTAACTCAACCATAATAAAAGTGTTACCATGACAATGAAACCCACTCAAAACCACAGTCTTGAGCCAGAAAACTCAGAGTTTGCTCAAACTAAACCTGAACTTACCTGGATCGTAACCTATATCTGCTTCATGCAACAGGCCTCAGTAGTGGGTGTGTTGTTGATATCCATGTTAGTAACAGTGCAGCAGTGTGTTGTGTGTTGTATAATAAACTGAATAGAGGAATGTGGTTGTGTGGAAGCCACTCACAGCTGACACTGGTCTCCTTTGATGCCTTTAGTGGTGCAGAAACACTTCCCTGTGTTGACGTGGCACACATTGGCGTGGTTGTTGCACTTACAGGCTGCAGACACAGAAGAGACAAAGAGAGATGAAGTTAGATGTTGTTTTAAGAGAAGTGTACCTGAGCAAACAGGTATGCCTCTTCAAAAATTGTCACTGATGCCACAGTTCTACACTTAGAAGTGGAAACCCTAAAATACATTTGCCCTGACATCCTTCAGTTTGGTGTACATTGTTTTCTGATTTTCAAGACTCAAACACAAAATAAAAATCTCTTAACTAGTCACAAAAAAATCATACCATGTGGCCAATTTGGTATTTTTCTTTTCCTTGTTTCAACGAACTGCAGAACAGTTTCAACTCCTGTTCATGAGGAGACAGAAGCTGTTCTTATATGAATCTAGTCTTTAAAACAAAGCACCACCAAATACAGGTTTACACTCATTAAAAATAACAAATCGAGCAAGTCACATGTGTTTTTTGGGGAGATTTAAGAGCTAGATAAAACGTACTCATACACTGTACATAGAAACAAAACAGTGCAAAATATTGCTGATTACAGATTTAGCTTCATCCCATCTTTTACAATTTAAACAATTTGACAAAGCAACACCATCACAGAGTTATTCTTCGCTAAATTCTCACCCCATTATCATGATTTTCTGCTCCAAGATGACTTCAAACAGTGGAAGAAAAATAATCTCAGAGGAATCATTGTGAGGTAAAAAAAGAAAGTTGGATTTTGGTCTGGTGTAAAAAATGCTCTTTTAGAAGCAATTTATCCAAGGTAGGCCATGTCTAATTACAGCCGCCGAGATGGAGAGTCTGTTTAATCAGTTTGTTATGTAAAGGCAGAGTGTGATGTATCTCAATGATTCAGCCTGTAATTTAGACCCTAAATCACTTCTGCATGGACCCGTAATGGCCGAGACAGTCCTGAACGTTCTGTGTACCCTTGTAGCGAGTGTTTGTGTGCTTCTGCAGCTCCACTGACTTTCTTTTTTGCTTTGTTCTTATTCGTTCCAGTTGGCTCAGAGACAGGTCGTGTAATAAAGCAGTGGTGAGCTCAGGGTCAAGGTAAAGCCGAGCCGTCGTATAATGAGAGGAAAACAACCACTTTGGTGCCTTTTTCCCCTCGTCCTCCTCCGGGAAGGCCTGCTCTGATCACTTTGAACAAAAAACGGATGCATACATGAACAACGCTATTTTAGATAGTGTCCCAGTTTGCCCTCTGCTGTACTTTGACCTATTTTAAGTGAGCAGTGTGTTGATATTGACAAGTATGGAGAATTGAAGTGCAACAGAGGAGACAAGCCACACTGAATGGCCACTGTGACCTTGACATAGCAGAAGTTTTCAATTTAAGTGCCATTACCATGATCTGAAAAGAAGTTATTTGCTCATGGTGCTTAGTAAGCTAGTAGGCAACCAAGCCAAGAGCTCTTTTTATGAAAAATGTCCATTGAAAAGTGTCCATGTGAGCAATAGGCTACAAAGTAATGCAGAGAATAAGACTGACACTTTACAACAACCAAAAGACAGAAAAGAACAGTAGTAGCAGTAGCCTTGAATGTAAAATATATATTAATAAATTAAAACAATAAAAACAAAGAAAGAAAATTTACATAGTAATGAACAAACCAGAACTAAAAAAAAAAAAGTGAAAGTGTGATAAAAATGGATACAATGTGATAAAAGCAAGTCTAAGTCTTTAACCTGGACTTGAACAGGGCCATCATCAGGTAATGTGTTCCAGAGTTTAAATGACTATGAGGCATATTTTACATGCTTAGCTATTAAGAATCAATACTAACAACACAAACTCTGATTTCAATGCTTTGTAAGCCTACATGTGATTGTACTCGTGCATGCTGTGTCTGAGCACAGTTGGGACAGCTCACACTGCTGTGGTGCTTTAGATTTGTCAGTAGTGCTTGGCCTTGGTATGAATTATAATGTGAATGCACCATTTATCAACAAACTCAAAGAAAAATATATATATATATATATATATATATATATATATATATATATATATATATATATATATATATATATATATATATATGCGGCACTCAAAATTTAAGCTGAGTAGTCACAACATATTCAGGTGTAAATATAGTTTACAACAGCAGTCGGCAGCCTTTTTTTCGGAAAAATAGAAGTATGTACAATTAGAACTCAAGTGCATTTACTGATTGTGCAAATGGTAAGAAAATCCATTGGAAACTGTGATGAAAAGCTTTTAAATGTTATAAAATTAAGGATCACATAAAAAATTAGTTGGCCTATTGGGTATAATGTAATTGTAGCTAAATTTGAATACAGGCTTCATCTAAAAGTGATAATTATAAGACACTGCTGTGATTTGGCTGACTGTTTTTTTTTTTGTTGTTTTTTTTTACAAAAGTGACAGGCTGATGCTACAAAACATGTAAAACAGTACAAATTACCACTGCATCCATACTACAGTGTATCAAGACATGATACTCATTTATCATGTTACATTCAGAAACCTGCCCTCACTGTTTAAACACTGTCGACAACAACTTCATACTTGAGACAGATATTAGGGCCAGTCTTCATAAAAAAGAGAGGACTGTTAAAGAAGAAGAAGATTCAAACTTTCCATCATCCCATCCAGCAGTACAAACCTTGTGTGAACTGAGGAAAAAAAATGATGTATGTACTGCTCTATGTCACGCTGGAGACATAGAGCACGTATCGTTTAGCCAAGTGCAGTAACAGGATTACTATTCAAGACATAGCCTTATTATTTGAGCACACCTCTGAAAAACAAGGAGTAGATTCAAATGTCAATTGGGTGAAAGTCAAATAGACGTTCTTCTATGTGAGCAACGAGGGACAATAACAAAATACGAATTCCGCCCGTTCCTTAAAATCACATTGACCTGCTTGAATAAAAGAAAATCTATCAAGGGATGCACAATGAATTGTACGGCTCCGGAGACAGCGGTCTTGACAAAAAAGTGGCTTTTAGCGGCGTGATAATAAAGAAATCACAGGTGTGTTAGCACTGTGGGTCACCCTGCTGCTCATACCGTATTGATTTATAGGCAGCCAACAGAGGCGCACAAAGGACACAGGCAGGATGAAATGCACATTCATGCACTCTCACATTCATTTTGCCAATGGCACTTAAAATAAAAAGGAGAAACAGGCGACGGGGAGAGTTCAAGAGGCGAGACGGCAGACAGAACAAAAGCCAAAGACGAGGAATGACAATGAAGAATGACGTGTGGAAGAGCTGCCAGCGACTTTGGCTGGATCTAAAACAGCTCGAAGCAAACAGTGGCAGCGCTTAGCTTAATTGAAAATGATAAAGGCCAAATCATAGGTTTAAACAGAGTTCACGCAAACATTGGCCCGAGACAAAGCTGCAGAGATGTCAGCTATTGACAGAAATGATAAACCGTTTAGATCTGGCAGCGGAACACAAAGCAGCGTTCAGTTTTCTGCTTAAATAAACATGAAGCCAGTGTAATCCTCTCAGCGGTAAACAGTGGTGCTGCCGGCGGAGACGTCCCAGGACAGGGGGGCTCCTGCAGAGACGGGGCAAATTATGGAGAAGTCTTCTGCCTTACAAAGATGGATAAACCACACTATGTTGTATGATCTGCTATGAGCCAACACTGTAATAAATGGATCACTGAAACTGAATACTCTCACTGACTCAGAAGGCAAATTAAATGTATAAAAATGTGGTAGAAAACAGTTCCAGGTTTCAAGCTGCATATATTGGATAACACACATCTGTATTGTATATCTACTATTCACTATAAAAGATTGTCTCACATAATAAAAAGACTTTTTACTCAAATATTCTAACAACAGCAATGCAACTTTCATAAATATGACTTCACTTGATTCTGCAACTGTTCTTAATCACACAAACAAAAGGCGCCAAAAATATCAGGTCAAATGTATGTTTTTAACTTCAAATTGCTTCTGATGCTGCCATGCTAATGCTAAATGTAAAAAGTACTGCTAATGGGGAAATGAATTGTCTTTTTCTATCACTTCACCCTCCACAATCTCTCAAAAGCCCACTTTTCCTCTGTATGTTTGTGAGTTTTGCCCACATCTGGTTTTGGGCTGAATAAAACTAGCCCCAGTGGTAGATAATACAAGGGGGCGGGCCTTCACACCTGTCAATCACCAAATGGGAGATGATTCATGCTGAGGTCACATTGTGCTTGGGCTGTAAAAAATAAGAGCCTTTTTCCCTTTGTTTTCTAAAATATTAGTGCCAACAAAGTTAGAAAGACTATGTTCTCAGATATTTCTCAAGTTATAAAAACATAAAACTATAAATGTAACCATATGTTTTAACAATACATTATTATTATAGTGGACTAAAACACACACTAGCCCATTCATATCAGAACTTTCTGAGTTAAAGCAAAATATAATATTTCTCCAATGACCTCCAATCATTCTCCATTCTCCCAGATTCTCAAAACCAGCTGCATAAAAACTTTGACGCTATTTTTCTCAGTTTGCCATCTGCCCTTTAAGGAAAGCACTGTATAAATAAATGTCAGGAATTCTGAGATTAAAGTCAGAATTTCTGGGGGGAAAAAGATTGTTTAAATTTACAGTTAAAAGCTCAGTTAATAAGTCCTTTTTTCAGAATTTTAATTGAAAAATCCAATAAAAAAAATGCAAAAAAATCCAAATTGCTAAATAAAGAGGAAAAGACTTCTTAGAATTTTTTAAATTACACCAGAATTACAAAAAATAGTCAGTAAAAGAGAGAATGTATTTTCAGAATATGGATAAATATATTTGTCTGCTTAATAAGGAAATAATATATCATTTTATTACTTCGCTATAAAATAATTTTAAAAAATCAGGTTGATTTTTTTTCAAGCATTACTATTAACACATACTCAAAATGAATACAATAAAAAAAAAAAAAAAAAAAAAAGGTTAATTCTCACCTGAAGAAATGAAATGTGGTATGTGATAATATAGCAAGTGTTAAATTATTCCTGAGCATTTCCAATCACTGGGAATCACTGGCTTGTTTTAATAGAATGCTGAAAGGGTGGGAATACCATTACTTGACATGATATGATTTTGTGTATGTTTATCACATATGACCACACGCATCGATACACAACAAAGGTTCACTCTTTTAGAACAAAAAGCCATCTGTGCCCAAAGAATCCCCGGGCTCATCCAAGCAGTCTCCAAACACAGTTCCATCGGAGTGGACGGACAAGTGAAATCAATTCTGTGAGCGCATATGTAACTCCGGGTGTGGTGTGGGGGAGGAGAGGGGTGATGGACGGAGGGTGAGGGGGTCGTAAAGAAGCACGGCCAGAGAATGAATAAAACACAGGCGAGAGAAAGCACATCAAACACATTTGCTGACAACACCGAAATAAGCGGCAATAAAAGAGAAACCTGATCTCTTAGCAAAAAAGGCTGATTTGAAATAAATCATATTTCCAGGACTTGTGTGAGGCCCTGAAGAGAGCACAATTTCTCACCCCACTGCCTTGAAACACACGCCACTCCAAAAGTGTGTGATATTTGTCTGTGTCTGGAGGAAGACAATACCACGTGTATACTTTTTGTTTTTCAAACCAACATGTTCCTTCAGGTTTATGCAGAAAGTGATGTCAAAGCACATAACTTTTTTTTGCTTCTTTTCTGGCTTTTAAGGTCAGGGGCCAGATTTCCACCATGTACATAAGGCAAGTGGAAAAGAACACATTAAACAGGATTTAGACTCTTTTCTTTCATTGCAAGCATTTTTCTTTATTGCAACCAGTGCCAGACTAACTTAAAAAAGCCAGATGCAATCCAGCTGCGATCCAGAATCCAACTGCAGGTAAGTGTCAGACAGGTCCAAAACTAACATTTATTAACTTACAACAAGAGCTTATCTCCAGAGTTTATAAATCAGAAAGAGACCGTGTTCATCAGACTCACACAGATCTAGGTAATAATTCATCCAACGATGATAACAGCTAACAACTAAAGTGATTAAAGGTGAATCATGTGATATTTTGTAGTATTTGAACAGTTTTCAGTAGAAAATATACACATAAATGTAACACTATTTGCATTTTTCTATCTTGCATACATTTGGAGGTCTAAAGAATCCAGTGACAGAAACCATTTTAACTCAAATACTTCTTGTTTGTTTCTGTAATGGTCTTAAACAGACAAACTGAGCACTAATAGAGGGGAAGCACACTAGGACGCTTAGGATGTCCAAGATCTAAAACAGATTTTTTTATTTATAACCCTACATAACTTTAAAGAAAAGGTCAAGCCTCAAAGTCATTTTGATGGTCCCCTGATATGAAATATGAAGTATAACAAAAGTCCTGTGTGTGACTTCCTAAAGTGCTGTGTTTAAAGCAGCCCATTAGTCACAGTTAATCAGAGAGTGGCTGATTTAAATTGTGGCAGTAATTTATCCAACAACTGCTTCTCTTGCACAGCCTCGAGACTGTCCAGCTGCAGATGAAGTCCTTCACTGTCGCACATCCTAAAATGTTACATAGAGTTGCTTTCAATTTTTAAAGTGAACTCTTCATCCTGCAGCGCTACCATAGGTGCTCTCAGGCTGTAGAAATTAGGTGCATGAGGTGTGTAACTGATATCTACACTGCTATTTTGGAAGGATGCAGCTAAAAGGTTAACAATATTCAAAGCACCCTTTGGTACTTGTGAAAACGGGTCTTATCCCTTCCCTACAGAACAACTGTGGTATTTGATGATGTCGCTTTATATTGAAAACATATGTTGGAGGACTTTCACACCTGCACTGTTTGTGTTTTCATGTCAATATCAAAAAATGTTCAGTAGTGTAACTGGATTGAATGAAATATGTGACTCCATGTCTACTTTCAGTCTTCTGAGGGCTGTTTATTTGGTATTTGCCATTTTTAATTGTATTTCTTACATAAAAAACATATAGAAAATATTTTTTGCCATTTGCGGAATAAGAAAAAAGGTACATAAAACGTCTAACCTGAAAAACGGATAAAAGTTATAATTGATTGTGTGATTGTGTGATTGGTTCTGGTTCTGTTTTAACTGAAAAGCTGATAAAACAGAAAATAATACAATACAAAGTCCTACCATTTTAGAAGTTGTGTCATCACCAGCTGTGTCTTTTTACATTGTGGTGTGTGTTTTATTTATTTTTTTACTGCAATACCCCTAGTATTCACTGGAGAGAAGTATTAGCGCCCTGATTATACATCCACGACCTTCACTATCAATATTTTCCTCCCAAAAATATAACCATATTAGATTAACTACACAATTGCTTCAAACGAGCTGCAACTCTGCAACTGTTGAAACTGGATTAAAGTAACAGTACTCCTATGTGACTACAGATTCAAGTTCATTATTTAAAGTTGGATCAGACTGGACTCCTTACTCCGAGCAGATTGATTCCACATACCTGACATATCTATCGTCTTGTAGTATGTCTTTAACAACAGCAATTCCCTTAACGTCCCATACAGTTCATTTATGGAGCACATCTAAAGATCATATTCCACGTGCTATGGCAGTAAACGCCATAATCGTCCATTACATGCTCCTCTCCACGCGTATTATTCCATCAGCAGTGACACCTTCACCCTTCAGCTGACTCACTCTTTCCCTGATCCTGTTCCACACAAAGCCCCTCAGATAACAGCCTTACACCGCTTTTAATGAAGAGACTGTGTGAGGGGCTGAAGGGGAAAGGGGCAAGTACCAAGTCAAAGAGCTAAAAGGCATAACACATGGGGTATATGGTTGATTTGCATTTTAAGAGAAACCAGGAGCCCTTGATTATAGTTTCCTTGGGCTTTTATGACCAACTTGAAAGATGTTATAGATTTTGTATAAAATGTAGGTTACTGTTAAATGTATGCATTATATCTCATTATTTTGCAGTGGAGTAACTAAACCCTAGTTTGTTTCCTGGAATAGTTCCTTTGGAGAGGTGTGGAAGTGTGTTATAGACCACATATGTCAAACTCAAGGCCCAGGGGCAAAATGCGGCCCTTTGCAATGTTTTATGTGGCCCTTCAATACACTGACTAGGTGATATTTCTGGTGTTATGTTTTAATTGGATTTGAATATGTTTGATTTTTGCCACAAAGATAAATCAAATCTGTTAAAATCCATCTAAAACAAGTTCAAATCCAACTAAACCTTGTTCAAATCTAAGTAAAACCTGTTTAAATCCATCTAAAACCTGTTCAAATCCATCAAAAACTGGTTCAGATCAAACTAAAACAACTAAAAAAGTTTCCATTAAAGGAGGTAATTAATGTTAAAGATAACTTTTGTAAGACTCGAAGATTTCTCACAATCAAAATTTAATAAAAGCTCCTAAATGTCACCAACTTTGGCCCCTGAAAGGATTCTTGTTAACTATTGCGGCCCCTCACCACTTTGAGTTTGACACCACTGGTATAGACCGAATAAGTGGATCCCAGAAAATCCAGAACCATCCCAGAAAACTGTGGTATGGTTCCTTATTGGTAAAAATGCCAAAACTAAATAATTTACAAAACAAAAACAGCAAGTGGACTGAAGCAGCATTTCATTGAGGGTTAAAGAAAAGCAACTTTCCTAAAATCAATGTCAAAACAGAGGGCTTTTTCTTTTGGCCAATATCACACAAAACTAAACACTAAAACTTTAAGTCGGTAAAGGAGTGGGGTTGTCACATAAACAAAAGGTTTCATTTGGTCTGTATAAGTGCAGTGTGAAAGTGGACCACTTCCTTGTCTTGATTACTGTAGTCTTGCTTAAAACACTAGGTAAACCAATCCAAACACTAAACTGCTCTTTCAGGTGTCAGGTTTGTACAGAACAGTTTGGTTCAGGTTCAATATACTATTGCATCAAAGTAAGTTTAGTAAGGTACGCTTACCTTTAAAAAAGTTTACTGTTAGACGTCTTATGTGTAGATTTTGCTGCCATTGATCCAGTGTTGACAAGAGTTGTAGACCAATAGCCAATGAGAGTGTTTCTAACTTGAGACTCCTTTCTATGTGAGTACATGATTGGCCAAAGCTGCTAGAATTAACTGAACATTCTCATCAATTACAATCCTTCATAATAAAGCTCTTGTTGGCTTTATTATCAAGGACTCATTTTTGTTTCCTTTCTTATAATAAACTATTACAGAAATGGGAGGTTAGTACAAAATAGCAAAAAAAGAACAACAAAAAAACCCCCAAACATTCCGTGTAACTGAGATATTTAATTAGGGCACTCTTCAGTGTTACATTCATTCAGAAAGCTTCAACTGCATTCAGATTCACTGTGAGCTGCAAGCCACTCACAAAGCTCAACACTTAGACTGTGGCTTATTTTTGACATGAGTCACAGAGGCAGAAAGACTTCACAAACACTATTTTCCTGAGTGTAGATCAGAAAGCACTGAAAAGCCTTTTAAAATCATATTTACGGAGCTGTTTGTACGTGTGCGGTTTGTAGCGTATAGGCATGTTTGTGAGTCTGTACGTTCACCAGGAATAGAGACGCCAGAGGGAAAATGACTGGGTAACGCTGAGAATGCTGGGTAGTTCTACCACAGGCTCAGCAGGCTTAAAGACGGTTATTACTCTTTTGTGGAGAACATTTTCCAACGCTTTTTGTTTCTAGGACATGTTGGAGCCCTGTTAATAAGCACTAAACACAAGAACCAGTGAAGGCAGCAGTGGCTTTAGTGGCACTGTCTTTACTGACACCACTGCTGCTATATCTCCACAACAGTCTGATCCATCACAATTCAAGTCTCAGTCACAGCAACATGTGGACAATATGGCACACCTAATCTGAAACATTAGTTTATTAATAAAGTGCAACTTTTAGTAAAGGATGTTCAGATGTTCAAAGCTCTTCTAAATAAAAGGGTCTTAACATGTATTTTAAAAGTGCTTGATTGATGCAATGGTAAAGTTTTAAAAAAAAGTTTGTATGATGCCACAATGACAAATAATGCAATACATATTCAATGATCGAATTAGCAACAAGCTGTTATATTAGGCTCAATAAGTGCTATATAAGCTGTAGGTCTACTTTAACAAGTTTTTCAGATCCATGTGCTGTTAGTGAGTGGGTAGAATATATTTAATTTTTTTTTATTTGTGAAGAAAGTCTCAATAGCTAATTGTACTGGTGGCGTAGTGGGCAACAAATTAAATAAATAGCTTAGGTAATAGCTAGCATCCTAAATCATAAATTTCACTGATCACATATCCTTGCATTTTTGTATTGTACTCCTTTATCATCCACCATAAAGGAAACAACCAGTATGTTTGTTAACTAGAGAGGTTTTACTTACTGGTTTTAGTTTGCTTCCTAGTTAAATTAAATGTGAAAAAAAAAACATTATTTCCTTCACTGTGAGGCATGTGCCGTTTTTGGTAATTTCACTTTGTAAAGGCAGGTTCTGGTGAACTTGAAGAAAAAGAAGTGCCTCATCAGATTACAATAAAAGCATCATGTGTTTTGTTTTATTTTGGTTTAACTAAACTACAACACAGCAAAAACAAGTCATATTTTAGAAGCTATATAATACCAAAACGGAGATCTAAAGAACTCATAAAATCTCCTGATCAAGTGGTGATGATTGCAGTATGATATGTCGCAGGTCGCACAGATGGAACACTCTAAAACACCAGATAGTAAAAGTGAGGCTGTGCAGAGACAGTATCAGAGTGAGCTGCAGACACACAGCTAGCGATGGGAATCATGCAAAATTTATGGAAGCAATAAAACTGTTCAGCGTGAGGTGCCAATGGCAGAAAAGGATCCTACACTTGAGCTCTGGGTCGCACAAGATAACAAGCACAGCACGAGAAAAATACAGGCTGGAGTTCTGCCTGGGAGACAAAACTGAGGGAGGTAAGGGAACATGGTCATAGTTTATGTATCTGGAGCTTTATTATTGTGGAATTCTGATCCACTTCCCTGGTTCAGATTGGAAGCGTAGATTGTAAAAGCCCACTATAAATTAGTAATTCAGTATAATTTAATAACAGATCACATATAAAGTTACATGGCCATGGGCTGTCATACAGAATGAACAGCAAGTGTCTTCCTGTATTTCGAGCACACCCAAAAGTGAGTGCAATTAATGTAAATACTTCTTAGCACTGAGCGTTGATATCTTCTCATTGGTTTGGTTGCTGTTCCTGTTCCTGCTTCTTCTGGTACAGTCAGCGTGGCCCTGACTGTCTGTATGCTATCACCAAAATATGGAACAAAGTAATCAAAAGTAGTTAGGGATTAGACTGTTTTGAACATGGTTGAGGAAGAGAGCAGTGAGCAGTCTCGGTTTGAGCAGCTGTCTTGGAAAACCCCCTTTTACCGAGGTCAAGAGCAACAACAATAATAAGTTCATGTAAATGTAAGCGTGCATAAAACCTAACAGTATCACAATTACTATAGATATATTTAGAGGATCATGTCGAGGTTGAATGTTCGGGTTAAAATGTCACCAATATCCGTCCCATCCTTCCCACACAGACGTACACAGGTCATGTCAAAGTGGATGTATTGTTTTGCAGAGATAAATACATAAATCCATATACAATTTCATGAGCACATCACATTCGCATTTGAAGTATTATTTTCGAATATGTTTACGAAACAGTAAAAAGATGTGTGTTGGTCTGTATGTTTTATGGATCCAACTCAATTTTGTTCAGTGTCATTTCTACATATAAGGAACATTTATTTATTTGTCACAGGGATATACGCTTGTGCATACTGGAATGAAAAGCAAATTGTGTAGTTTTTTGTATTTTTGGTGACATCTAGTGGTAGAAGTGCAGATAACGATTCCACACCTCACATCTTCCTTTTGTAGAGCGGGTGAATAGCTATGGTAGCCCTACAGGAACATGCTGTTTTTTAGGAACCAACCTAGTGAAAAGTTGCAAGGTACCGTGGAGCTTTAAATGTCTTATTAAAGTCATTGCAATATTTAATTACATTACAAATTTCATGTATTCTTAACATTGCAAAGCTTTAACATGAACTTATTTGCATTTCCTTGGAGTCCGTGTTTATGGCTCTCACTTTGTGGATTGAGATAAATGCATATGTTACACACTGGTCAGCACCGGTGACATGAACTGCTTTGTTATGTAAAATGTATAAAACCTATGCATTTAGGTGTCTTCAACAACCTGCAGTATACAATGACAATTTTCATCAAGCTGTGCTATATTGTATTAAATATCTCTTGTCACTATGCATAAATCTTATGGAACGATAGGTACAAGCTGCTAACCATTCAATATTATAAGAGAAATAATGTGGTTGTGTCTGTCAGTTTCATTCTGCTAAGATTAAAGGTTTCCACATATGGCTCTTATTCGTATATTAGTGGTTTATACTGAAATATTGCCAGTGCCGGGTTTTACTAAAACAGAAGAATGTACAATTTTTGGTCCCATTTTTTGTCTTTTCATACAGGCTTTTACTTGCAAAACAACATAAACTGCTCTTTGCCACATTTCCTACTTCCACTACTGTAATAAAAGACAGTAAGACCTAACAGTTATTTTTCATGTTTTTTGCATGTCCAAAAACACAGACTAAGTCTAAAGGTTGAAAAAGTTTACGTATTTCTATTAAAAATGTAATTAAAATTGAAGGTAAAGCTTCTGAGGGTTAGCGACAGGGCTTGGTGTCTCTGTATTTGCTAAGAAATCCATCTAAACTATCTAAAGGAATTACAGTTAAAGTAAATATTAGAAAGATAACATGCAAAGACTACATTCTCTTAACAGATTGGACTGTCAGCAGGTAACATCAGAATTCCACAACTTGTATCTTGGATACTTCTTCCCAACTGAGTCCAGAATGCAGACACTTCTCTACATTTGTGATTAGACTTAAAAACATCCTTTTTGATCAAGCTTTTAGTTAGGGCTGGCCTAAGCTAGCTACCACTGCTGCTACAGGTTTACACTGGCGCGGGAACTCCCATGATTCACTGTCAGTCTCTTCTATCTCTCCTTCTGTCCTCTTTTGCCCTGCAGGTAATATCAGAACACCACAATACAGTGGACCTCTCACTGTGTTGCTTGGTCTCTCTGTATTGTCCTTGTTTGTTTCTCCTCTGTCCCCTAACCTCGTATTGTCCCATTAGACGGACATTGTCCTTGAGCCTGTGCTTGACAGACGCTTCCAATGAAGGTTTTATTCTCTACAGTCACCAAGTGCAGGGGGGCAGTTCTCATTATTTCCTGCCCTAAGTGCCCTGAGATGACATTAGTCATAAGAAGGCATGTAAATATAGACTGTGCTGAAGAGAATACAGTTAAATTGAATTCAAGTAAACTGTTCAGGGAACTCTCTGGTCTTTCATTAAAAAAACTACATTCAGAGCTTTTAATCAATTGAGTTGTGACAAAATAAGAAAGTCAGGAAAATGATGGTTGCTATATATTTAGTAGAAATGTTGTATTATACTGTGTTTGGTGATGTGCTATGCTTTTCCAGATTAGCTATAGCTGAATTGACTTTAGATGGAATTTACCTGAATGGAGACCATGCAATTGAGGTGAACTGATTGGTGTAATTAATTTGGTTGATGAGACTTAACTGAAATGTGTTGTATAGTCAGGATTGTTTTAAGTAAGGAATGTTATTTCAATATTTTTTTTTTTTTGGAGGAAACAAACTAAACCTCACTGACCCATGTGGCTCAAAGCATCAAGTTTTATGTGAAGCAATGATAAAAAAAAAAAAATGTCAACCAATTTTTTTTATCCTTCTACTGAAATAGAATGGATAAAAACTAACCAATAAAACAAAAACTTGCATATTCACACACAGCTCCTGTGTACTAAACTGTAAATTTCTTTCTGTGGGGACTGAAAAACTAAACAGACATCAAGCGTTTAGTGAGCCACAGCTCTGAAGGTTGCAGTGGGAGCTGATTCGATCCACACAGGACAAGGTGAACGGCACAGTTGGGTGAAAAGGGACACTCATACTCTACACACACACTTCATCCACATTTGACAAGGTTAGTTAATCATGTGTCACAGAGAAGGGGAACGGACAGACTCTCCTCTCCTCTGTCTGCCCTCTGAGTCCACCTCTCTGTTTATCCCTCCATCCTCCATTAGTCCTGCACGCTCTCTCAGGCTGTGTCTAGACAGTGTAAAAAACATGCACAGTGTTTTAATAAATGGTTCAAGCTTCAATTCTCCTTGAAATTGAGACTGTAAACTCAAAAATCAAAGCCCCATAATGTCACATGACAAGCATTACGTCAAAAACATACTGTAATCCAAGAATCTGACATAATAGGCATTGACAGGGACATGAAATGACAGTGGTAGAAAAGGGCCAATCAGTTGGTGACATAAATATTAATAATAGCGTGCCTTGGCCTTCAACAAGCCTTGACCAAAACTGAATGGATTAATGCAACTCTTTTATGTCTCAGAGGGAAGCACCATAACGGTTTACTAATAACAATTTACAACTAACTATGTTGCCACAAAGTGTAAAAAGTGTCACTATTACGCTGCTCTCCGCAAAGCGTTATGGTCTGTTTTGACCATCTAGTGACCACCGCTGCTCACTACTTTGACTGATGCATTTTGACAAACTTGAGTGCACTACATTTCAGTCACTACACATTTGGACACCACTACAAAATGGCGAAAACACAATATGATGCACTATATAGGAATTAATGTGTGGATTCTGACACAGCCTGTGAGACTGGGCTTATTTTAACGCAACAAGGCAGTCCTATCTAGGAGTAATGTTTTCCTCATGTACATGTCTTCTTTTACTTGACGTTAGAAAACACGCTTCACGAAGAAACTGTTGACTTCAATCCAGGATGAGATTAGAAGCTGTCACAAACATACTTTTAAAGCCTTCATCAGCTGCAATATCAAGCAAAAATGGGTCACAGAACCATTTCTTCATAGTTCAAGAGTTGGGAAATAGCCATTTTGTCTGCTGACATAAAAACGGTGGCCATTTGTCTTTGAGTTTATTAAGTTGTCATATAATTAAATATAAAAATTTTCGAACCCTCTGCTATTATATGTGGTGTAAGTAGTGACCTTCAAGCATCGCAGGATGTGAACCTGTAGCAGGTTCAGCAAAGACGGAAAACATTGCCGTGTGAGAATGGTGTTGCAACTTAACTAAGAGTTCTTGTGGTGACGGCCATAGAAGTTTACTCCAGTGGACTTTTACTTATTAAATTTTGACCTACATTAGGCTGAGAATTTTCACACTGACTATTGTCAAAATTGTCATGTTGCCCTTTTTCTTGCAAATGGAATCAAAGCCTCAGAGGTGGGTCAAAACATCAGGCCACATACGGTCTCTGGGCTAAGCAAGAGGATTGTGGTTGAAGCCCACCCAGCGACAATGGCTTGCGTTGGCTGCAATGTGGGAGGCGCTGTGGCTTAGTTGGTCAAAGTGCCTGTCTAGTAAACAGGAGATCCTGGGTTCAAATCCCAGCAGTGCCTTCTTGTGCTTTTTTGAGAAGAACTGCAATACAATCACCATCAACCACCGAGAAATGTGAACCGTCAATCTTCTGATCCAAAGTCAAATACCTAATTAGTTCATGTGGTCTAAAGTAGCTTTCACCTTGAAGCACTAAGGTATATTCTTTGGAGCTAGTCTGTCAAAATAAGGCTTTTGTCAAAACATTTATGCAACCCAACCTAAAACTCCTTCTGGTTGGAGATCCCAATTTTGGAAATCGCTGCTCTCACTCAAGCAGAGGGGAATTAGCTCAAATGGTAGAGCGCTCGCTTAGCATGCGAGAGGTAGAGGGATCGATGCCCTCATTCTCCAGTCCTAGAAGCTGATACACTCACCAATACTTGGGAGAACCCATGTTAGAATAGAGTTGCATCCCAGGTGGGAGACATAACTGAGACTTCTTGTGGCGACTGCTATGGAAGTTTGCTCCTGTGCACTTTCTCCTTTTGAATTTTTATCTGAGTTAGGCTGAGAATTTTCACACTGAATATTGTCAAAATGTCCATGTTGCCCTTTTTTCTTGCAATTGAATCAAAGCCTCAGAGGTAGGTCAAAACATCAGGCCACATACGGTCTCTGGGCTAAGCAAGAGGATTGGGGTTGAAGCCCACCCAGCGACAATGGCATGGGATTCAAAAACCCACAGGAGGCGCTGTGGCTTAACTGGTCAAAGTGCCTGTCTAGTAAACAGGAGATCCTGGGTTCAAATCCCAGCAGTGCCTTGCTCATACATTTTTGAGAAGAACTGAAAAGTTTCACACAGCACAATGACCATCAACCCCAAAGGGATGTCAACCTAAATCTTCTGATTCAAAGTCAAATGCCTAATTAGTTCATGTGGTCTAAAGAACCTGAACCTTAAGAATTAGATGAGTTATAGCAAGAGCTGCTTGAAAGAGCAAGAGGCTTTCACCTTTGAACAAAGCAGCAGCATGTTTATCTCTTCTTGATTTAGATAGAGCCCAACCCAAAAACATTCTCTTGAGAAAAGGGAGGGGCATGCTTTTTATAAAAGAGGAAAATGGCCACTTGGAGTGTAATCCTGTAGCTTTCACCTAGTAGCACTAATGTTTACTCATTGGAGCTAGTCTGCCAAAATAAGCTTTAGTCAAAACATTTAAGCAGCCCAACCTAAAACTCCTTCTGGTTGGAAATCCCAAATTGCTGTTGTCACTCCAGCAGAGGGGAATTAGCTCAAATGGTAGAGTGCTCGCTTAGCATGCGAGAGGTAGAGGGATCAATGCCCTCATTCTCCAGTCCTAGCAGCTGATATACTTACCATTAACACTTTAAAAGAGAACCTTTTCTCTTGTTAGAATAGAGTTGCAACCCATCTGGGAAACATAACTGAGAATTGTTGTGGTGACTGCTTTGGAAGTTTGCTCCTGTGCAATTGTTCTTTTTGAATTATTATCTAAGTTAGGCTGAGAATTTTCAAACTGATTACTCTCCAAATTGCCATGTTACCCTTTTTCTTGCAAATGGAATCAAAGGCTTTTGTCAAAACATTTATGCAACCCAACCTAAAACTCCTTCTGGTTGGAGATCCCAATTTTGGCAATTGCTGGTGTCTCTCAAACAGAGGGGAATTAGCTCAAATGGTAGAGAGCTCACTTAGCATGTGAGAGGTAGAGGGATCAATGCCCTCATTCTCCAGTCCTAACAGCTGATATACTCACCAACAACACTTTAAAAGAGAACCTGCCCATGTTAGAATAGAATTGTAACGCAGGTGGGAGACATAACTGAGACTTCTTGTGGTGACTGCTATGGAAGTTTGCTCCTGTGCACTTTCTCCTTTTGAATTTTTTCTGAGTTAGGCTGAGAATTTTCACACTGAATACTGTCAAAATATCCATGTTGTCCTTTTTCTTGCAATTGAATCAAAGCCTCAGAGGTGGGTCAAAACATCAGGCCACATACGGTCTCTGGGCTAAGCAAGAGGATTGTGGTTGAAGCCCACCCAGCGACAATGGCATGGGATTAAAAAGCCCACAGGAGGCGCTGTGGCTTAGCTGGTCAAAGTGCCTGTCTAGTAAACAGGAGATCCTGGGTTCAAATCCCAGCAGTGCCTTGCTCATACATTTTTGAGAAGAACTGAAAAGTTTCACACAGCACAATGACCATCAACCCCAAAGGGATGTCAACCTAAATCTTCTGATCCAAAGTCAAATGCCTAATTAGTTCATGTGGTCTAAAGAACTTGAACCTTAAGAATTAGATGAGTTATAGCAAGAGCTGCTTGAAAGAGCAAGAGGCTTTCATCTTTGAACAAAGCAGCAGCATGTTTATCTCTTCTTGATTTAGATAGAGACCAACCCAAAAACATTCTCTTGAGAAAAGGGAGGGGCATGCTTTTTTATAAAAGAGAAAAATGGCCACTTGGAGTGTAATCCTGTAGCTTTCACCTAGTAGCACTAATGTTTACTAATTGGAGCTAGTCTGCCAAAATAAGGCTTTTGTCAAAACATTTATGCAACATAACCTAAAACTCCTTCTGGTTGGAGATCCCAATTTTGGAAATTGCTGCTGTCACTCCAGCAGAGGGGAATTAGCTCAAATGGTAGAGCGCTTGCTTAGCATGCGAGAGGTAGAGGGATCAATGCCCTCATTCTCCAGTCCTAGCAGCTGATATACTCACCAACAACACCTTAAAAGAGAACCTGCCCATGTTAGAATAGAGTTGCAACCCAGTTGGGAAACATAACTGAGAAGTGTTGTGGTGACTGCTATGGAAGTTTGCTCCTGTGTGCTTTCTCTTTTTGAATTATTATCTAAGTTAGGCTGAGAATTTTCACACTGACTACTCTCCAAATTGCCATGTTACCCTTTTTCTTGCAAATGGAAGCAAAGCCTCAGAGGTGGGTCAAAACATCAGGCCACATACGGTCTCTGGGCTAAGCAAGAGGATTGTGGTTGAAGCCCACCCAGGGACAACGGCTTGCAAATGACCAGAATATGGGAGGCGCTGTGGCTTAGCTGGTCAAAGTAAACAGGAGATCCTGGGTTCAAATCCCAGCAGTGCCTTCTTATGCTTTTTTGAGAAGAACTGCAATACAATGACCATCAACCACCGAGAAATGTGAACCGTCAATCTTCTGATCCAAAGTCAAATGCCTAATTAGTTCATGTGGTCTAAAGTAGCTTTCACCTAGTAGCACTAATGTTTATTCTTTGGAGCTAGTCTGTCAAAATAAGGCTTTTGTCAAAACATTTATGCAACCCAACCTAAAACTCCTTCTGGTTGGAGATGCCAATTTTGGAAATTGCTGGTGTCTCTCAAACAGAGGGGAATTAGCTCAAATGGTAGAGCGCTCGCTTAGCATGTGAGAGGTAGAGGGATCGATGCCCTCATTCTCCAGGCCTAGCAGCTGATACACTCACCAACACTTGGGAGAACCCATGTTAGAATAGAGTTGCATCCCAGGTGGGAGACATAACTGAAACTTCTTGTGGCGACTGCTATGGAAGTTTGCTCCTGTGCACTTTCTCCTTTTGAATTTTTATCTGAGTTAGGCTGAGAATTTTCACACTGAATACTGTCAAAATCCATGTTGCCCTTTTTCTTGAAATTGAATCAAAGCCTCAGAGGCAGGTCAAAACATCAGGCCACATACGGTCTCTGGGCTAAGCAAGAGGATTGGGGTTGAAGCCCACCCAGCGACAATAGCATGGGATTAGAAAGCCCACAGGAGGCGCTGTGGCTTAGCTGGTCAAAGTGCCTGTCTAGTAAACAGGAGATCCTGGGTTCAAATCCCAGCAGTGCCTTGCTCATCCATTTTTGAGAAGAACTGAGAAGTTTCACACAACACAATGACCATCAACACCAAAGGGATGTCAACCTAAATCTTCTGATCCAAAGTCAAATGCCTAATTAGTTCATGTGGTCTAAAGAACTTGAACCTTAAGAATTAGATGACAAGACAAGAGCTGCTTGAAAGAGCAAGAGGATTTCACCTTTGAACAAAGCAGCAGCATGTTTATCTCTTCTTGATTTAGATAGAGACCAACCCAAAAACATTCTCTTGAGAAAAGGGAGGGGCATGCTTTTCGTAAAAGAGAAAAATGGCCACTTTGAGTGTAATCCTGTAGCTTTCACCTAGTAGCACTAATGTTTACTCATTGGAGCTAGTCTGCCAAAATAAGGCTTTTGTCGAAACATTTATCAACCTAACCTAAAACTCCTTCTGGTTGGAGATCCCAATTTTGGCAATTGCTGGTGTGTCATGAACAACGGCAAATTTGCTCAAATGGTAGAGTGCCCGCTTCGCCAGATCGCCCTCCTTCTTTTTTTTGTTTTTATCATGCGAGAGGTAGAGGGAGACGCTCTCTCCCTTCCATCTCCAATTAGACCACTGTCCATATAAATGACTGCAGACTAAGTTGGGACAAAAGGAATCAAAAGGTACATTAGTGCTCTGTACCATTCTCTGGCTAAACTTAAAATGTCAACAATTTTCTGCTTAAATTGCTTTAGGTTTGATCAGCATTGTTTTGTTTTTTTCACTTATAGTTTCACAAATCATTCAAAAATGTTCAAAACAAACTATTAAACAAACAAGTATTTAATTATAAATTTCTGACCAACTTATAAGGATGGAAACACTTGAATGAACAAACTGAGTGACCCACATTTTGAATCCATATCTTAGTACAGCCTCCCTTTCTTCTGTCCTGCGTCTAAACCTCAAACAGCAAAGCCTTCCACTCTAGCTCGGGACAGGCCCTTGCAATCAGTCACATATCTAATGGGCCACACTTCATTTCTTTTCTGCCGTTCATCTCAAGGTAAATCCAGAAGCCCCTTTATGAAGACAAAAGGAGTAAGAGAGGTGGAGTTAGAACAGGACAGATGGATATAGAGGGATATTATTGTGTCTTTGTGAGAGAACCACAGGTTAAGTTAAGGCATGTTGATATAAGGTAATGTATGGAGTATAGGTGTTCAGTCATGTCCATTTCACAATAGAAAAAAACTTGAGCAGAGACATATTCTGCCGCTGGATTGCACCGCAAATAAAAATGTGCACTTGAGAAGTATATGTAGATCTCTGAAGAGTTTCTGCTACCTCTTGGGTAGGTTCCACCCACTACTCAGTATGTTTAGATGCACAGTTAAGCCAGACCTGTGCTCATAGCATGATTAAGTCTGGAAGGACCATTTCAGATTTACATGCATAGGTAAGAGGAGGCTATAATGCAGCTACTTTAGTGCATAATTCATTCATAAATGCCGCTGTCCACCTCGGGAGCATTCTGTAGTGATAGCATTTGCACACAACAAGCACAAGTCTTTTTGTTTTCCATTTGTTTACATGTGTTCTGCCGCTCTCCACCTCGGGAGCATACTTAGTGGCATTTGTCCGACTAAACATATACATTCAGCAATCCAACAATCAACATTTTAATTTATAGATCAATTGCAATAACACATTATAGTTGTACTAATATAAGTCTAATATAAATTATACGAATAATTAAAAAAACATGAATCTGCAGTTTATAAAGATACACAGTATGTGCAGCTGTTGGGTAGCTGCCCTATCTGTCAGACATAATTTGACCAATAAGTCTTGCCACACGGACATGTGAGATGACATAAAGCCTGAGCTACAAATAGAACCTGGGCAACTCTCTTTACAAAAAACAAAATAAATACACTGAATAGCATTTGAGCTTGTGCTTTTGGTTCACTCCTCAATGCATAACAAAAATATTGTGTAAAAAATGCTGGGCTTCCTGACTTCCTTGTCCAAGTACCTATCCAAGTCACTTTGTCCACTTTTTTTATTCAATCTACGTTATGGACAGAAATATGTGTGATAAAAAGACCACCTCATTAAAAACAAAAGACAGTAAAAAACATAGGTTAAGTTATGAAATGAATCCCTTTGTAACAAAAAATAAACCATAAAACAGAGGAAGGACCCGACGCATGTGAAGCCAAAGCAGCACACAGAAAGTATAGAGGCGGTCTAGTGCGGGGCAGTGTGAGGGACCTATCAGCTTTGCACTGCCATGAGCCGCCAGGGACGCACACAGCAGTCAAGTCAGGAAATAAGAAAATGATTAAGAGCGATTTAATGTCACACCGCTGCCACCAAGCCAAAACGCACACGTGTCAAAGCGAGACAGATGTTAGCGCAGCGCCTTCTCACACACACTCATTTATTACACTCAGCCAGCACACATGTGTTCACCCCACCCCCACCCCCCACCAGATCACATGAACACACCCATTCTCTCCTACATCCTGCTCTTTATCATCCCACTGGCACACATTATCTGTTGTTAACAATTTCCACTGTGGGATTTGCTCAGGAGCTAAACAATGGAAAAGAAGAAAGAACTGCTGACAGATGGGTTTTATGCAAAAAAAAAAAAAAAAAGGGAATCGTAAAAGAATAGAGAGTAGGGGGTGCCTACATCAGCAGCACTTCAGCCGGAGTCAAATGTTTGAAAATGTCAAGACGTAAAACTGCCTTTCTTCAGTGTCCATAGAACATCATTCTGAACAAACTACAAAAGCAGTTTCTCTTCTGACGGCTCTAGTGCTCAGCTTTCCACCGCTGTCCGACACCTACACTCACTGCTTTTAAACACTGCCCCCCACAGGTCAGTCAGGGCTATTGCAAACGTCTGCAGGTTGTATTTGTAAGGCTTTCGAGAGCTTATTTCAAACAAAGAAAGAAAAAGTCATCAGAGCTTCAAGATTTTGGTTCTTGACAGGTTTTACAGTTGTTAAAGGTGCATTTGGCGGATTAAAACAAGTGTTAAATGATGTGTTTAAAGCTGCTAGTTCTTGATACGGGGCACAGCACAGACAGCCTCATCACTGCTGCACAAGTGTTGTCATCCAAGTCTTCCAAGACAAACTTAGGACCCCACAAAAATGGTCTGAGGAGGATGTGAAAAAGATCAACAAGACACAGACAACAGATTTGTGTTTTACTGCAATATGCTAATCATATCACACTTACATGAAGTGAGATACAGTGAAGCTGTTTAAAGACATGCCAGAATACAAGTACATTTTGTATAAAGATGTGTAACATAATTTAATTCTCTTGCATGTTTGCACTGGATGTTCTCATGTTGTTTAGAACAAAAAGAATACAATGATCAGGAAAAAATGATGAAAAATGATTACTACTGACTATATAGTAGCCTAACTATGCCATTTTAGTGGAGTCTGAATGTCTCAAATGTGCTGCACTCTAAGTTTTACACAATGCATAATAAAAGGTACTGAATGTCAAATGTCATATTATATGACAGTGTACTTGGTAAAGCAAGAAAAAAGTACCATTAATCCAGACTCAGATACAGCGGTCTTAGGTCGCTTTCAAACCTGCACTGTTTGGTTCAGACTTTCCAGTGTGGTCCACAGCATGAGCAGACTGTGGTTCGGACCATCTTTGACCTTAAGTCCAGACCAAACTGAACCAAGGCCCGGTTTGTTTGTAGTGTGAAAGTGCAATCGGACTTTCTAGGACTAGGAGGTAGTTACTGACACAGACATACTTTCAAAAATGCCTCTTTCTTGGCTGATCTCTGCGTATTACCACTTTAGAACTCAGGATAACAGAGACTGCAAGGTGCTTGGATCCCACAAAGCGTATGAACAAGAGTGGGTTCTGGTTTACACTGCAAAACCAACATGAGTGTTTGAGCATACTTAGCTTCCAAGTCTGGGGGGCATTGGTTAATGTCTGTTGTGAAAGGAATAACTGAAAGGCAGCCACTAAAACAACGCTTGTTAAAGGAAGGTCTGAAGAGGGCCAGTGACACACAACCTCTGGACCTTGCACTCACCGTTGCATTTCCCTCCGTTGATGGGGTCGCCATAGTAACCGGACATGCAGCTCTGGCAGTGCGTCCCTGCCGTCAGGTTCCCACAGTGCTCACACACGCTGCCGTTCACACACCTGCTGTGGCCGTTACACTGGCACGCTGACGGAGGAAACAACACGGAAATGGTTTTTAGTGTCCTGGTCCTACATGTAAACCATGTTTCTAGATGTTTTGTTTTTTTTTCATCTGTGCATAAAGTCTAAAATTTGAAGCATTTAACACAACAAGTGATGCTGAACCATTAAAACATACATCATTTCATCTAGGCTAGGCCATCTCTTTTATCTGGATGTCCAAACAATTATATAAAAGGCTTAAAGTTGGTCCAGTATGCAGCAGCTGTATTTCTGACTGGACCCAAAAGAAGAGAACTTTCCTTTCTGATAAAAGAATTTAAAAGTGTTCTTCTAACGTCTAACACCCTTAATGATCAAGCTCCGTCATATCTTAAAGACCTTGTTGTTTGCTACCAGCTTAACAGACCACTGCAATCCCAGAATGCAGATTTAATCATGGTGCCTGCAGTTTTTTAAAACTAGAACAGGACACAGAGCCTTTAGTTTTGAAGCTCCTGTGTTATGGAACCAGCTCCCAGCCCAGGTCCCGGAGGCAGACACCCTCTCCAGCTTTAAGACTAGGCGTAAGGCATTTCATTTTGACAGAGCCTATAGATAGGGTCCTTCTCCATCTGGGAGTTGAAGAGGTCTGTCTGCAGGTGTGGACTAAAGTTGGATGTTCCAGAGATGATCTCCTGGGCCCTGACACACTGCCTCTGTCTGCTCTTTATCGCTCTGTCCACTCACCCCAGCTGGACCTGACAGACGCTCTTCTTGAGTCTGGGTCTGCAAGGTTTTCTAACCGTTAAAGGGAGTTTTTTTCCTCGCCACTGTCGCCATTGTGCTTACCCAGGGGATATTGCTGTTTTTTCTTCTGTAGAATGCCTTAAGATTGGCACTATATAAATAAAATCTCTTGTCTTGAGTATACATGAATAGGAAGCCATTTTTAAAGATTCAAAGATAAGAGATAAAGATGAGTTAAAGCTGATGCAAAAGTTCACTCAAATATAGGAACATCACAAAATACTTCACTAGTCTTCACAGTCTTATTTCAACATTATTCTAGTTTTCTGAAGGGACATCCATAGATTGCTCCATTAATAGCTGCATTAATAGCATAAAACACATGCTTTACAACAATATGTTCACCAACACTTGCTTAATCAATTGACTGTTGCAGTTGCATGCTTTGCAACTATGGTGTCCTGTTTTTACATTTGAATCCTTTTAGATTTCATAGACTTAACAAGGCAACAAGATGATGAGTCGTGTAAATACAAGAATTGTTTTGTGGTCAAATGTACTCACCAGGACACTGAATGAAGGCCCAGTTATAGCCTCTATCAGCTGAGCAGAGGCTCTGGTCCAGCACCATGTCCCTGTTGCGCAGCCTGTCCCGGGGCCCCGTCCTGCTGTTGGCGGGCTTCAGAGGCCCTCGGTAGGAGCCCTCCATGCACACACCCTTTCCAGTGTTAGTGGGGTCTCCACACCAGCCGCACTCAGCACGCTCCAGACAATCTGCACATGTCCTCAGTCCGGAACAGTTGTGGGCTGTGGATTGAGCAGAAACACAACAAATATCTATGTCAGAAATGTGCACCTTTTTCAAGCCTCTGTTGCTGCAAATAAATTTTTTCTTGCTGATGTGGCCTGCTTTGGGCCACAGTAGAGACAGAGTTAAGCATGCTTTTTCTCTAAGTCCACATCAAGTCCAGTCACACAGTGTGGTTACATGTGGTTATCTTATTGCAAAAAACAATTGCACAGTGTGACAGCTGCTTAAACAGGGCTAGTAAATGGGACCTTCAAGTTACCATATTGTCAAAGTGCTTTTTCTCCAGAAGTATGACACAGACACATGACATGAACACAAATGAATCCCCACACCTAGGTTGACCTAATGTCACCTGTCAGTGTGTAATAAGGTCAAGTCAAACCAAAGCATGTTAAATGATGAAAGAGGATCCTTCAACAGGTGCTTATTGGCATATTCCATTTACAAAAAAACAAAAAAACAAAAAAAAACTGTTTGATGGAAGTGTGGATAAAACCAAGTTAACCAATTAACTTATCAAACAACAAAGTTGTCAATAAAAGTACAAAACTTGTACTATTGGTAAATGGATGGAGGAGGCTTCTTTTATCACACGTCCTGGAGTCCAATCAAAATCTGTAAGTAGAGTGTGATTAATGTCATTAAAATTGAGTTTTTTCCCTCCAATTTTAATTGATTGACAGCACTAGTCTAAATAGAACCTCAATAACCTGTCTGAATACAACTCTGAAATACATTCCATTGTAAAAATGGGACAGGGTTAAAGCTTCACAGTTGGCAGTAATCTTAAAATATTACACTACATTAATGAGAACAGGCTCAAACTAGTCTTTTTAGAACTGTGATTGTGATTGTGTGACTCTAACATTGACAAATGCTGTATGTATTGTCAGTGGAAAGTTAAAGTCGTCCGACCTGAGCTTCACTAAGCATTCAAGCATTGTGCCATAAATCTTACTGACAGCATAATTGTATTAAAACTCAGTTAAACCACTGATGCTTGTCTTATCTTTTGAGGTAAGTCCCAATTTATTGATTGAGCTCCTGTTTTGGATTTTCTGTCATGCCACAACACAGTTGTTCAATGTTGATGCATTAGCGGTTTTATCTTCTAAATACCAGAAGAAAAGCAAAGTTAAAACAAGTATTGTAAAACTAAAGTAATGAAGAAAAGTCAAGTTTAGTCACATGTATTTACATTTATTTTCAATTTCTGTTTCATTTTTACTTTTGTGTTTTATTACTGAGCCAATTAATGAGTATTGTATATATACATGCAGGACAAACATTTTTAATACATTTATTTCTTGGAACAAAGATAAAGAGAATATCACATCAGTGTTTGTTTGGAGAATAAAATTGTGAAGTTTGTTTCCAGAATAATGAACAATGTATTCCAGTGTGTGTGTTAGTGATGATATGATCTCTAATACAAGATGGTTTCATATAGAGAAATTATATGATGATATGATAGTTGAGTACTGCACATTTGCACTTTTATCTTTTCATAATTTTTTTCCATATATGATATCTTTTTTCACCAATGTCTTGATGAATGTATGATCCAATTGGAATACTGTATTTCCGGTTGTTTAGAAGGACAGTTATCACACAGAGACATTAAGACTTTTGGGAAAGATGCAAAGCCTAATAGAAAAATCAATGTAAATGCACATTTGTCATTTCTCTTTTTTACAGCAGATTTTTTCCCAGGAGGAAGACCACAATATTATGTGATGATGTGTTACTATGTTCATTTCTGTCTTTAACCTTGAAATTATATTCTGGCACCTGGGCATCTGTATGAGTATGTACTTTATATGAAAATCTGAAGGTGACTGGATGAACCATCTTGTCAAAGCCAAAACAAACCCAAAACTGTTAGTGCAGCAGTTTGAAAGACATTGTATAGTCTTGAGGTGGACAAGGTGAAACTCTCTTGTGACAATCCAGGTGCTGTGCAAGGTAACAGTAGCTGCATATCTCCAGGCCTTCAGTTTTTTTTGGAATAAGGCAGAAAATAATACCTCCAGTGTCTGTGAATGTAACAGCGCTTGTGTGTGTGAATGGATGCATGATTGAAAGCGCTTTGAGTGTTAATTTAAAGTGTGCTTTGCCTGTTGCTCTAATTAGACTTCCTTTCAGGTTTCCAAACTGTAAAACTGACAGAATCTCACACATATAGTCTTTCATCCAAAGTACTCCATTCCACCTTATTTCAAATACAATATATGAGGGAATCCTTTCAACAAAATGGTGTCATATGTTCTGAACCACACCAGGAGACAATAGCAAACTTTGCCTTGAGATACAAACTTGATTTTTTAAATAAAATGAACATTCTCAGCGACTGGATTGCTTCATATTCCCAAGATCTGACGCATGTCCTCACCATATTGCATTCTTAACTCTGCATTAAAAAATCCAAACAGCTCAGAGCAAAGTGTAAATACCATAAGCCTTCACCGTCTGTCGTCACCCTTTTCTTGACCCTCAGCATTTAGAAAGAAATTGACTTTGGTTTCTGACATGTGGAAAAATGCATTTGTATTCAGGACGCGGAAGTGACATTCAAAAAGACTTACAAATTATAAATGACACAACGCTTTAATGGTATGGCATTCAGTCGATGTAAACCAAATATCCATTGAGTCTTGATGGAATAATAGACGCGAGGCGATGGGAATGACTAATGAAGTGTTGTTTGGGAGAAGATGGCCTCCCGAAGTTACGTTCCTGGTTTGTTCTCGAAGCTTGGCGTTTCTGGTGCCGACATCACAGTTGCTTTTCTCTACAAAGCCAGTGAGGAGCGCTGTGGGTGTCTTGGCGTAGACTCAAAAAGGTTGCGAGAAGTTATGTGAGGTGCTGCAAAGACGATTCCAAAACAGCGTCGAGGCCAATTTGCATTTTTCACCACGAGTTGTTTCTCGTTTGAGGATAATCCACAGATGTTCTATTGCACAACCTGGATGTCTCTCTCCTTTCTGCGGCGTCGCTGCACGATAGCTCTTCCTGAAATACACCTCTTGTCCTCTGGATGTGTGTTTGTGGGCTCCGCTGTTGCATTATTCAACCGCAGCAATGCTGATTCACTTGTTTTCTGCTGCTTTGTAATTATAAACTTCTGCCGCTGTGCTTTCTCAGATTCACTCCCTTATCTCCGCTCAGCCGTATTCTGATCCTCCCATCATTTGCATCTTTTTCTCCACATTTTACATAATATTACTGCTCTTTTTAAACATTCTCTCTCTCTTCTCTTATTTTAGGTGTCATTAAAGTGACACCTCCTGACATTTAACCTTGAAATAATAAAGTGCTGAATCTTTTTGATGAGATCTGAAACTGTTCCTCTTTCATAAAGCTTGATGCTCTCACTATTATGGTTTGCTCACTCTTTTGGTTGCCAGTGTTGCACAACTCATCAAAAACTCATCATTTTACATCATCACATCACAGCAACACCACTGATTATTAAAAAAAAACTTTAAAAAGCACAAAAGGAGCATTATTAAGTTTCTGAGCAGATTGTTGAAAGGCTGAATGTCTGTCTTTCAATACAAAATTTTACCGAAGGCTCAGTTTTGACGGCACATAACATATTTCAAAAACATGGTTCCAAGATGGTTCTATTCATGTCAGTTTTGATCATCTTTGCCAATTTTACAACCAGCAGATAATTCATAAAATAAAAAAAACTATTGTGATGGTAGGCTGCAATTAAAAGTGGTATTGTTATTGATGTAGACCACAGGTTTATCTCAGAGTCCTTCAACTGCTCTGTCCTACTGCTTTGTAAATGAAAGTAAATGTAGTCCACCAATAGAGGTATGTGGTTATTAATAATAAGGTCAGTTTTTTTTTTAGATTACAAGGACTGAAAAATCAAATCCAAAAATAGGTGATATGGCTTTTTGGTCCAATCCACAATTTGTCTGAAGGCTCTGTCACATTTATCATGTGTTAAGAAAACAAAAGAGCAATGGAGCCTGGTTAAGTTTCCTAAGAGAGCGTGAGGTAAGCCTTTTAGTTTTCACAGCCACGTTGCTAAACACTTTGAAAGGACATTACACTGTTATTCAATATTGGTTTTAGAAGTATTTTCTACAATTTGATGACTATAAGATCCTTGATCCTGTCTCGCCATTCAACGTCTGACTGCTAATCCAAATCTGTGATGACTAATTACTTATTTGTGAGCAAAAAATGCTTCACATCATAAATGCAGCCAATGAGATAGTGGATAGTACATTATTTGGAGCTCTACGCTGCTTAGTTTTTGGCTTTGGAAACATTCAATAATATATGGTGCCTTATTTCAATCCAATTGTAGGGGGCACTGTCTATTACTGATAAAATATCTATTGCTCTAACAGTAACATTTTGCTTACCAGCTTTACCAGTGCTAAAAGTCATCTAATCATGGGTTTAGATAAAACATAGCTCAAATTGTATTTTGAAAGGGTCCAAACCTGAAAGACGTCCATTTAAAGCTAGCATGTACCACAACATTATGGCACCACCATGAAAACAGTGGTCTGTACTCAATAATGCATATTCCTTTCAGTGGTATTTGCTTAATTTCATATATTTTGCATGATTATCATTGTGGATTTTATTAAAACAAGAGTAAAAAGGCACTGATGTCTTCATGTTTCCTTGCCCCGAGGTTTTTGCATTTACCTCTTTAAAAGTCAACAGTTCAAAGTCAGCGGTTCACCAAATCCCCCTAATCCACCTCACAGCAGGGTTTCACAGCTGGAACACACACATTTACATACCCGCCAGCGGACTTTAATATCCAGCCTGTTTATCATTGGAAAATATGTTTTAAATTGCACAAAATTGGCGGCTCTTTGTAAACCCGATGATTTACTTCCACTGACTCTAAACATCTCAGCTTCTCTTTGATTTATTAGGTGCAATTTTCAGCAACACATTGTCCCTTCAGGTCAGAGGCACTCTACACGCAAACATAGTATTGACCAAGCATAAGTGCCCATTTCACTGTTCTTGTGAAGACAGTGAATAAATACAGTCAGTGGTGCCAAAAATCCTGCTAAGGAAGTATGAAGGTTCGTGAATGAGGTCTAATGTTACGATCAAAATGGGTTAAAGTAGCGCCATGTCATTTTTAGCCCAAAGATATATATTCTTAAAATCATTTTGATGGTTCTTAGGCATGATATCAGTAGAATCATACCTGTCTCACTGACACAGTACCCTCAGCTGGACACAAACCTCCAATATAACTTTCATGTTGCAGGGACGGTGGCATATTATGACAGATTAGTGAGTGCATACTGTACACACACACTACACACATTATATATTCCAATACACTGAATCCTATCAGAGTTGTATATGTAAAAAATACACTAAAATAACCCTACCAATTCAAAAGAGATGTTCTTTCTTCCAAACTTGCCGTCTTAAACGTCTCTACTTGTAAACAAACATGGCTTCCACTGATAGTGAGGTTGCACAGAGAAGTATCTACACCCTCTGCTGGCTGAAGCTTATGTAGAGTTGCAGTTTTAATCCTGCTTTTGCATCATACTTTCACATTTGTCTCTGTTTTATCCAAAATCGTCGCACCTGAAAAGGGAATGTATGTGTTTTAGCACACTATAGCAATGAGTAGTTATTTTCCAATATTGTTAAAGTTGTTGTAATGTGGCAAGAGGAGTGCAGCAGACTTTATGAAGAGTCATCCAAAGTAATTAATGTTATGTAATGTGACAAAACAGTGTTTGGAACCTTCCTCTTATCCTCGAATATGTTTCTACTTCACAAAACGTCTTTTGTCCTCTGACTTGGATCTCTGTGAAACTTGACCTATGAACTATGAACAATCTGTGGCCAATCATATACCAGATCTGGCACTGACCAATCAAACTTCACTGGCTCATTGCAGGAACATTTGAAGCACATAACATTGGTTTCAAACACATATGCAAGGCTCTGAGTGCAAGCAGCAGCCATTCTGAACACAGAACATGAAAAAAAAAAAAAAAAAAAAGCCCCTTTAAAACTCTTATGTTAGTAAAAATGTTAGCAGGGGTTTCTTCTACCAATATCCCACTTTTGTCAGTCTTGTGTCCTGAGAGACAGCAAACAGTCACTCCATTGTCCTTTTTATAGTGCATCTGGTCTTGTATAACCTTGCGCTGCAGCTGGATTCTCGCGAGATTTGGGAGTTTCCAAACTTGCGTAAATTAATCTTGTATCACACCAAGCAAACAGATTGAGTTGAACCGTGGGCTCACTGTACTTTTGTGACCAATGATGTTGCAGCACTAACAGGTAGGGGCAGGTTTTTAATTTGAAAGAAACTACCGCCCTCTTCTCCTCTTTGTTATTAACATGGCTACGCCGAAAGACGTTAGCGTTGATGCTGCTATCGAATCAGTTTTGAAAGAAGCGCAAAAAGTGTCACGTCATATCGTTGCTAATGATTGGCTAAAGAAACCTCATATAGGCAGATACAAGTCAGTGCTTCATCCAATCAACTACCACATTTTCGACAGAAGGCGCCTCCCTTTTGCAAGCGGGGTCTTACAGAAAGATGACCAATGTGGTGTATGATATGGATGTCACACAGGTCTATACAAAAAAAGGCAAATGCAGAATAATAAATACATGCTAATCTGGTTTTGGGCCATGTAATGCTACTTGTACACCTAATATTTTATTTGTTTCCTACAACACTTATGCTAGAGTCTGCCATAAACAAAACAAAACAAAAAAAATTATAGAGGGCTTTCCCAATTTTCATGCATTGGTATTAACTTTAAAATGAGCTGATCAATGTTATCATTATTCTCTCAAAAGAGTTACATAATAAACACTACTGACTTAAGCAACACATGTATATCATTCTCCCTTCACTCCAAGAGTCAGACTGAAAAAAAATGATGTTTGGATCTTTACATTATGACCATGAGTGGGCAATAGAAGTCGAGAAAGATTTACAATGACGTGTACATTGATCTAAAGTAAACGCACACATGTGACACATCCATAAATAAATACTGGTGGGTGCATAGAAACATATATCCCACACATGCTTCTGCGTGTCACTGCAGTGATGCAGCAGGCCTCGGGACACAACATAAAGCATTTGTAACACCACATATAGACATAGGCTACATAAGTCCATGGATGTGCACGTAGCTTAGTGTAGATAATATAATTTACCTGCTATGCTTTCTCTGCTCAGTCTTTTGCTATTTTTACCAGCATTTCTAATTATCTGGCTTCATCAGCGTTCCACATGGAAAGAATTAGTGGAGGTTATTGACTGAGGCTAGAGAAGGATGAGAGAAAAAGCAGTGCCACAAAGCCGTGTGTGCCCACAGGCTTTACAAGGCTTTACTTTAACTTAAGAGCAGCGAAGATTTAGCTTGTGTTGTTACATGACATTAGCTCCAGGCCTTTCCAGTAAAAGCTCAGTCCGATGCTGCCTAGCTGGAAAACATATTTCATGATTAAAGCCAACACATGATTGCAACGTGGCCCAAGATGGAACCCTGGACTGATAATCACTGTTATTCATGGTCAGTCCAAATTCCATCTTGATAAAATAATTTGGACTATAACTTGAAGTAACACAACAAATTGTTCATAACATTTGGAATATACTTAAGAATTCCCTTATTTCCAAACTCCATACTCTACATCTCTCTCTATTTTTATCTGAAATGGCAACATGTTTCAACACAATCCACTGAATTTTCTCCTGCTGGTGACCTAGTATAACCTCCAGGTGGGTGTCATGTATGTACAACATTCTCTAGTGGAGCACCAGGAGTAGGTGTGTTGTCGATGCATAAGTGTCATGTAAATCATGTGACTGGTGCTGTAAGCAGAGTGTATGGTGTGGAGAAGCCTCATACTCTGCTGCAGCTTCTTTGTACATTTCTTTCACTGTTTAGATAAGTTGTTGATATCTTCGAGTGAATGTAATATCCTTATCAACACATTAACTGCCATCACTGCTTCCACCTTTGTATTGTAAACATGATATATTTATGAACGCAGTGTATTAACATAAGGGAAAGGCAGGACATGTCCCTGGTCTGTGTATCATATGTACTTGATTTTCATTTTACAGGCAATCACTAGTGTTTTATTTTGAAATAACAGTCTACTCTCAAAACACAACTGCTTTGCTACGGCTTTATGATTTAACCGTTCCGTGGTAAAAAAAAAAAAAGGGTGGGAATTACTTCTTTACATGTCAAGATGAACCAAATTGTAATCATTTACCAACTTTTAAACAAGGTGACTGACCACTAGAAATATATAAAATGGAAAAGATATTGGGTTTTTGTGTGTGTGTGTGTGTGTGTGTGTGTGTGTGAGTGTGTGTTCTTTGTCAGTTTAGTCTCTTTAAGCAAATGTTGTGGATTTCCCATACGTTCTGTACTAGTCGGATGGGTGAAGACAAGCAGATGACAGGAGATGCGTCAACAAGCAGATTTACAAAACTGCACAGTTGTGTGGTGGGTTGCCAATTTGCAATTGTGTAGCAGGAAATGGCATAATTAGCAGCTGTACTGTACTGTATTTGCCCAGGTGTAAAAAAAAAAAAAACACGCTTCTTTGGCATACAACTTTTCTATTCCTTGATTGTTGTCTGTGACCTGAACCTTAGTAAATCAGGCTTCATGGCTCATTTAAATAACCACAGATTTTGCACCATGACATGGGATTTTTATGCAACAATGGCCTCTTTGCCTCAGTTAATTGGACCCCATACATCCAGTGCGGCACAGCTTCCAGTTTGACCTTCTTGATCCCACTGGTCAATACCTTGATTCATTATCAATACTGTAGTCAGGCCAAAAATAATAAAAAGACATTAGCAACATAAAGTGACAATGAATTATGACTGATGTATATGGTTTGGTAACTAGCTCATTGAGCAATTGTCATTAAAAGATTTTAACAATGGGTGACTTTTTAATGTGACAGTTTGTGGCGTTTATGCTCTAAAGTTCAATCATTCACGGCACTGTATGTCTCTCTGTACTAAACTTTGTTGCATCCTCAAAACTCTGTGTCACATGAGTAGAGTTCCTGTCCCTGTCTTGGAGTTAAAATACACTGAAATAGCAAAAATGAAGTCGAAAAGTAGGTAAAACCCGAGAGGACATGGGTTTGCGTCTCTGCCAGCTCCAAAACATCACTCACTGTAACTGTAGACACAAGAAACACTGCTTCGAACAGTAACAATAACATTTATTTGCTATATTTTTCTTTCTTTGTTATAACTCTATGCTTATTTGTGGCTGACAGAAATAACCTAGAGGATGCCTCGACACAAAAGCTGACAAAATCTGTGTGAAGTTTATGTTATCTGCCTGTAGCAAATGCAAAGGTTTGCTTGTTCCTTTTAGGGTGGAATTTTCATCTTTATTCTCCGAGCACAATCGCCTGACTTCTGCATTCTGTTTGGCACACAGCGTTTGATACTCGCCATCCCTGGGTGGCACGTATAGTCTGGCTTCGTCTGCTGTAATCCATTTGCCGCTACAGTAGCTGACAGTTAGCACGGCTGAAGCCAGTAGCGCACAGATCTGTGAGCCGCCATACATAATACATCAAGTGGAAGAGCCATAAGCTGCCTTCTCCTTCACTTCTGCAGCTGCGACGTGAAGCCACGGCAGACAGGCATCAAGTCGGATAGATGGAAGCGCACACACCACACGCGCACAAACGCCCTCCATCTCGACTTGTGAAGATTGCAGCAGAGAAAATAAGCCCATTTCTCCCGACAGCAAAACCAATATCAGTTACAACATAACCATCATCTGTTCTGCCTCGAAGTGTGTGCGTTTGTGTGAGTAACCTATGTTCAACTATAATCAAATCATACGCTTGCCAGTTGCAGCATACACACAGAAAAACAGGTTCAAAGATGGCAAAAAGACAGCCTGTTTTTGACACTATAAGTTAAAGAGTTAGGTTCGAGTTTGATTTGCAAACGAATCCCACCACACCAGCAGGATTTCTATGAGCGACTCCCATGCGATGTAGTGTCCTCCTGATATTGTCATTACAAGTTTGTCTTGTAGTATAGAATAGTCTTCTTATCTTCTCACACAAACCTCTTGGACCTAGCCATCTACAACTGAAACAGCTGACATTGTGAGTTTTGAAAGTTGTTTGTTTCGTTCAACTTTATCCATGTTAACTCTTTTAGCATATGCTGAAAGAAAACCATTCACTCTCAACTTAGATTCACCAGCTCACCTATACATGCATGTCTTTGGACATTGGAGAAGGCCAGGGTGTCTGGAGGGAACCCACAGTACCATGAGGAGGACATGCAGACTCCACACAGACTGGACTTGGATTTTGTGGTCCCAAGGTCACACCTCCTTCAGGACTCACTACTGTGTTAAAGCCAAATCTAGGTTTGTGATGGATTCATACAAAAAGAGAAATTGCTCACATCACAATCTACCCCTCTCCAAAGTTGAACTCCAAAAGCTTTAGCTTGTACCTCCTCCTCCCGGGTGTCTATCAAATCTGGGATTGGCTGATGCTTTGTTGCTCTTCATCTGCGTATTTAGCTCAGCAGAGCTCAAGTATAAATCTACACACGTCGCTGGATTAACATCACTTGCATCGCCCTGTCACTTGTAGATTCAAATTTATACACTATTGATGGGAATCCAATGTTACACTTCTGATCATTGGAACTGCTTTCTGTGATTGTTGGGGGCTGCATCAATCAGAATGTTGAATCACCATTGTTTATTTAAAAATGTTTATGAAGAGTTGAACAAATTACACTAAATCTAAAACCATTTTTGGATAAACTGTTTTGGAATAGTGCATCCTTACCATAGCAGCCAATCCAAATGAAAGTCCTTTATGTTAACAAAGTAATATTTTGGACAAATAGAAAGTGTTAATGTAGTAAAAGAACAAATAGTCATGTCAGAGTGACCCAGACCTTCATGTTTAAATGGCTGCTAATGACAATCGGTGCATTAGTATGCAGGTGATATTAGCGCATAATTCACAGTAGAAGCCGCTAATGAACCAATCACAGCCATTTAGCGTCGGTACAACAAATCCACAGCCAAGTGGGACATCACTGGCTTTTACAATCTATCAAGCCAAAATGTGATGTGTTATCTCTTTTAATACACCTAACAAAAGCAGCGGGTCTTTTTTATTTCACAGCACATCCAACACTGTAATAAAATGAGATGTGACACTCTAGTAAGAAGTGAATGTTCTAAGCAACTGATGATTTAAGTGGCAAAACGAGAGAGAGAATTGGTTCACTTAAAAACTGTTTGTGTATTCCAGGTTAAAAATGGTCAGTTTATCGTCAGAGTGGTTGGAGAAGTTATCTCAGTGCTAATGGAAAAGCAACAATCTGACGTCAGAGAGTAAGTACAGGCTGCACATATAATTCAAAAGTTAACCAGTCAATGTTAGCCGTGTGTCTTGCACACAACTAAACAAACCCATAATTGTCAACCTGCATTTTAACTGTATGCTAACATGGTCAAGTAGATTTCACTTTACTGTATTTAGTCACTGATGAAGAAGCACAGATCCTAAACAATCTGTGTGCATCTCTGACTCCTCTGTGTGGTGTTGCCTAACCACTCACTGACAGCACACGTGTAGTCATTTGGTTGCCTTTTCCCAGAATAATTCATTATTTAGTTGTCAGTCTTCTGTGTAATGCACTTTACTTTTTTGGAAATGTGGTCTACCTAACTTTTAAATAATAGTTCATAAGTTCAAGTTTCATAAGCTATGTCAACTCTGGTCTAAAACAAGCAACGTCGGTGAGTGCAAAAGAGTTTGGAAAAAGAGGACAACTGGAATGCAGCGTTTCAAAAACAGCATTGGGTAAATTGTTAGCAGATGTCTGTTTACTAACCATCTACTGTGATGTAAAAATATCCTCTAAGAAGCAGGATTTGCTCCTATAGTTAAAAACTGACAATGTGAGAAAAGAAAGACTTTCTCTCAGATTTATTCATAGGAGCTACAGTTTATTGACAGAGGCCTTCAGGGAGCAGTGTCTGGAGACAGTTTGTTAGAGGCTATTACGAGTCAAGAGAAGCTAAGTTTTTCGTAAGGAGCCACAACAGAGTACAATTAGGCCAGGACTACAAACTCCACAGAGGTCCCCAAACTTCCACATCTGACCGTGGGCCGACAGTGGAGCTAATTATTTCAAGAGGAGTGTGCAGAGAGCCCCGAGCTGACATGAAAAATGAGGATGATACACAGAGCCTTGGGCCGCATTGATCTGATACAGAAGTGACCCAGTTCAAATTGGATCTGCAGACAAACCGTGTTTTCACAAAAGTTACAAAAGCAGAGGTCATGAGTCCCTCAGCTGTAGCCGGCAGATCTGGGCTCATAACAAAATCTGAATAATACACGACACGAGGAGTAAATAATGAGGAGTGCAAAGACACACAAAGAAGAAATTTTATATTAATAACAGCAAAAGGTACAAGCACAAAAAGACACAAAACTGACATGAAAAGTCAGAGTGAGACTGGGTGAATCAATTTGTAAGCTACAAAGTCTAAGAAAAATAATTATTGTTGCTTTCTAGCAAGCTGCCTGATCCCAGACATGAACAATAAACAACATAAGTCACAGTATATTTTCAAAAGAATGGGAACAAGAATGGTTTGTTTAAATGAACTATAACAAAGAGGAATACATTTTGGTGGTTTACTGCACACGGTACATCAACCAACTTTAATTATTTTGGTTTAGGTTTTGTATTTAGAATTATTTTGCCATTACAATTGATTGGCAGTAGTTAAGGTCAGTAGTTTAAGCACCTAAAGAGTTGGGACAAGAAGTGGAGCTATGGATGGTTCAATTGCTTTCACAACATGGATGTATTATAATGAAATAATAATAAGGTACCTACAACTTCCAAAATGGTCACATAGTGTACTGTTTTATTCCTTGTTTTCATAGCATGGACTTTTTTCTGTTCAAAATCATCAGTTGGCTAAAAAATAACTTTTATATAACCACTCTGTGCTGCCTTTGAGAACCACTAGTTAGAAATAATCACGTGGAATATGGTGATAAGTACAAAACCACATGCGTAAGGGCCATGGTGCACCTGAACTAAGGGCCTCATAACATGGAAATGAATCCAAAAATCCATCAGACAGAAGTCTTAACTAGTGTTTTGCAATTACAACCTGACCAGGTAGGCAACAAGAGGTGACAGTGCTCAGGTCAGGCTTGAGGAAGTGTGAGAACAGGCCACTGGAGGCACTGGTGGGTATTTAAACAAGCCCCTGTGATGAGTCTAGGATCTTGGATGCTCCAACTCCTCGAATAGAATGCCATTTTTTTCTAGTCTGGTGTGGTGTTGGTTTGTCACAGTGTAGTTTAGCTGATCAGTTCACATTAATAATCTACACCATTTTTATTGTAACATCCTTTCTTGAACAGTTCTACTTCATTTGAATACAATATGCTTCACATTCACAAACTATTACAACTTTATTCTTGAAATACGTATTAACTACCCTCCACCAGGACAGTTTGTCTCCTCATGGTTCAATCATACAACAACTACTGGAAAAATAACACAAATAATCCTCACAATATGCCCATGTTTGGTTTCTTTTCCATAAATCCTAAATCAGTTACTATACTAACAAGGAGCCTCTGTTACAGCCCAAAGATTATTCTTTATTTTATGGATTCTGGACAGTACATACCATCATATAAAAAGCTGACAGTTTATGAGTGTTAATATGTATTTTCCAATTTTCCTTTTGCCTTGCTTTAAGCGACCAGTCAGCCTTAATTTATCTGCCACATTTACTACTACTACAGCTACTGTGTATGTCAATAAAATCCTCTAATTAAAAACAAATATCATCTGTAAACCAACTAAATGCCAAATGGAGCTTTAAGCAAAACTATTACAAATACAATTACACGATGCACAGTTTATTTAACTCTATCACAACAGGTAATGCGGTCTGAGGAAACAAAGTGGTGTACGAGGCTGAAAGGTGTGCCTCAGGAGAGGTGTTAATGTGAGAGGAGTCAGAGAGGAGCGGGAACTTCATCTGGAGAGGGCCGTGTGTCACAGCAGATAATGGATCGAGCGCCTGCAGCTACAGCAGCTTCAATGTGCGAGTAACTCAGAGACACACACCTGACTGCTGATAAGAGACCGATCGATACCCGGCGAGAATCACTGCCGGTTCACTCACATTTACAACATCTACACACCAAGACCTTCAGCAGTTAGAGACAAGAGTGATGTTGAATTAGGTGTGGGTTTTAAACATTTGAAAGTTCCAGTTTTTACAATCTAAAAAAATGTTTCCTGTAATTTTATTAAAATATCATCATTTCACATCAGATTCAAGATTTAGATCAAACTGCCATTTTTTTTTTCTTCTTTTTTTCTTCCTTTTGGACCCAAATGAACCAATGTCCAGTTCTTAAACAGTGTGAAAGTGCATTTGACGATAATAAAGGAAGTCACAGATGATGTAACAAGTGGAGAAGATCCAACAGAGAAGTTTTGAGTGCCATACTAGAGATGTAGCACTTTAAAAACTTCTTAGGACAAGGAACAAGGAAAGGTCTTGGTCTTGGTTGAACTCATTTTTACTTTTGTCTTGGTCTTGGACGTCAAGACCAACTTGGCTCTAATTTGGCCTCCTTCAACAAACAGTTATCCCTTTATGAGATTGTCCTTGGTCAAAAACTCTTCTTGATCTCAATTTGGTTAAAACTTGGTCTCGACACTCTCTGATCTCAGACATAACTTGGTCAGTATAATCTTGACTACAATACTACAATACCCCTCTCAAGTGTCATGTGATCTTCTCTGGTAAAGCACCAGTGCTTGATTTTAAAGCAAGCACCTTGGACAAGCACAAGCCTGTTTCATCACATGATTTTTTAAAATAAATTGACATAGAACCATGTCACTCTCACAGGAAAGATAACCAGAGCTATTGTTTAATGTTAGTAGGTGTATTGCTGCATATTTTCTTTAGTAATTCTACAGATTGTGGCTCTCAGTTCATATTACAGTTGATAATATCTTGCATAGTTAGATAATAAGAGCCCTGTACTCCTGAAACCTGTTGAGCCTTTTCAGATATGTCTCTTCTACCTGGTCAAACAAAACCTAAAAGCTGTGATCTCTCATAATTCCGACATGACGTGCCACATTTTAGACAGAATAAAAAATGTCATAAACTACATGTCACATGTTCACAGGATATTATTTCAAAGCTATTGAAGATTAGGCTTTATGTTCATGAAAATACGTGCAGTTAAAATATGTGCATAAACAGGCCACACGACACGATCAGATGTGAAGCTTGTACAGAAACTTTGTTCACTCTCTGCACAGGAGTAATTTTTACTCTGATATACTAGTTTGATTCTTGCTGCTGAGTGGTCTGTGCACTGTTTTTTTTAAATCCTGTACCTGCTCTGGAGTCAGCCTAACTTTCCTTGGAGATGTTCCTCGATTGAAAGTGAACCAGCTTCATGATACTGAGCGTTAACCCTGGAGTTACCTCCTTAATCCAGCTTCATATTAAGGTCTGCGGGGATGAGAGCTAGGTTAGTGCTGTTTAGGGACAGGTTCCTGTGAGATAAATGCTTTCAGGCTCTTCAGGCAGGTTGTTATTCCAGTCGTTTAATGTAAAGGCACCATCAAAGTGATTCTGAGACTCTATTCAACACACAACACAGGTTGTTGCTCTAGTTAATTGCATCTATTTGGAGAATATTTCCTCACCTTGTTGACACCTGTTGCACATCATGTTGAATGCTTAAACAGAGCGTGTCTTTCCTCCGAGCACTGGGATGAGCTTGTGCTTGCATCATTGTTTGCCAAAGGTTGTTACCATTAATATGTCATTCCTGGACTGGATAAACTCCAGCAGTGACTTGTAATGTCACATTCTCTTTTGAACTGCCAAAATAAGTCACGCTAAAGTGGATTTTATCAGGAGTGTAAGAGCAGGCAATGTAGATGGTGAAGTTGCACCGTGGTTTATGAGGTACTGGAGTCTCTAGAAAGAGCAGTTTGGGCTGTTGTGTGTACACTCATTAAACAGAAAAAGTTGAAAACATATTAAAGAGACATGATGCTTATTCCCAAGAATGTTTAACTTCAGGTCTGTAATGAAAGTGGTCATTTGTGGACACTTACCAGCACAGTCCTGGGTCTGCCACTCCAGACACTGGCCGTAGGGGAAGGAGATGACGTAGGCCGACGAGTCCACGCAGCGCTGTGTACTGGCACACCACATGCACTCCATGGCCTGGCTGGTGCAGTTGGCACAGCTGGATCGCAGGGCACAGGGCGTTTTACAAGGACGAGCAGTCAGACTCTGGACACTCCCTGAAGAATGGGGCACAAAACTCAGCAGGGTAAAAATCTCAGTGGAAATCAAGTGAGTGATTTTCAGTGTATGTGAGGTATGAAAAGTTTTTATTTTCCGTTTGAATTTCATATTCTTTAGGTCACTGGTGCCAAATGGGTGTTTGATTCAGTTGACTGACATAGAAGAGAACTGTAGACATACTTTGACTGTGTGAAAAATGAAATGGGTCTGGAATCACTTCCCTTCACAGCAAATTTTACATGGTAGAAATCTTTACAAACAAGACACTTTTTTAAAAAAATGGGGTGAGCTTTATACAATGCTTAGTTCTTTTGATTTGTTGTAGGACCACTCAATTGTTTCCATTAGCACTGAAAATCTGAAAAAAAAAACTGGAAATCCCATTCAAATCCACTGAGACCAGGCTAATTCTTTGTATAGAAGAGAAAAAAAGATTACAGACTAAAGATAGTGACATTATATAAAGATTATCCATATATTTTTTTTATGTGTTTGATTTCATTCAGTGTCACTTTTTACCCTTTGACTGGCCAGGCCTACCAGAGTTCATTTTGGCGTCTTTAAATGTGAATTAAAATCATTTTGAGAGAAAAAAATGGCCAGTTCTTTGTAAGCGTATCATGCATCATGTGCTATCCCTCTCTTCACAATGCCTTATAGTTTTTAGCTAATTAAAAATATCAGTCTTTTTATTAATATTTTCAAGGGCTTAGAATCATAAGGGTGTAAGTGACAATTTACTAATTTAACTGGAGAAGCGTCTTCTGATTGGACTTTGTATTCATATATATATATACTATACAATGATGATGAACCTTTTAAACTATTTTGTATCAATGATTTAACAACACATTTTAATATATTTAGTCCTAATTGTCCATGTGTATGGCTATTAAATGTTATGAAATTTCCACAGCAGCATAACTATAACTATATGGACTTACACAATCTGATTCTGACGTACAGAGACAGCCTTTTGGTTGTAATCAATAAACATAAATAAGATTATAATGATCTTTGTGACACTAAAAGCTGATCAGCGATTTTTATTTCATACACATATCTCAATTTCAGCCAAAATGTCACTTTTATCCTTTTCGCCTACCTTTCAATTAAACATAAAGTAATGTAATAATGTATAACTAACGTTGGTCAGTTTCTCACCTGCAGGTTTCTCACAGATGAGTCCGTCAGTCGGGGCAGTGCAGGGGTTGACCTTTAGCGCTGCGACCTGTGCACGCTCCATGTAGGCACAGAAGCCCGAGTCACTGGGTTCCCCCGACAACCAGCGCAGACTGCTATTGGTGAACGGAGACGAGTCCTCCCAGCCCCAGTACGACACGTTGATCTTCCTCAGACCCACCCAGGGAGTCAGCCTCTGCACCACACACACCCAAGGAATTGTGTTAATTACAATAAATTGAAGTTATAGATAAGTTATATATTCATGTTGTGATTTAATGTTTGCTCAGTGTACTCAAGTCAAGCAGGGCTAACATAGTTTTTGAGTATTTTAATTCGTATTGTTAGAAATGACTGGATCACAACCATAATAAGTCAACACCGTCTTCAAATTTCTGAAAAAATGTTGAAAATGTTGAGGTCATTAGATTAAAAAAATGGCTACTACTTAAACTCTATGCGTTTTGTGAAATAAATAACCTTATATGTCAACTCCATCAGATTTTCTGTCTGATGGAGTTGACATTCAGTGGGATGTGTTCAGTTAACAGCCAGAATAAAAAGAAGAGGGGAAAAAAGGAAAGAAAGAGATAGATGGAGACTAACTTTGTTAAGCAAAGATGTGTGCTCAAAAAGAAACATGAGTGTGCTTCTCCTCCAGCAGTTTCAGTTTGTTCCCCTGGGCTAATTTTGTCTTCTCTGTGCTCAGTTAGTTCTCTCAAGGAACATAAAGAAATGCACATTTCTCTTCTCATTGGCTTGTGCAGATTTTTAAATATTTGACTATTTGTTTTAAAACAGGTAAATGCAAAAAGTTATTTTGAAGTGATTATACACTGTTGGACACATAAGTAGTGAGTTTCTTTGTTCTAACTACAACATTTCACACTGCGCATTTTATAAACAGCTAAAACTACTGTTGAAATTTTTACAAGTCACTTTAATAACTATTAATAGTGTAGCTGAGAAATTTACTGCATTTGCGAATACTAGCAACTGATACGTTTGTCAACAATTTTGGCCAATAAAACATTTTTATCACTGTTTAAGCTAAAGTTGAAGTTAAATTGAACAGTTTAATTGACAAACATGAAGAAACAAACTTTTTCAAAACAAAATTTTTATTGGAATATTTTAATAAAAAGTTGAAGTTAAATTGAACAGTTTAATTGACAAACATGAAGAAACAAACTTTTTCAAAACAAAATTTTTATTGCAATATTTTAATTAAAAAAATATATATTTGTGGTGTTGACAAAAATTAAGTTTAACTTATTGGAATTTCGTTTTATTTTTTCAAAATTGGGTTTCTATTTTGTCCCACTTCTCAAGAATCAGTAATAGGCTTTGCCTGAAACCACTCTCTTTTTTATGTTAGAGTTTATATATCCAAAATATATCCATCCATAAATATAAGGGATTCTTTAAAAATGTGTGGAAAAAACATGATTTGATTGATGCTGTAAATGTTAGGCCATAGGTGAAGAAAAAAAAACTACTTTTACTACTACTACTTTTATGGCAATAGCCTATTTCAGTCATACTTTGAGCACAGGAGCACAAACAATGATATTAGTCTGATCCAAAAATAGCTATGAAACAAATCTTGAAAAAAAAAACCCTGGTTCAAGTACCGTATGATCATTTTGCTTTTTACTTCCAAGAAAAACAAAAGGGAAATAATGAGGCCTAATTGTATTCACACAGAAGCAGTGTCCCAGAAAATGTAGGAGAAAAAACTCATTAATTGGAACAATAACTCAAAATGTGTGTGCACTGAGCCCATTATAATATCTACAATATATTAAAATGCAGGTTCATAAAAATGTGGAAGTAATAAAGTGGAATCCTCTAAAGCTTATGGAGTATTTTAGATGGAACTATCTTTACATGTGCAATGGATGCTTTTTTACAGCAGGCCAATTAATCAAATAGGAACATGCCTGCATTTTGGCAACAGTCTCATCCTCTCATTCAAGCAAAATGAAAATAATTGTCCATTTAGCAGAACCAAAATATGTGTTGATGCTAAAAGTACATTTGACAGGATTTCAACTAGATAAACATAGTTTGGACCTGAACAATGCATCAGATGCTTCAGGGTTACATACCCAGATTATATTTTGGTGTGTTTTGGATGCATGCTATGAATAAAGCAGCCCATATTAAGGTTATGTATAAGATGGTCAACCGAGATAAGCTCACAGTTACTGAAACACAACCTTTTCTCTCACTACTTCTACAGTCAGTACATGAAGCACCTGCCTTGAAAACTTTTTTTTACAGTTTTGATGTTTAAAGAAAGGCAATTATTCTGTAACTTTTTAATATTTAATTTATAATAAATTCCGCAATAAAAGAGTAGTTAAGCATTAATAGATGTGTAATTAACAATGAATTAATTAACTATTTATTGACACTAAAATATCATTTATATGTATAATTATACATGGGTTTATTGTTAAGACCAAAACATTTCTATCAATATTTATGATGTTCAAGTGATTATTAATGTTGGATTAATACTAATGTATAGTGTAAGGATTAAAAATATAGTATCAATATCAAAGTTATTATTACACATTTACTCCTCCCTCTCCCTCTCTCTCTCTCTCTCTCTCTCTCTCTCTCTCTCAGGGCATAAATGCTCTTCTGTGTGTGTTATGTGGAACACAACGCAATGATACACAGTACTTACTCTTCATGGGCGTTTTGACATATTTCTGTGTATTTGACTGTGCATCCAAAGACAAATGCAATGTATCTATGATATGCACAGAGCTCACGCAGCCGTTAGAAGTCCTGTCTGTGAGCATCCGCATTCATTTGCTTTAAAAAAAATAACCGAAAGCTGTGAGGAATACGTACATGAATATGACACTTTTATCGGAAATAGCAGCAGCTACGCACAAAGCATGAAACGTGCCTCCAAAGACAAACGAAACTTGTCAGATGTTGTGGTGCGGAGCGTGCGCAAAATCCTGTCAGCATTTGACTCCTTCATTGATGCTTTCTTATTAAAAACAACTGTAAGCTTTGTGGATTATAAGGACATAAACATGACAAATTTAACAGACTTCAGCAAAAGCGAAAGTTAACGAACTGAAATGTTTTTAGCCCAACAGAGCACCAGTTTCAAGTGTTTTAAGTTTTTGCTGCTGTTAAAAATCATTCTTTGCTGTTACCATAAACAAACTACAAAGCTATTTGAATGAGTCACATCATTTCTTTGATGCTCCATGTGTCCCAAAACCTTCAGTCAATAGCTTCTTCACTGTATGATCACGGTCAGCTCACCTAAAGCTGCAGCAGCGGGAGCTCTGTTTTTTCTGTTCCAGTAGCTACCAGGCTTTTCATTGATCCTGAGATGAAATATTGTTATTGGCTATCAAAATGAAATATTAATTCAATTTTTTTTTTTAAACTTGACACTGGGAGTTGATTAGTAAGTGTAAAGCAGGGTACTGTGGAGTTCAAGCTTTTCAGATGTACATTAAGTCTCATCTGTTTTGTCTATTTATCAATGATTTATCTATTCAGGGGTTGGTTCAGAAAGATGGATACATGTGGCATATTGTTTATGAATTTGACTCTAAGGCAAAGTTTGTCCCACATTAATCAAACTAGTCTGGTTTGTTTGGGTATACTCTGATTTACCCTAAAATAAGAAGTCTCAGAAGTCTTTTGCCGAAACTGCAATATTTTGTTGTGGACTGTTCTCTAATGTACATGAGGTTGACACAATGTTCTTGTTCCAGGAAAACACAAACTTTTGAATCTGGACGAAGAGTTGTTTCTGCTGTCGCTGACCTCATAGGCCCAAGGCATGCCCAACCAACATCTCTACAGAAGAAGGGGTAGCACGAGTAGCTAAAAGAAAAGAAGAAAACCCACTCTCTACTGGTCTGGCACATGTACTAGATTGTTTTGGGTGTTTAGGGTGGCTCTGTGTGAACACGGATCACGTTGTAAGTTTGTCATGTAAACAAGCCCTCAATCTGCTTCCCAGGTGTGATTCAACTGAGCTGAGAAGCAAAGCAGACCAAACAAAAAAGACAGGAAGTGAGCCAAAGCACTGGGTCAGACAGAACAGAACATATGATCACGTTAGGGGAATAGTTTGAATGTTAAAAATTATTCTTGCATAAGCATAAGACAATCCTAATCCATCAGTATAAAATGCAGTACGGTTACCTATTGTGCCATGTGGTAATGAGATGGGTCAGTTACCAAACACCGGCATATTACACCATAGGAATCAAAATGTGCCTGATTATAACTGGAAAATGATGGAGCATTAAGATAAAAGGGGCATCCGCTTTTAATAAAATATGTTGATAATATGTAGTTGATATGGCGATGTAACAGCTATGGAAAACAGTGCCAAAAAACAACAAAGTTTCTAAACTCTAACGCAAAGGATGGCCCCAACTTTATCCAGCCACTGTTATGAAAGTCTGCTCTATGGAATTCCTGGTGCGATGTGTGCAGCTATTTTTGTTTAAATGTTGACTTTAATTATTCTATTCATGTATTACAATGTGTAATTGTGTGTGGTCAGACACATGGGGTTCATTAATAACATCCATTAATGGATCCACATTTGAGTGTTGTGTGTGAGAGAGAAATGAATGCCGCTCAATCAGAAGCAGCCGTTTAAAGAATGTCACAAATGTGTTTCAGCTCTTCTTATCCTGTCTGTTTCTAATTGAGTCAGGGGTAAGGTCATTTGTATGCCTCAATAGAATATTCAGTGCTCACATTGGTTTTATAATGTGATTGTTGTCAGTGTTTGTTTGAAACTTGAATTCACATGCCTCTTGGCTTCCCTGATAAAAAAAGTTTTAAATGTTTTGAACTTGATTGTTATCTACTAACAATTACAGTGACAGAGTGGTTAGCACTCCTGCCTCACATCAAGAAGGTCATGGGTTTGATCCCTGGGCTGTTGGAGTCTGCATCCTCCACCGTCCAAACACATACATGTACAATGAATCAAAGTTCATTATGCTAAAGGAGCAGTCATTCTCCAAATTGGACTAACACACCTGGATAATGTGGTTCATTGTTGGATTACTGCTGCATGTATTAATGCAACTGAGGTCGGACACAGTGCACTGAGAATGCAGCACAGAGTAATACACTTAAATAAACAAAACAAAAGGGCAGTGTTTAGCCACACACTTAGTCATTTTAGACCTGTGAGGACACATATACAGAGTCACGTTGCTATTGGATATACTGTTTGTTTGTCATGTTCAAGTGCTTTTGGAGTTGCAGAGTAATAAATATGTTGTAATGAAGTTTGTTGTGTTTACATCTTTTTAACTTAGTTAGCGTGTTAGCGTTGATATTTATTAATAACTTGATGATTACTGAACAAATCAGCAATTAGCATTTAACGCTAAGAACAAGTCAGGTTTGATGCCAACTTCTTTTCTTTTTTAACAAAGGCTTAATGCGGTGAAACACTAAGGAATACTTAAATACAATTAAATACAGCTTAATTCTCAAACCTCTCAAAGCCTCATTTCCTGCACAATCTCTGGCTTTTTGTCCATTGCACAAAAATGCCCCTATATATAATTGCCATCCTATTCACAGCAATACAGAATAGAGATAACAATGAAGTAAAAATGCTCTGGTATGTCCGAGCAAAACTGATTGAGACGATGTTCTAAAAATAGCAAGGTGCATTATTGTAACTGCTTATAGTGCTTTGTGTGTTGGTCTCAAATGAACTGACAATACTATAGGGCCTATACTGAATACATCACCTTGTCCTGGAGCTGGTATTTCTGGAGCTCCTCCAGAACGAAAGTGACCTGCTTGTCGGTGATCAGCGAGGCGATGTTTCCCCCCAGGTTTTTGCAGTAGTGCTGGGCATTGTCGTAGCTCTCTCTGCTGGAGTTGATACGGAGACAGGCCTCTCCCACATGATGCCAGCCGTCACCACACGCCTGGCCTGCACACAGAGGACAGCAGACTGTCAGCAGAGGAACATGACATGCATTAAGGAAGACACATTACTGAGGTGCAACAGTGGCATGGGCTTTACCCCTGTCCCTTTATGTTTAAAAACTGCCCACTCAGTGCTACAGTGGGTTCTCTCCAGGCGCTCCGGATCCTGCCACTGTAAAAAGACACGCATTTATAGATGAAACAGTGAAAGTACAGTGCTCATAGTGAGTTTATGTGAGAGGGAAATGGTTATCTCTAAATGTTAGCCCTGCGATTGCAAAGTGTTTGAAATGCGTGAACGAACATTTGCAGTTCTTTATGCTAAAAGTGACAGCTACTTTTCTTTCACTCAAGCAATTTGTTACCACGTATTGAGCGCATTTTAATGTCTTGGTCTTGTTACGCAATGTCTCATTCTCAGACAACTGTTGTGTCTAGACCAGTTAAAACAAGGCAAAGATTTATTTACACACATCATCACTGTAATCGGATGAAACGTCTTCATTTGAACAACATCCCACAACATGTGCCCATAACTTGATTGTCTTGATCTCACTCCTATTGCAGTAGATTGTAATAATATTGGTCAGAGACAAAACAAGACTTCTTTTAGACTTTATTATTAAGGATTTTAAAGGCAGTCTATGTTCCCTTTTTCCCTCAATAGCTATTCAATAGGTCTGTTCAGCAAGACATCTATCATGGCATTAACATTTGGTTCACTTTGAGATTATTATTTCACTTTTACTTTTACTTTTACTATATTTGGTGCTTGGCAGAAATTAGCATAAGCACATGGTTCCAAAAAGTGTATCCTGGGGTATCAGACCAATACTATTGTTAAAAGGTTAATGAAATAATAATAATAATAATAATAATAATAATAATAATAATAATAACAGACGGAAATATATGATTACTAACATTCTAGGCTAATAAAATAAAATAAAAAAAATAAAAAAATAAAAAAATAGAAATACTACCTACTTACATTAATGCACCAGGTCAATTTTAATGCCATGCTTATTTTACAGTTATTTTATAAAGTGGCTTTATTTAGAAAAAAGAGTGTTTTGGGTTAGGGTTAGGATAAATACTGTTGGTTTATAACTATCCCAGTGCGTCAGTACCAAATGCACTATGGTTACCTTTTGCACCATGTGGTAATGCAATGGGTCCAAACACTGGCCTGGCCTATTACACCGTGAGAATGAGAACAGGCTTAAATATAACTGTAAAAATGCACTTCAATTATGCAACATGAAAGAGCTGAGAAGTCATTGCGAGCCCCTCTGTTTATTTTTGACTGTGGTGCTGATTATTTTCACACAGCCATAATGGCTTCCATCACCAGCCTTTTCACGCCGCTGAAAGGAAAATACCTGCTCCTCTCTTTATTCTTATTATGAAGCAATGGCAACGAGCAATAATCAACCAAAACAAGACGTGAAGAATGGATGAAAGAGCTGAAAGACGACGGAGAACAAAATAAATAGACAGAATGGGTTACAGCCTCAGTGTAAAAGCAGAGATAAACATGTCTGACCATTTAGAATAATTAGTCATAACACAGTGGCTGGAGAGAAGACCAGAGGGGTTATTAAGGTGATTGCTTTTCCACTGCACCATTTATCACTCTGTGTGTTTGTTCACATCATTACAGGAGCTGGGCCACAGTAAAGAGTCAACACTATGTGGAGCTTAAAAGACTTGGCTTTGACTTCTAAAGACTGATCTGTTTTTGGAGAGACTTTTATTTTGCAACTTTATATGATTGGAGTTGAATAACATTGTTAAGTCATTGCGTTACTTCGTTGCCAAGAGAACGAGTGTCTTTTTACTGTGAGTCTAGTGCGTCTTCTTTAAATATTGAGGTAGAGACAGAAAGACACCAGCTGGAGACTACACTCTCACACAGGTGGAAGAGTCCTGTTGGTGGACATTAGCTTGAAATTCTGTTTCCCACGCTGATGAAGGCTGTAAAACATGTTGGAGAGAACTGTTTGTTGGAGTCCATTGTGACCATGCCCTAGACTAGACAATAAAGGCATTTTAACGTTGACACAGAGGGCCTTTTTTCCCTTTTCGTGTATTGCATGTACAGTTGTCCCTCACTATAACGCGGTTCACCTTTCGTGCCCTCGCTGTTTCGCAGACAATTTTCCATGCTTTTTTTTTACAGCGTATGTGTTCTGCGTCCTGATTGGCTAAGGGACTGTAGACCATTGTCAATCAATCTCCTCCGTGCCGTGTCTCCTGTACAGTACAGAATGCGTTCAGCCAAATTTACATAAATGTTCGATCGCTAGCAGTGTGACTCTGAAGTGCTGTATGTTTGCAAGTTTTCTCCCCGACAAAACCCACAATGTCGACGAAACGTTCTGCACCGACAAAGGCACCTGCGGTCGCACCCAAAAGGCAGAGGAAGATGCTAAGGTTTGAACTTTGAGAGTGTTTAAACAAGAGAGAAATGTGAGAAAATGTTAATGCCTGTCTGAGAAAAGTGTATAAAGTGTGTGGTGAGGGGTTTTACAGCCTTAAAACATATAGAATAATTGTAAAAAATAAAGCTGACTACTTTGCGGATTTCGCCTATTGCGGGTTATTTTTAGAACGTAACCCAAACACTGTATTCTTTATTTTAACAAAAATCTAATTTAGTTTTGTTTCATGGGCAGTGATTTGACACCTTTTTTCAATTACGTTTAAAACTGTTGTATAAATGTTTAAATGACCATGTCTCGCCACTGTTCAAAGACCACAACAAAAAGCAACCACATGAGGTTCAAAAAATGGTTGCTGTGTTTAGGACTTCTTCCCTAGAGAGTCTTCCCTATGTACCCACATAAAAAATTTAATAAAATACTGCCCTGATTCACGGGTTAGGGAACATAGAGTGGTGTTAGGGGAGGGTTAGGCTGTGGAAACATAGACACACTACTAGACTTTGGAATTCTCTAACATTTGGCCTAAAACTTAAGACCAATATGAACTTGTAAGTATAACAGCGACTCAAGCTTAAATCACACATGCAAATATTGTATTGCTGTATGAATGGAGCCTTACATAGTTAAATAGTGTTGCTTTAAAGGTCTACACAGTGCCCAAAAGACATCCATATGAGAACTATTCCAGTCTGAATGCATGGCTGCATGGTTAGTACAATGTTTGTTTGTCAAGCCAACTGAAATATGGGGCATGTTTGTGTGTGGACATGTGTGCACTGTTACAACACAACATTCCCTCAGCCAAGAAAAATAATATTACAGAATACCCTCATGAGAAAATCATAGGGCACTGAGTGTGAGCGTGCATTTGCAGAATGTCTGAACCCGCCTCAGGAAGCAGCCTGGAATCTCATTTACCTGTGCCAAGCGAAAACCCCAGAGTTATTGTGTTCTTTTCTTTAAAATGTGCCGCATTAAGTCTTATCCTTGGGACATATCCAGAAATAAATACAGTTTAGTCCAGGAGTGTGTCAAAAGGCTGTGTGGATCCCTTTAGGTTTGTTAAACTGAAATGTTCTTGGTAAAAAATAGATAAATAAAAATACAGCATTCGATAGGTATAAGAAAGTTTCAGATCAGACAGAAGGGACAGCTGCGTTCTTGGGGGAAAATACATGAGAAAAAGCCTAACCTGGCACAAAACACCTGGTTTTATATACTTTTGGGCCTACAAAATTGGACTACAAATTGCAGTGTTTAGTTCCATTTTTAATTCAGAAAGTTGATCCCAAGAAACAGTGCAAACATTTGACTGTGCATCTGTGAGGTCTTTTGAACCAGGGAAATGCTTACACCACAAAATAGTCACTTCATCCTTATTGTTGAGCTTTGTAGCATAGAATATACACAGAGCTACCCATCCAGACAGTAAAATTGTGGGTTGTGTTCACGCCACTGCAATAAAAAGAGTGGATGAAAGTGTGACCTCACCCAAAAGAGCCTTGGTCCCTCATCTTAGAATTTCTGAATCAGAAAGTAGAGAGGGTTTTTGAAAGCTGGAGGTACTATATTTAGAATAAGTTTGAACAGATTGACACAGCGTCCATAAAAGCTTCCAAAGTAATTGTTCTAAAGGTATGTCCTCAAAGTCACCAACAACACTTAAAGAAATGTACCTTCAGTAATCAGTGTCTGTTAATACGACACTAGAGTGAATCAAAATATAAATTCATCCATCCATCTTGTTCCTCTTATCCAGGTTGCAGCGGTAGCAGTCTACACAGAGACACCCAGACTTCCTACTCCCTAGACACTTCCTCCAGCTATTCCGGGGGAATATCGAGGAGTTGGGTGAGCTCCACCCAAATGACTGACCCTGTTTCTAAGGGTCCGTCCGGTTAATCAAGAGCTTGGCCTTACAGTTCACAGCTCCTTCTTCATCTGTCTCCTGCTCCATCCTTTCTTCACTAGTGAACAAAACCCCAAGTATAATTCATTTGGTCCAACTCAAAGCCTTCAAAACGTATTGGAATTTATCTAATATACCGAGATCATCTGCTCCATAGCCAAGCTACTTCTGCATGTCTACACCTTCTGGGCCTCATTTTTCCGTACCATTCTGGCTGTGTGAATATAAAAAAGGTGAACAAACGTGAGTGTGAGATCCAGACATTTTTTGGCATGAGAGAGGTTCGTTGTGTTTGCCACTTTATAATTAGCTAACTTTCTTTTTAGGTTTGGCCCTTGACATAACAAAGATCACAGCGAAAAATGTCCATCAATTAACCCACATCCTAGGAACGTAGAAGACTCAATAGTTTCACTTACTTCCATGCATGTATGATGGGTTGAAGGGTATATTGGAGCTATGATTGTAGCTCTAATCAGTTGTGTATGCAAATATAGTGCATACCAGAAGAAAAGTTTGAGAGATTTTTGTATTTTTGACATCTATTGAAGAGGAAACTTCTACAATACTTCCACCTCTGACACTGGTCCAGGTACAGGAGCATTTAGACCTCTAGCTTGTCTCAAAGCTGCAAGCAAAACTCCAAGATGGGGTCCAACAAGAAGAACAAGGTGTCAAGAGCTCATAGTTGGCGAGTCTAAAATGGCAAAAACAGGATAATTCTGTATAATCCTGTTTCCTGTGAATGTGGCCCCTCACCTGGCAGCGCCTGACACTCCTGCTGCTGCGGCTCCCACTGACAGTTGGTGTTGAGTGAGCAGCTCCGGCAGTTGGGCAGTCTGAAGCACTCCTGCTCCTCCCTGCGCTGGCACCGGGACGACTCTCGCACCGACTACACAAAACATGAGACAGGGAGACAGGCATAGCTCATCATCAGTGTCCGGGTTTACAGTAAATGAAATAAACTCACACAAGTCAATACGAGCAACAAAAGCTGGAAATGAGCGGACGGCTGGCTGCGTCGGGCAAACAACACGTGCACAGTGAAATGGATCGATATGAGGGACACATAATACGGCAACATTTCAACTGAGATGTGGTTAGTTTGTTTGTCATCTGCACTGTCCTTCAAGAAGTGTCCTGTTTCTGTGAGAACAAAGAAATCACAGGTGCAAGTGAAGGAATTCTGTGTATAAAGCTTGCACTCAAAATGTGCCTTTAAGTGTCATACTGAAATACAAATTCACTTTATGTTTTTCTGCGCTCTCAGAAAATCTGTCTACAAAGCAAAACTAAACGTACCTGCCAGCGGGATCATTTTGCACATCGCTGCTCGGAAATTTAGAAAAGGGCAAATCTTGTTTCCAACTGTGATTGAAACTTAAATATAAAACACATTAAAACCAGGACTTAAAACTTAAAGGCCTTGATTAAGATCTCCAACAGCAGGGGCTAAATTGTGTGTATACTTTTAAAAAAATGTGCGTGCTGTTTGTGCATGTGTTGCATTTGATTTACGGAAAAACAAAGTGTGATAATGTAGAGCCAGCAGCCAGGTTTTGCATGTGTCAATAGTGTGCAGAGAAAGTTTGGAGAATGAGCAACATAAACCCATCTTAAACTAAACATAAAGATAATAATGCACTTTTTAAAAATTGCAAACAATACAATGTTATACTTTTTCTACAGTTTTCTACATTTTTGGTTACAAACTTGGTTGTAAAGTTGGTTATGACTTTATGACGTTCTAATGAAGAGCCAAAACTCCAGTCTCAAGGGGTCACAAGCCAGTGTACCTCTGGCCGGACCCAAGCCCATACAAATGGAGAGGCCTGTATCAGGAAGGGCATCTGGTGCAAAAAAACTATGACAGACTAAATACTCTGACCACAAAATTATTTACTTTGAGAACTCCTGAACGACGCAGGCGAAAGAAATTGTCTGTATGACTTTGACAGTCCCTTGCACAATCCCATTGTTCTGAGATCAACCTGTGCATCCACTTAATCCCACTAACAAATAGTATTTTCATTATATACAGCACTGCAACATTGCAAAAAAAAAAAAAAAGCTTCACTATGTGTTCAACTATGTGTCTTGTGTTTTACAAAGATTATTCATGTTAATAAAATTACAATTACAGAGAGCCTCTCAACTGCTGACCAAATGAATGGGTGAAAATAAAGGCTATCATTCTATCATCAAGGTATCATTTTTTTAAATATCAAGATAAAAAATAAAAGTTGCAGGTGCATTTTGTCTGACTTGTATTTGGTTCACTCTCACGAAATTATCACTCAATAAATCTCTATTTCACAGATTGATAAAAACACAAGCGCATAGCCAACTGCAGCTATTCTCTTTCTGTAAGAGACTCAAGTGCTAGTGCCTGTTTAAAGCAACCCTGTGTAAGTTTTAGCCAGTAGAGTGCTGTCATGTTGCAATAAACAAGGTGTCATTTTTACGGACGTTGTTTGTTTACAAGTGCAGCCAAAGCCAGCACATTTGGAAGAAAATGTCTTCTGAAACAGTAAGGTAATTTTGTTTTTTTTGTACAAATACAACTCTGCTAGTGTCCAGTGTATTGGCCTTTTTCTGCTCCCTCTATTTAAGTGCTTATAAAGACCGCAATCCCAGTGACAGGAAAGATGTGTGTGCAATCGTACTTTACATCACGCACAAAACTTATTTGTAAACCCTGGTTAACATTTGGTCAATGGTTAAGGTCGATGGCAGTTCATATGGTGCATGACCCCTGTGTTAACTCCACGTGACCCTCATTCGAACAGAACCTGAGGGAATGTTCTAGTCTCGACCTGAGCCCTGTGCAGCCAGACGCCGAGACCTAACAAGTGTGCAGTGTCAGGGATACACACATGACCCCTCCTCCTGGCGCCGTGCTTCCACAAGCTCAGCTGATGCTCCGACAACATGGACGGAGGGGGAGGCAGAGACAGAGCGCCGCCATGCTGCCGCGCCAGCTCCAGAGTCAGCTACGCAGACGCATTCACATGAGCAGACAGACAGAAGCACCATGCAGACAGAGGGAACAAATGAGAACAGAAAAAAAAGAGACAAATGAGCACAAAAGCTTTCAAGAACAAAGAAATCTGATGAAAATGTTTCGGTTGAGTTCACACTTGGCAGGTCTGATTTGGATGAAAGAAACTCTGCATGACTGGTCTGTTTGTAGGGTTCACATTTAACAGAGTTATAGATGGTGCCTGTGTAGTGCGTTTCATTTTGAAGATACGATGTGTCAGATGTCAGTGACCATTTATTCACAAATATTAACACTCTGAACATGAAGAGTCTGTCGTGTGGATGCCAATAATTACAACTCTCTCTTTGCCTTTTACTTCTCCACCGCGACATGAGCGGTGAGAAGTGAATACAAGAAGAGAGACAGCTGAACAATGCTCAAGGTTTAACCAAAAGTCACTAAAAATCTATCTGCACTGAAGTAGTTTGATTGGTACTGTCCACACACAGTGAACAAAACTACATAAATCTACTTGAGATCTTACAAAACGACTTCAGTAGCAAGACTTTAATACTATACTCCTTGTTCAGATTGCATGATGAAACCCATTTTTATCAAATTCTGGAACATTAGATGTGGCTGTTAATGTAAAGAGTTTGATCTTTTAATCTTTGTTTTGAGTAGCACTGACCTGTCAATCAAACCAGGCATGCTAAGTGTGAAGGCACCCTGAGCAGTGGAGACTCACCACGGTGCAGTTACTGGCTACAGAGATGCACTTCCTGTCTTCACACCACTGACAGCCGCGAGTATTAGACGTGCAGCTCGCGCAGTCAGAGAAGGGAAAGCACTGCTCGTCTGTGCTCACTGCAACAACACATGAAAAACCACAAAGACATATTTAAAACAATTACAGGGCCATGTGAAGGTTTAACTGATTCATATTTCAACAGATCTTTTATCTGAATCCAGATTAGAGAAAACAGTCATTATTAATCTAAATAAAATGAGCATTGTGGGAATATCCATCTGGCACTTTTCTGAAAGGATCTGGGAGACATTAGTGAGGAGTCATGTGGCGGCCATGTGTCTGAGAACACTTCGGATCCTGCACTTACTGCACTTGGAGAGAGTTAGAGGAGTTTCAGCGCTGAAATGATGAATGTGACATTAACCTGCCCACTTTATGAGGCTTCTATAACAGGCTCGTCGTCTTTTATCTGACGATTATCGGACAATTACAGTCTTCAGTCTTCAGCATCAGACTATCTGACATTTTGCAAAATATGGACTGTTGTTTCAACCCATTTGACTCCATTAAAGTCTGAGAGATTTGACTAACTTTTAATTTACTGCTGCAGGAGTTTCTGAACAAACTTTTACAGAGTTGCAAGAATGTGAAAATCCTTATCGACTAGGACTTGGACATATACTTTTTTGAGTTTTATGTCAAAATATTTTTGCACTCAGTCCTGCAGCAGGAGTCAGCAAAGCACTTCCTTGACTAATTTTACTTATTCCACCCCTGATGTGTTTGTTTGCACATGGAAATTAAGTCCAGAGAAAGGCTGAAATGCCCTTAAGACCAGTTCTTTCACTAGATCGTTTGAATTTGAAACACAAATCTTACAAATTAGTTTGTCAATATGTAATACCAGGTTTTGACGGAACAACCAATAATCATAATTGGTGAAGCGGAATGGTGGCAGAGACAGAAGTCAAAGAGAAGGCCTCAGACACATCTTAATGAGTGTACAATGAGGTAATTGCTGCCGCATTGACCCGCTGCTCCCGTCATTAGACTGCACAAACAAACTTCACAGGCTCAATTATGACATTGTTATTCTCATGGAAATCAGAGCTTGAATGACCATGCATCCATTACTCAAATTGTCTTGACATGAACCTGAGAAAAAGTAGAAAGACCAATGTACTGAAGGAGCTTTAGGAATCATCATTTTTAGAAAATTAAAAGTTAAAGTTAAAGCAAGACTTTTCTCTTAACAACCTAAGTTTAACTGGCTTCCAGCGACATGGCTGGCTGGTTCAGTGCACCCGTGTCACGTACCGGGTCGAGGAGGGCAGAACGGGGCGGGGGAGATGTGGTCAGGTGACTGTGGTTGCCAGGAAACACATGAGCCCTGAACCCAGTGGCAGCGCACACCTGGACCAGCTGCAGCACACAGAACCGGGTCAGAGAAGGCCCGACAGGAAGGAGGGCTGTAGGCCAGCACGTCGTTCATCAGGAGTCCCGAGAAGCCTCCGAAGATGTACATGGAGCTGTGGGACAGAGAAAGTCAAAAAGCTTGGATATCTTATAGTATATGTTCTAATGCATCACTCAAATGCATTCTTTCATTTGAAGTTATTGCTTTTTTTTCATTTTAACCTTTTAAGTCATATCTTAAAAAAAAATAAAAATAATAATTTTAATTAATAATTATATTAAAAAAAAAATAAATAATAAAAAAAAATAAAAAAATTATATTTATAATAAATATTTTAAAATTATAAAATTATTATGATAGCTATCTGGTTAGAAATGCTTCAAATTCCATGCCATTTGTCTAGAAAAGGACAAAAATAAATGTTTAATGTGTGAGGTTTTTTTTTTTTTTTTTTCAAACAGAATTTTGCCTCAAAGGGAAAAGAGTAAAAGAAGTAGTGAGGGGATGAAGTCTGACTGTGACATTTCTGAGCTCAAAGCTGACCTTTCAGACTAAAGGCTGGTAAAGGGTCAGATCTAATTCATAAGTCTAGGATCAGACTTACTTCAAGAAGCAAAGAAAGGGTATGACCATGGTTTTGAAATGCTTTTAAAGTATTTGATTGATTTCTAGAACAGGAGGAATAAAGTTGGGGACAGACACAGGCACAAGCACTATGCTGTAGTCTAGACTTTATCCTGACTTCACCTGGAGCAGCTGCATGTGTGAGCAAAATGGATGTGCATCATTCATGAGTGTCAAAGTGTGGAAGCCCTGTACTTTGCACTTAACTTTCTACTTTTTAGTACATGTTGCACATATCTTTGGAGACTGGAGTTCAATTCCCTGCGAGAAAAAACTCCCCAATCACAAGAGGTGACAAGTTAGCGTGATCTTTGAAGGGAGCAGCCAAAAGAAAAAGTATTTTAACAAACTCCTATTAGAATTTTAACCCCAGCAACTGTAAACGCACATCTTCAGTACAAATGGCTCATTAAAAGCTATATTTTGATATATGTGAGAGTGGTACTGCTGCTGATTTACATGACTCTCTATTTTCACTGTTGATTTGGTGTAAGCGTTCCTGCAAATAGAATTCAATTCACATGAAAATTGGTGTGTATAATCTAGACAAATGTACAATAATAACCTGTAAATTTTTTTTTTAATCATTGAGCCAAAGGGTTTGAAAAAAGGGAAAACTGATCGTCACAAAATGTCTAAATGACCATAAAACCGCTCAGTGGCGCCCCCTAAGAATAAAAAATAAATAAAAAATAAAAAAGGGCAGAGCCACCAGCAGGTTTAACCTCTTTACCTATTTACCAAACTTAATTCCTCATATCCCGCTGTACAAAAGTCCCTTAAAGCCATACTCTATGATGCAAGGTGATGTGTGTCCTTCTGTGGTCACTGCTTGCAGTTTTAACTTTTATTATATGTGTAAAGTACATGTGTATAAATAGGGCTGCCTCATATAAAGCTTGTATATCCTATACACAATGGGTTCAAGTTGAAGTTAGTGACAAAGAAGAACTGGAAACACAACAGCTTCTTAGACATAAGGCATCAACAGCTTCAGAGAAACAGTAGGGGAGCAAGAGACAAGCGCTAAGAACTAAAGCTAAATATAACACCGACACTAAGACATGAGCCCAGTGTTTTATAAATGCATCACAGTGATGTAAAGATATACAATGGAAAAGAAATAGTGTGTAGGATTTATTCCAGCATTATTCACCAGAAGGCACATTTGCAGCACATTAAATGGCTGCCTATAAACAAAATATTTCTATATGCAAAAAAACATGATAATTTATGGAGATAAAGACGTGAGTGTGGAACTGAAAGTATGACACTCACCCGTTGCTGACGACTGCTGAGTGTCCAAAACGGTTCACGTCCTGGTGCAGTCCTGGTCTGGGGAGGACGGCCCACTCGTCACAAGCTAAAGGGGCACAAAGACAACTGTTAATATTTGTTCCTATTGCTTTGTACTAGTGACGTGAACTTTTTTCCTGTGTGTTTCCAGAAGGACATTTTCATTAAACATTGGTGAGTGCCAAAATAAGTCGGGCTTAAGAAGAAATTTCTTTGTTCATGAATGAGGCCCACTGTCTTTTGCCAAATACTCATTGTTTTAATCGACTCCATTTTGAAAGTAGCTTGATACAGTAGTTCATGCACTGACAGAAAACAGGTGAATATTCTTGAAATGACATTTTGTTCCCACTGAACTGCAATATGTTGTGTGTCAATTTGTGTGTAATTTTTACTATCATCCATTAAACACAGCATTTTGTAACATTTCTTTTTCATTAATGGGATTGAGAAAAGATGGAGCCGCAAACATCACACATCACCTCCTCAAATATGATCGTAAAGTGCCCGTGTCTCGTCCTCCGTGGGGTTATTAACTCGATTTGGCTTTTACAGCTCTGTGATGTTTTAATGCCCCCGCTGTGCTCCCGTCGTATTAATATGCAAATGAGTGTGTGTCGGTGTAAAAGTGCCATTTATGCCAGATGAGCTGGGACTCAGTGTAAACGGAGAGGCAGATAGTCGGGGGTGAGTGGGCGCCAGGTTGGTAACGACATCGTTAGCGGCGCTAATTGGGAGCGGCGCTTGTTTAAAAGAGCTGCATGTAGGACAAGGTGAGGTGACAGGGCGAAGGGTGCGACGGATGGGGCTTACATCAGCAGCGAGGGCATTACCGTTGGAGGTCAAAGGTCGGTCATATTAACATGTCAGCTAAGGTTTAACTCAGATGATTAGCAACAAAGGGATTGTGGGCGATTTTCAGAGGGTCAAGTGGAGCAAGGTTTATCATTTTTATATTTACATGTGGTCGTGAAATAGAAACATTGTTCCATCCGTTTTTAAGTGGGAAGACATTTGAGTTATATTGTCTTATTTGTAAGGGATTTTTTTTTTTTTTTTTTATTTCATTCCTAATAAATAAGTATTAAGCTATGTTTTCCTACATTTTATAAAACCAAACCTAACAAATTTCATCAACATTTTAATAATATTGTCAACGTGCTTGGAACCCTGCTTGTGGTCTTATTTAAACGTTATTTTTTTAGGTTCCAACCCAATCATGAAGACAGGAAAAAACGGGTGCATATGCTAATGCTAAAATTAGTTTAGGCCGGTCGGACAGAGACGTGAAGGTATACCATTGTTTTAAGATGTCACAAGATGGTCAAAACCACCAATACCATGAGATATTGTTCTTGTGATCAGTTGATTAGACAAGACCAGATATGAAACATTTACAAAACAGCTTCTCTATTGAACACAACTTTTCAACTCTTTCTGTTCAGACCAAGGCCTGATATTCAAAACATTTGCTCAAAGTTTTTTTCTCTCAAATCTCTTGATGTGACCAAATAAATGGACCAGTAACATCAGTGCAACCAGTAATATAATGAGTTTGAAACCCTGTCTTAATGCATTATTTACTTTAAGAATTGCAGCCTAGTTGTATTTAAAGCACCACTATCTGATTTTCCTTTTTTGCTATCACAATTTCAACCCCAGCCTAGGGACCTTTTCTGCTTTTCTTTAATTAAAAAAAAGGTAAACTGGACCCATTTTCCTCTGCAAGCTACTAATACATTACATCAAACTGAAGTTAAGGGCTTACCTTTAATTTTGAGTTCATTTAGACCAATCCAATCCTGTCATTATCTCTGCGCAAGTGCCAATATTTATCTGTGTTCTAATTTGCTAACCTTTTCTCTATTTTTCTTTTATTGTGCTGTTCTGCTGTGTAAAAAGACGTATCCAGCCCTGAATGGACACTGTTTTATCAGTAGCAGTAGTAGTAGTAGTATCAGTGTAGACCAATGGGAGCGCTTTCTTTTCAGGAGCAAGCATGTGATTGGCCAAAACTCACATGTGCTGATCATTTTAGTTTCTAAAAGTCTTTGATTATAAAGCCAAGATGGCGTCTTAAGGTTTTATCTTTTAACAGATGGTTTTCTATTACAGTATTGTATTAGCTGATTTTTAACATGCGTTTAAAAAAAATTGCACGCGCCCCATTTTACCTTATATATACAATCTAAGTATTATATCAACTAAAACTGGGCATATGTCTCATTTACAAGATACGTTTGTTAATTATTGTATATCTGTGATGTTGAATGTGCCTTTGAATTAACACCTAGTGGCTTCCCTTTGGTTCACGTGTTTTCAAAGTTTAAATTTCTCTTAACTAACTCATCTAAATCCCACGCAGCTGTCAAAAGCACATTAGTTTCTTGGGAAAAGTATTTTTGGATACTGATGCTCACAAAGAATGAAGGTTCTATCAGCTATATTTAATATACTTTTTTATAGTGTAATATCTCATCACCTCTGCTGTGATCTCAGCAGGGGCTTCAAGTGTCAGCTGGTGCCACCTGGAGGTATTATGTGCCAGAACTTAAATATAAATTTGAGGCATGTGCACATCTGGGATTAGCACTTTGATTTTTCTTTAACTTTGGAGCCTGGCACTGTTAGCAATACAACTAAAATTTGAAAAAGAATCAAAATATTTATATCTTGTATACTACAACACTGTGTCAACATTTATACAGCATACATTAACAACAGCGATCCTTTTGTGTAGTTAGATGAATACCTGTAGGTGATTGAATGAATGTCAGTAACCACCTATCACCAGGGAAATGTATCCAATCAGAATAATGCAGCACTGGCTCTGTCTGTCCTCCTTTTTGTATTATTACAGTGTGTTTACAATATTAGTTTACATTTCTGCTTAGTTCATTGCTGTTCAGGAGTTGTTGGGATGAGCCCCATCTGTGATCCTGCCCCAACCCATGGACCCCCCTGACCCCAGCTCGTCTCACTCAGATGGATGAACCGGTTCTGCTGATATGATCATGGACTAAATGTATTACATCCATTAGTACATATAATGGACTATTTGTCAACGTCTTATATATAACTGTCCTGGACACATCTATTACATGGCCTGCCCGACCTGGGAGTGGATCCTTCTTTTGTGGTTCTCCCTGAGGTTTCTCTTTTTCTCCATGGCTGATTTTTTTTATTTTTGAGTTTTTGAGTTTTTCCTCTCCCTGATGATATTTGTTTGTTTGATTCTGTAATTAATTATTAATTTACAACCTCCAGCTCCCCCCCCCCCCCACTAGGACTAAGAGACAGAAGATGAATGAATGAATCATTTCTTACATGATTTTTTTTTCTTTTTTTATTTATATATTTGATATATTTTTCTGATGTATGAGTATTTTGTAGTCACCCGAAGCTCCAAGCGTGTCTCTGTTTTACCAAACCTAGTATAAACTCTAATCTAAAGATGTCTCATTAGGCCTACAGACATAAGGCCAGGTTAGTTACAAGAAGTAATTGTGCTCAGACCAAAGTCAGAATTGAGTTGTGCTAAGTGCACCACAACGGTGCTTGGATCCTGATCATTTCTGCTTACAGAGTTTAATTTAAATGTTTTGGCAGTATCTAAATTGTCAGTCAGTGATGTGAAGTAGACTTTTTATTCCTCTGTGCTTTGTGTTTTCCTTTAACAGCATCTACGCAACAGCAGAAGAATGAAATCCTCATCCTCTGGCTGTACGCTGAGCTGTCAAACCTCAGATATGGATCAGTCACACACATACACACGCATCAACACAGATTTTAATTTCCTCTCAGGATATGAGAAAATGTGTGTTAATAATGCATGGTGGGAGGCAGAGAGGAATCATGAGTCCGGATCAGAGCGACCAGGCGCGGGGCTGATTGACAGTTAGATCTGATCTTCACTAATGCAGGGTCTGAGGAAGAGGAGGAGGAGGCAGTGTGAAGGCAGCCGCTGTGAGGTTCTGCTTTAGAGGTGCTTCACACATCAAATAAGAAGAGTAGGAACTTTTTAAGACCCAAATACAAATGAAAACCATCCTATAAATACCATCTTAGCATCAATGCTTTTCAAATATCATTTGAGACTCAGCAGTCTCACTAGTTTTGTTGGGCACATATTGCAATATCTTAGATTAAAACACTAAACCGTTCACTGCGGTTGTAAAGTTTAGAACTGTTAGCTTGTGGTTTTAGAACACAAGCTGAACTTGTGACATTAAAACTTTTGTTGCACCAGTTTGACGTCTGTCTCTGGACACAGCTCAGTGGAAACACAAGCCATACTGAGCCAACATGTATCGTACCACTCCAGTGGAAACAAGTGGACCAAAAAGAGGTGGCAATTACAGATAGGTTAGTTGCATGTACATAAAGCCGGGCATACACACAACACTGTGTGATTTTTGTGTCAAATTTCTGGTCATACAACCATGTTTGAGTGGTGTCATCCTTGTCATGTGTGTATGAGGGGTTAGGAGAGGTGATAACCCTTGATGACACGGTTCCAACTAACAATCTATGATTGCAATTTACCTGTGCAGTGTGAGTTAGGGTTCTATCTAAAACAAACTGCACAGTGTATTTCCTGTCTTACAGAGTGGGGTTTCATAGTCCTATGTGGGTCATATGTTTTGCTATGGTTATAGCATTGTTTATTCATGCTCCTCAGAACACGAGCCTACAAAGGCGAGAAATGTGAAATTCCCAGGGATCTGAAAAAGTGTAGGAAGAGCTGCAGAGAGACAGATCTGACTCCTCTGTAGGCCTTTGTTCCTTTAATGTACAAAACAAACTACTGATAAAAAGCACAGCTCTTTGCAGTTGAAGCTGGAGAAGTGGGATCGAGGCTGTTGAGGCTAACAGACTGAATAAGTTAATCAAGAAGGTCAAATCTGTTGTTGGACTGGAACTGGACTGAGGCTGTGGCAGAGACAAAGGCAGACAAAATTATTGCCATCTAAGATAATCCCAACCACGTACTGTACGATGAACTGTAGCAAATTTATTTATAATTGATTTATTCAGCTGGATATTTAAACAGTGCACTTCGGGAAGACTTTTGTGCCAACAGCATCAAGTCTACAACAAATCCTGAGTCCTGCTGTTACAAGTGAATTTCCATCTTGAGCTATTATCCTGTTAATCTTTTGTTAACCATTATGATGGAAGCCACCCCACTTTAAAGCTCTTACATTAATATACAAATGTTACATATTTCATTATCAAATGTTGTGCTCTTTTTAACCCTTTTAGAACCCTGGACAAACCCTGTTCAGTTTATCCTGCTGCCAACATCTACCCATCACGGAGCCCATCGCCACTGGAGGCCACGTTGTGTGTGGGTGCTGTGTCAAGTTGGAGAGGAGTGCGTTTTTAATCAGTTCATTTCCCCCTCCCAAATCTAATTAGAAGTGTGAGGGTGGCAGGGCTGCGCTGCAGGGAGAGAAGGAGAATTAAATCCAAATGAAAAGTGCCTTCCCGTGTCGACCTGAATCGAACGTGTGGCAGAAGAAGAGCGAGTGAAGCTAATAAACGCCACGACGCCCCTCCAAGGTTAGCGCGGAAAAACAAAAACAAATTAGTGCTCGGGACCCCCCCTCCGATCCCCCCTCTGCTCACAGCCAGCGCCGAGGCAGAAGCAACACGGCAAATGAAGACCAATGTAGAGAAGTGGCTTCCACAGGTGGGGCTGATTAATTATGTTCCACAGAGAGGAGGACGAGCAGATCCTGTGTAAACTGGACGACTTTCACAAACACTTTATTTCCCGCTCCTTCACTACTACTTTAGTCCCATTTCCTGAAAAAAAATCTTTCAATTAATTTCCCTGAAAGACATTGGTGGAATGTAACCTTTTATCCTTACGGCTTTCTTTAGAGGAGCAATGGCATTTGGAGGAAATTGGATGTAGAGTTTGCCCAAAAAGTGAAAAAGTTTCCATTTTATCAACTGGATCAGTGAGAGGGAAGAGGCCAACGAAACTACAATCAAAACTGCAACAGACATGAATTTTGGTAATCTATTGCACTCAAGACTTGAGTTAAGTAATGTATAATAAACAAAAGGCATTAGCTTTGCATCCCTCTCGCTGTAAGTATCCTCCATGTTTGTTTCAGAGTCTCAAAGGCTTACTGATTGTGACAATGAAAACTTATGGTTGTTATAAAGAGCTACGTCAAAGTAACATGGATTCCAATGAATGGTAGAAGTATTTTGGAGAGGATTTTTACATTTCCAGAATAATATATGACAACTGTTTGCTTGAAAAGGGAAAGAGAGGTCAATGTGGTTCAATGGCGCACAGTAATACAATTTGCACACTGTACAAACTTACATTTAGAAAACTAGTGGTCATTCTTGTTGCCAGGATGCCCATGGAGTCTCTACAGATAAAAATTTGACATTTTAATAACTTGTTGTCTGATGTTGAATTACTACAGCTAATGTCAATGAAAAGAAATCTAGTCCTCAATTGAGTCTGCTATTGTGGTGGCTTTCCTGGTTGATATATCAAGTAACAGAGGCTTTTCCAGACCCAGAGAGCCTCGGCCTGGGGTGGGCTGACATAGAGCACTAGAATGTACAGCACCGCACAGTACCCATGACATGAATAAAAGGGAGGGGACAACTTGTAAATGTACCACTTGATCCCTGACCATTTGCATCCATTTGCAGCCATGAACATAGACAGATGTGATAAAGCCAGTTGACTTTGAAGCCCTTTACACAACAATCCATTTTACCAAAACTGCTATGATTCTTTTTACACGAGATTGGTGTTGTCACTCCTAGAAAATACAAACTTTTGAATCAGGCCGAGGGGTAGTTTGCTTTCTGTTGCGGCTGCCACTCTACTCTCTTCTAAACTGTAACCTCAGCGTCCTCTCTGAAAATGGTGCCATCATAAGTGGATGCAACGCATGTGCAACCGAATGCTCTACAGAAGAGGGGGTAGTGGAAGTAGTATGGCTTATGTGCTACACTCTGTACAAACACCAGTTAACTGCATTTTTATTTACTAGGCATTTCCAATTCACCTGTACATGCATGTCTTTGGACTTTGGGAAGCTTGAGGAGACCACGCAGAAGCAGGAGAGGGACATGCTGACACCTTTTAGAAAAGATGTTGTGGATGAAACCCAAAGCCTTCTTGCTCTGATGCAAGAGTGGTAACCCCCATTTGTAATCGGTTCGGCTTGCCAAATTTACATAAATGTTCGATCGCTAGCAGTGTGACTCTGAAGTGCTGTATGTTTGCAAGTTTTCTCCCCGACAAAACCCACAATGTCGACGAAACATTCTGCACCGACAAAGGCACCTGCGGTCGTACCCAAAAGACAGAGGAAGATGATAAGGTTTGAACTTTGAGAGTGTTTAAACAAGAGAGAAATGTAAGAAAATGTTAATGCCTGTCTGAGAAAAGTGTATAAAGAGTGTGTTGAGGGGTTTTACAGCCTTAAAACATATAGAATAATTGTAAAAAATAAAGCTGACTACTTCACGGATTTCGCCGATTGCGGGTTATTTTTAAAACGTAACCCCCGCGATAAACGAGGGACCACTGTATAGCACTTTGGTCAATGAAGGTTAGTTTTAAATGTGCTAGACTTGAAATGACTCCTATTTCTCAATGGGAAAATAACAATAAACTGCCCAATGAATCACAGCACTGCATGATTCACAACCACGTGAGACAGTGTTGAATGATGTATCTCAAATGTGAGCAAAAATCAGACTTGAGCTGCTGTCTGAACACAGCCGAAAAAGATTTACAGGCAACAATTTCCCCACTGTGCTGCCATGAACTAGCAGGAAAAAAATGTTATTCATTTGCAGTTGATTGTATTCAATACGATTTTGAACTACGGGGCCTGCTAATTATGAATACACAAGAGCACTGTAAACTTCTGAACACGATGCTGAATGCCACACAGTTCAGACTTTTATAGGAACAGAGAGTCCAGTCAACAAATACTTTAGCGTTCATTATATTTGACATGCTTTCATTCAGACTTATTAAATATTGTCTTCAGGTAAGTGCCTTTTTTGTGCTCAGTGCTTCTTGTTCTTTTCCCAAATTCCTCTTTTATTACTTTATCTCTCCTCCGCCTCTTTTTACCTCAGCGCTCAGCTCTATTATGGAGTCCACATCTTCAGATTCACTTTATCTCTTCAACAAATACCCAGCTATTTTCCTCATTATTATATCACTTTCAGCGGACAAAGAGAATAAGGAAAGGCTTTCGGAGGAACGACGGCTGGGGATGAAAATGCAAAAATGAGGTTAGTGCCACTGTACTTTAATGTTCTTTCATAACTGATTTATAATTGGGTTGATAATGTAGTGGTAAACCATTAGAGAACCATTTGCAGGTGGTTGGTTAATGAGGCCAAGATGATTTGTTTCTTGCCTCGATGTCAGTCCACAAGTTAATTATTCTGCACTTTAAGAACTTTAAAGTTATGCCAGTTATACTATAGAAAATCATTGTGGTCCATGACACAAGCCATCTTTTTAATCTGTAGGAATAATTACTCAAATGTCAAAACAATTGTGATTTTGAATGTCTAAATATGCAAGGTTTAGAGTTGTTATATTATCCATGCAACAGAACAACCTGCATCAAGTTATTTTAAGTCTAAGTCTGTGTCGTGCCACTATCTTTGGTTCCTTCCCAGTTTTTCTTATCCTTCTGTCCGCTCCCTGTGGTTCTGTCCTGTCAAGTGTTGGTGTAATCCCTCTTTTCCGCTCCCGGACCTCCCCTCAGTCATCCACAGCTCCGTCCCTGTTGAGGGGGCACATGTCCTCCTGCCATCTGCTGTAGGCTGCAGTGCAATGTGCTCCTCATTCATTTACCCACACTCTTTACCTGTGCAGAAACACTTTTGTGTCTTCAAGCATTTTAATACAAACCTACCATGAGAGCTCATAATGGTTGAGGTTATTCACAAGAAAAATAGTTTCCCAACAAGCTCCATCTTCACTTACTTTGTTAATAGATTTATTAGATTTTATTTAGTTTGTGCATGGCGACAACCAATTGCAAGTGCGTGCTGTCAGTGAGTGGGTAAAGAACAGTCAGAGGTTTTGTGCTTAAATATATGAACGTGAGCTAAAGGATACAAGTCACTGGAGGTTAATGCTGGACTAATTGCTGTTATGCTGGACTTGAACAGAACAATAAATAACACTACATGGAGGGGCCAGGGTTAAACACAGATTGTTTAGAACCTGTGCTTTATCATCATAGACTGTTATTTGTGAGCATACCCATCACTATGATCACAAAACCTACATTAACCATTACCTAAAGTAAACTGGTCAGACCAAATCTTTGAACTTTAATCTGTTTCTACCTGATACATAAAGTCTGATCTAACTGTTAAAGATGCTACTTTTAATCTTTCAATGTTTTTAACTTGCATATTAATGTAAATAAATAGAAAATATCGCTGCTTTTGTGTGTCTTTGTGATGTACTTAATGTTTAAACAACATGGTCATGTGTGTTGATTACAGACACATGCACTGAGGACACAAGGACACAGGGGAGACTGGTTATTCCACACTATGGGGTAGGTGTCATGCTGTGGTCATCCTTGTCCATTGGCCCCAATATAACACCGTTTAATTGGTGTAAATGGAAAGTATCCCCAAAGAACTCTAACCATAACTGTGAATTGTAATTTTCTGGACTGGTGTTTTGTAGAGATATACTTTATGTGCAATATGTGCATCTGGATAAATGGAATGCTGCAAAAACAACATATAATCCCTTTAATAACTACTAACCATACAGAATGTGCACATATGTCATTTCTTACCAATATCATACGTCAAGAAGTCCGCAGAAAAGCACTTGGCGCCGTTGCTCAGTGACGTGTCGTTGTGAGTGTTTCCTCCAAAAACGAGCAGAGTGCCACTCAGCAGCACCATCGAGTGGAGATACCGGGCCAGGCTGCTCTCCTTCAGGATCCACCTGCACGTTTAAAAAGACACACGGTGATCAGCTGTGGGAGAGGTTTTAGTGCACGAGTGTGTCCGCGGCGCTGCGTTATGGATGGCGTCTGTCTGACCGTGACCTGGCCTGTGGAGACTGCCCTTCAGACCAACTGTTCCTCCACCAGAGAGGATCACACACGCAGGAGCACTCGACACGGGCTTCGCAGGAGGTGTGTGACCTCTGAGGGGTCAAAGGTCATGTGTGAGGGCCAACTGTGTGGATCTCTGCAGAGTCCGGTTTAATCCAGGTAGACTTTGAAAAGCATGTTTATGGACAACTGCATTAGATCCAATGTTACGAGAAAGTCTCAAATCAATTAGTGAATGATTTTAATGTCTGCATCATTTATTCAGTGGGTTTAAGACGTCTTTCAAATGAAAACGTGCATATTGCTTGAATATGCTTATTTTGTGTATATAGCCCCCCATTAATAAATATCTGTGTTGTAGAGCATGCAACTGACATACTCCATTCTCAGTTGGGTCATTTGCCCAATGTTATTCCCCACTCTCACTATGTTGTGACTGAATAGCCACTGGAGCAATGGAAACTAAATTGTTAAATGGAGCAGCAGTTATCCTTTTCTCTTAAAGGGATGGTTCAGTACTGTCTAAATGGGGTCCTTATGTTAACTTGGTTTAATCTCCAGTTGATAGTCGTCACCAAATCCCCAGTTTGGAGAAACAGGAGAGATGACACATAAACTAAACACAAATGATAATGAGATTTCCAGCGATGAGGTAATTTCCTCTGTGAGGCTTTTTGTTCCCAAGAGCTTGTATTTATGAATAGTAAGTTCTGATGTGAAAACTGGGTGCAGAAAGATAGCAGCCAGATGTCAATGAAAAACAGTGAAAATGTGTTCATGTGAAACACAACTGAACTAATGCTTTTGTTCTAGACGAGTTTAGCTTTGAAGCAACTCTAAGTAACTTCTTACACGAAAATATCCAGTAATCATTCAAACATGTAGCCTTGGGATTTTGTATCTGGAGAGAAAGTAGCTTGACAAAAAATAAGGCTAGACTCGGAGGTAAGGACATGGTGGAAACATGTTCAACAGGCGCTCTACCAGGTGAGCCACCGAGGAAATCCTGAAGCCAATTTCTGTGTCAGTGTTTGGATTTGAATGCAGGCAGCAGCAAGACCCAAACAGTGGTGTTGCATTTCACTGCTGTTTTTCTGTCAGTTTTGTCTCAAATTCAGTAATAGTCTCGTCCCTTCATCATCCTACCAAAGTAGCAATTTCAAATAGCAATCTGAAAACAAATTGTGAATCCTACTGCTACAGTAAACGTACTCTAATGTAAAATGACACTAATGTGAAAGACATTGCACCATTTAATCAGACATCTCATGAGAACACCACTTTTCAAAGCAACACAATTTTCCACAAATTTGCCATTTTAATAAAATACATACTGTGTATAAGACGTAACAGTCCCATGTGAGTTTGCAAGTAGTGAGTGAAAATTCTAAAAAAGTGACTTGAAAAAAACAATTTTAGACATACACACATGTTCATTGACTACATAACTTTGTAACAGCAAATTAATCCATCTGTCCAATGAAGTTTTACAGTTTTGTTTGGGTGAATATTTGCTCTCTATATGTCTCAGGATTCAGACTTGGTAGTGTAACCCTGTTATGACATGAAAAAAGTATAGTATAGTATAGTATAGTATAGTATAGTATAGTATAGTATAGTATAGTATAGTATAGTATAGTATAGTATAGTATAGTATAGTATAGTATAGTATAGTATAGTACATAACTTTGTAAAAAGCAAATTAATCCATCTGTCCAATGAAGTATTACAGTTTTGTTTGGGTGAATATTTGCTCTCTATATGTCTCAGGATTCCTACTTGGTAGTGTAACCCTGTTATGACATGAAAAAAGTATAGTATAGTATAGTATAGTATAGTATAGTATAGTATAGTATTGTATTGTATTGTATTGTATATAAAAAGTATATATATATTGTTTACTTTCATTATTTTATTTTATTATTACTTTCATATATACATTAATAAAAAAAAAACAATGAAATGTGGGGAGCAATAAACCTCCACAAGTAAATATCACTGAGCAGTTGTAAAACATTAATTCTATAAATATTAACACTATTGTGTGACCATTTGCATCAACAAAAAATACATCTTAAATCTAAATAAAAAGGTAGATGCAGCTTCCAATAATATTTTTGCTGGGCTGAGCTTAGTGTGGTTAGACTATCCAAATGTTTTCAATATGAAACATTCATTATGCTTTCACAAGTGAATACGGCTCTTTGTAATTGCTTTGCACTGCTTCTGTTTTCATAAAGTATTAGAGCACAATTACACTTTAATTCCTGCTCCCTTTTTGCAAAACAGAACCGAGTGGGTGTTAAATAAGCCTTGTAATTAAAACAAGAACCTGGGAAGGCCTTACAGCAGTTGCAGACATGGCCTGAGCTAATCGTTCTGCTGACAGACAGGTGATGGATCTTTACGTGGAGCGGCAGATGGAAAGTGAAATGTCTGGGAATGTGAAAAATCCAAACGCTCGAGCGACACCTGACTCCGACGACACATTCCACACAGAAAGAGAGAGCGGCCCGGAGAGAGCGGCCTGTGGGGCACCGGGAGCATATGTGAGAGGAAGGATAGCAAGTGAAGAGTCCCACAGCATCCTTTTTCAGTCATCCATCTGCCAGAGGTCACCGGAGGTCAACGCCACTGTCAGACCCTGCTACTGTTACAGACGACACTGTTAAACCCACTCCATCACTGATTTTAACGCCCACACATGAGTCAAGATGAATTAATCACCGCCTGCAAACACAGCATTTTACAAACCAATCCCTCTCAGGTGCAGGTCATGTGATCAAGTGGACTGTTAATGTGTTAATCAACAGCAGAATCATGCAAATTAATCTCACTTTGATTCGTTGTCATTACTTTCTTTGCCCGTCTGGCGACAAAACAAGACATTCAACCAACTGATTGCTTAATACGCCAGCATGTGACCATTATTTTTGCGTACTTCTTGAAAATACTCCTGTCATTTTAACGTTCTCAAATCATCAACTGGGGATTTTGACTTTTTAAGAGCAAAAACTGCATTACATTAGCATCCTCCCTGGTGATTTGTAATGGCTTATTAATGGCTCTTGACCAGATTTACTATGCTCATTGTTTACGTTGCAGTTTACTCTTCAGGGATTACATGTATCAAACTGTACTGACCTAATCTGTACCATAGCCCATAGTAGAAACAAGGCTTTAGCTAACTATTGTCTACTATTGTCTCGGTTCACTTCTGACACAATCTGGGCATCTAAACGAGCCCAAACAAAAAAAGCCTCATAAATTTACAACGTTTAACTTTTATCTTTCCCAAGAGCAAAAAACAAAACAATACTGTCCATCAACAAAACAACCTGAGCAGAGAGTAAATGTGGAGCACTAAGGATGTACTTTTAGTTTTGATGTGAACTAAATGAAAGAGTGTGAACATGTCTTTAATTCAATCAGTACAACAACGATCATAGTAAAATAGTCACTTTCAAAATAAACATGACCCTCACTTCTTGTACTGCCACATCATTGGTCCAAACAGGCTGCAGGTCAAACTAAATCTTCTGGATGGATTTCAGATGGACTTAGAATGAGTATGCAAACACACAAATCTCGTGAGAATGTGCCAAGGTAAGTGTTTGCATAGTCCATTGTCAAAGTCTTATTTATGTTGTATGCATGCTCTTACCATGTTCTGGTGTGGACGTGGTAGCGGTACAAGTGGTCCACCAGGCCGTACTTGTTATTACTCAGCGCCTTGAACCCCCCGTGGACGAACAAGCAGCCGCTGGCTTCGTCGTACGCGCTGCTGTGTCCGTAACCCCCCTGCACCACCGCTCCATTAGTGGACAGCACCTGCCACGAGTTGGACCCTGAAAACACACAGAGAGCAGAGCGGCGGCTGATTAATGCAACTCAGAGATCAGAGTCGATGACTTAAAAAGTTTTTGATGCCTTGGCAGGTTCCGCTCGTCTCTTGCGTGCCAAAAAAACGCAAGCACTTTCCATTCCAGAGGTGAGACAGAACACGAGAAGAGAAACAGCTTGAGGTATAAATTGGAGAAATGCGGCAGAGAGGGAGGGTTTAGAGGAAATGAGATTTTATTGAATTTAAAAGCAGCCCTTTATTAAAGCAGCACAATGCATACAAATGAATTTATACAAAAGCAAGTGTGGATTACATCATCTGAGCATCCCCCCGTAAGGAAGACACATAAACAAACGACGCCTGGAGGAGGAAGTTCAAACAAGGGAAAAATGTGCCGTAAACTTGAGAAGAAAGTGAAGGATGAAGGGAGTAGTTTAAAAAGCAATTTATAATTATTTTCAAATAACATATTCAAATATTAACCAATATATTCAAATGTTAACATCCACTCAACATGTGACTGGTGCTGTAAGTGTGCATAAGAACTTTCTGGAGGACAAGCATGACAGAAGCTTACTGTATGTGTCTTAAGTGTTACTTTTACTATTCTTCTTTGACTTCTCCCATTGCCCTTGGGTTTTGATGTGTGATTTGCTTAAGTTGTTTTCAGTCAGTGAGCGATCTTGGCCTTCATCTTCCATGTCTCACCAATGGCCCACAGTGATTGATGGTGCACACTGTCAAAAGCCTTTCTGTAGTCCACAAAGTTCACCGCTAGTGGTCAGTGGTGTTCGATTTAGACTTCATTATCAAGGATTTTAATAGAAGAGAATGTTCAGCTGATACTGAGTCTTTGACCAATCACATGCTCACTTACATAAACAGGAGTGCTCCCAGTAGTTTACACTGCTTGTCAACAAGGAAGTAACGGCTACCAATAATACAAAGAAAGAGTATATTTTGCACTTGGGTGAGTATTTTCACAGAGAAACTGTGCAAATTAGGAAAATATACATAGAGAAGGGTAGTGAAGTAAAACGATATTGGCAATGCTTCAATGCAGGATCAAATCAGTCTGACACTGAGCTCAGAGACAGAAGTTTAAGGTAATCTCTAAAACTGAATGGTACTTGTTATTTTAGTCGTTTACAAAGCTAATAAAGTTCTAATTTCCTTGCTCTAGGTATAAAACCTGAGGCAGAACCGCAGTAACAGCAGCAGACAGAAGGACAGCTCTGATGACATGACGTTACAGAAGCGCGTCAACTCTCCTCTTCATCTCTAGTCACTAATTGCTGTGAGCCTGCTTCTCTGAGTGGTCATTAAATCCTTTTAGCTGCTCTTTTACACTCCACTTGCACTCCCCATCATCTTCATTTCCACGTTAGCAGTTTCCATCTGAAGTCTAATGACGCCCTGCACACAGTCGGGCCGCGGCACAGTCGGGGAGACCACGTTTTGAGGTGAAAGCACATGGAAGTGATTGACAAGACGAGACTTAGAAGGAAGGAAAGGTGAGGAGAGGTGAGGGGGGATGAAGGGCTGAGGTGGAGTGATGGCAGAGGAGGTCGGGGGAACGCAGAGGAAGTGAAAAAGTAAAAAAGAGAAGGAGGAGGAGGAGGATAAAATGACGGCAGTGAGGTAGGAGTGAGGGAATGCACAGGATTCATTAATCACTGTCTTCTCTCAGACAAAAGGCCTGAGCGCCACCTCTTCATAATGACTCACTGTGTATGTCTGGGTTTATACTTGTATATAGTATGGACCGCTGTAAGTTTTTTGTCTTTTTTTAATAAGTCATTTTCCGTTTGTCTTAGAATGGTAAGGTTATATCTGAGTTGAGGTCTGTTACAGTATCCTTCACTTGTTATATTAGGAACAGATTTAGTTATAATTTTGCATTCTAAAGTATCTTTCCTGGACATGTGCCACCTGAAGGCTGCTAGTAACGCTGTCACAAACGCATATTGGGCTAGTGTTGTCCAACTGCATGCATTCGTAGTAGCATTCAAGCAGTCTTTCCGGAAATGTTTTTTTAAGTAAGTATTAAAAATAGCAAGCTTATAAGATTGTTCAGAAGCAAGTTTGTGTATTGGTCTATTTCTGCACCCTCTATTTGAGTGCCACAAAGCGTGACACTCACGATACGTCTTGCAATGAGTCCTTGCCTCAAAGACGGGAAAGTTACTGGAGGTTTCTGTCCAGCTGAGGGTACCATGTCAGTGAGACAGGGATGATTCTACTGATCTCATCTCTAAAAACCATCATAATGATTTCGAGAATATATATTTTGGGTCTAGGCCAAAAATTACATGTGGTACCGACAGCATGGCTGCTTTAATGGTTTTGTGCCCTTTAGAGTCCTTTTGATGAAGCCTATGGACTACCATAAACCTTTATGACCTGATAGTTTTTTGTTTGTTTTTGTTAATTGTTTTTTTTTTGCAACCCAAATAGAATCTTTGGCAACTCACTTTTGGGTCTCAACCCAGTGTTTGGGAAGTATTGTCATGGTGCATGTAGACTGACACAGTACAGTAATAAAACCTTATGGAGTCTTTGCTGTGTGTCCACCCTGTAGTCCATTGTCTGTTTGTATTGTATATGCAGAAGTGAAATTGCTAGAAAAAATGTGTTTCTGGCCAAAACAGTAGCTCACCTCACACAGAAGAGGGCATTTATTATTATTGGTGCAGAGTTGAAAAGATTATAATTGAAAAGTAGAAAATAGAGTTTTATAGTGAAATAGTCAACTCTAATGCACTTGTAATGTCAGAGGAAACCAGAATACCTGGTAACATGGGGAGGACATGCAGACTCGGCCTGGGGATCAGACCCACGACCTTCATGCTGTGAGGCAAGTGCTAACCACTCCACATTTTTTTTTGCTTCTAAGACAGACTCTAAATGACACTCTGACTACGAGATTAAGAGGAGTGAGAGTTAGAATGAGGGAAGTTGTTTGTGAAGGTTGTCCTCACAAAGATAGAAAGACTCCACAGTGTGTCAGGAATTTGGTAATTTTCTGCTTTATTACTCTAGCAGATATTACCCTCTACTGGTCAAAGTGGGGAGCTACAACACAGCTGGAGAAACCAGACCCAGAGCTGTTTGGAGGAACAGAGCAAAAACCTGAACATGGCCAGTGAGACCATCATCATCATCAGACAACAACAAACTGAAACACTTTTAAGGCATATTCGCGAAAAAAAACATAGATCAAACCCTGTATGAGATCTTCCTGATTCAGCCACGTCTTGCTTGTAGTGGGTCAGAGATGTGTGTACAAATACTGACACTGCAAAATGGTTTGGGGGGATTTGCTAAAGATTTGCCTGGATTTGGGCACCCTATATTACATATACTGAGAAGCCTCCCATAACCGTAGTACCAAGATACCAGTTGGTTAAAGAAAACTAATCTGATCAGAAAAGCAAAATCTAGCTAGCCATCCTAAATCTTTTTCTATTGTGTGCAAACAATTGGTTTGAGTTTAATTTTCAGGAAGCAGAATAAATGGACAGAGATTAAATTACTTCAAATGGACAGACATTTGACCAATCAGAAAAACAGCGTGGCATAAAGTCGTCCATTTTAGAAAGTAGTATTGTCCCACATGCAAACCCTAACCTTTGTGCATTTGGTCTTTTTTTTTTGTTATGGTATTTAATAACATTTTCTGTCTCACAGTTCATCCAAATTAGTCACTTAATATAATGAAAATAGAGCTGATAAGGCCTTGATATGACACATACTGTGTTAACACTCAGCTAAATTGGGTCTCGGATGAAGGTTTAGATGAGTTCACAAATCAATCAAAAACTCTGACAAAGAAACTCATATCAAAACACAAAATATAGGAACTTTAAAATTATTTTTAAGAGAGTGTGGGCGAAATGCAGGGACCTGTAAAGATTGACTGTGGCCTCTGGAAATGTCAACAACTCAGCAGCGTCCCGTGTTTGACTCCCATCAATAAAAAGCAATTAAACAATCATCAAAGCGGCGGGGATCGATGGGGCCGCGTCAGCAGTGCACTCACCGATGTCATACTCCTGGACTTTGTTGATGTAGCTGTAGATTGGCGAGTAGCCGAAGAAGACCAGCATCACGGGCCGGCCGTCCTCCAGCTGCACCACGTGAGCGCTGTGGCCCTCCAGGGCGTAGGGAGGCGGAGGGGCCGGCCTCTGCAGGGTCCACACCCGCCTCGGGATGTTAAACACCCACAGTTCATCTGTCACGTTGGCCGCTCCTACCTCCAGCTTCCCACCGTACATGTAGATGTCGTCCTGTAGAAAGGAAAAAGACAAAACGTAATCGTGATTGGGCTGGAAAAGATCTTGAAGAGTATCATAAGAACATGGCATAAGTATTTACCTCAACGTCTTATATCTTACTAGGCTACGCAGATTGTTATAAATAAAATTTTCATCCTGTTTTATTTATTGTTTTTGGGAAGTATAAGTGATTATTTATAAAAAGAAGTTTAGAAATTCTTATTGTTAATTAACTTATAAAGAGTTCCATTTGTTATGTTATGCATTGCTACATGCTATGGTACATTTGCCCTCTGCTCATTTTATTTAGTTCATGGACAATATTCTTTTGGTTTGTTTTTTTTCCCGCTCTCAGCAAAGTTAAACGTTACACAATGTTTTCGTTTCCAGTTTATGGCTCTTCCTGATTTGGCTCATTTAAGGTGTGTGCACGCTCTTTTTTTCTCCCCCCAAAAACCCTTTAGTTCGGCCCCCAAGTAAAATGCCCTGGTTCACCACAGTTCGCAGCTGGCATTTTAAACTCAAACACAAAAAACAATGCCTTTTTTAACCAACACACTAGATGGTGCTGTTAGCTCAAATGCTAAAAAGGCATTTTACCATTTTATTTTACCTTTACGTTTACCCTCTGCTCATTTTATTTGGTTGGACAATATTTTTTTCATTTGTGTTTTCCGCGCTCAGGAAAACTAAATGTTAAGTGACGTTTTTGTCGACAATTTATGATCCTCTTCTTGTTTAGGATCATCTGTGGTGCACTTGGGGTTCACACTCGAACCATACCAGAGTTCAGTTGGAAGCGCTCCGGGACGTCTGTATTGAAGGGGTCTTGGTGCATGTTTGGTGTGCACTGAGGTTCATATGGAAGCATCCACACACCAATAGAACCACACTAACAGAAAAACCACACTAGAATCCGTTTGAACTGCATCAAACATGGCTTTTGTGAACATAATCTTGGATGTCTGGTGTCTGCTAGCAGTTCTCATTTTATCCAGCCCCACCTGTTTAGCTTGAACAGAATTATCACCCCAAATATGAAATCCAAAACCTCACTTTCCTTCCACTGAATAGCTCCATCGCCATAGTGGATGAATGTCAGATTGGCATAAAAAAGTTAAATAAGTGTCACTTGAGCAAAAAAGTCCAATTTGGGGCATTTTTGCCTGCAGTTATATGTTCATAAACTCTGTCTATTAAACTCTTAAGGCCGTGTTCATATGAATTGGAACTATTTGGCTTTTCACATTGCATTTCAAAAGCTACATCTTGTCTTTCACCAAATCTTGGTGATCATTGCTTTGTGCCTCTATGTTACCAAAGAGCCCCCTAAAATAAGTGAGTGTGAAGTGTGAAGCTGAGGGGTGAGAGGTGAGGAGTCGCTTCGGCTGCACTTCTTTTTTACCACGAGTTAAAAATACACCTGAAGGTTCTGCTCGTGATTAGCTCTGACTGTTTGAGCAAAAGGTGTTGAAATGAAGTTATTCCTTTTAACTTTCCTCAGTTAACAGAGCAGGCCTGGAGTTAAAGTCCTCGTTCACAGTAAACAGGATGAATTCAGTTGCCCTGTGACCTTTTCTGGATCAAATCTCATCACAGCACAATACACACATTTCACATTGTGCCTTTGTTCTGCTACGCTTTATCGTCAACAATACATTTTCATTTCTAAACAAATCCAAACAGCACAAGTCTATTGTATGCAATATTCATACATTATTCCAACATTTATATTCACCTCTGTGTAATCAAAGTGTCATTTTTCTAATTTATGGCTAGATCTGTCTTGAAAATGCCTCGAATATTGTCAATGCCTATTACACGCTGCCAGACAACTTTCAATTTATGTCTTTGTCTGGAAAACAGTCAAGAAACAGAATAATCCATAACTCATTAAACAGTTTTGCTGCTTTTTAAATAATAGGCATCATAAACGCTATTGATTTTCTCCAACTTTTCAAGACAATAAACCAACTTCTTAATGAATTTGATAAACAGTGAAGTCTGGTTATGAATATACTCAGACAGTCACTATAAGTCAACCTCTGAATATGAATAATCACTGTATTAAAGGTGCATTGTGTGGAATGTTGTAGTATAGTTGAAGAAAATGGAACATGTCACTCAGCTGTGGGGTAATAATGTTCATCTGACCACACATGAATACAAATACAAGACAGTTGGTGGTTTTGACAAAGTCATTTTTCCAAAGATGACAAATATAAGAGTGTGGATGTAAAAACAGGTAACGCTTGAGGGAGTGAAATGTGAAAGTTGTACCTGATGCAGAGCCAGAGAGTGTCCGTATCTGTACAGGGGCCCACTGGTGACGGGCACCACATCCCACGTACTGCTCTCGAGGTTGTAGCTGCAAAGACAAAGAAAGATTTGAACAACATGAAAGAAATCTAAAACTCAATATATGGATGCCTTTAGAACTTCTCTAGTTCAAGTCCTAGTCAAGGTTAGGTTTGGGCAAGTTATTTAGAGACCCAGGAATGAATTAACTTTACATATCCTCTGTCTACTATTGATTAAATTTAGGAGCCGGTTTATCCAACTTATTTTATCAATAAATCATCAAGTAACATTTATAGTTAAATGTTGATTTGTTGGATTCACTGTACAGTTTACTTCACGTCCTGTTCATCACGACTGTGTACAAAACCACTACCTGTTCCCTAAACCCTATATAAAAATGGCATGCATTTACATAGTGCTTTTCTATTTTCTAAGGCAATAAAAGCACTTTACATCGAGCTTCCATTCACCCACCCCACACTGTGTTGGTGGTAAGCTCCCACTGCACAGACTGACAGAGACATGGCTGTCATACCAATGCACCAATGACTGCCTCTCTGACCACTGCCAAACACACCACCACAATCACACACCAGTGCAATGGACACTGGAGGCAAGTTAGGTGAAGTGTCTTGCCCAAGGACACAATGTCAGTATAAACTGGGGGAAGCAGGACTCAAACCATCAACCTTCTCTATTGGACAATCTGCTCTACCTCCTGAGCCACTGCACCCCACAGTGCTGCACCATAGAATGTCTTGGTGGATATGTTGCTGGCATACATGTCTGCTGAAGGTGGACCTCTGTAATAAACTGAAGGAAAATGCAGACAAATTAATAGCTGTATCATAGTAGCTTTTAAAAATGTGATCCTATTGTCAGACATGTTGTACAAGCTAAGGTGAGCTGAAGTTTGCAATTTTACAATATGGTGCCCATTTGCAAATTGTGTGGCCACAGACTTTGTGAAATCTGTGCCTAAATCTTGTTTAATTTATAGACAATGCACTGTTCTCTTATGACAAATCACAAAAAGCATAATGATCTTTTTGACTGAAATCACTGCACCTTGACTTACTGCATTTGAGAAATTACAGCAAATGGCATAATCACTATTGAGTGCACTATTAAGTGACATGAGAATGGTTTTGGACACAGGAACTAACTATGAGATATGTTTGGTAAGGGTTGTCTCATTATTTCCTTAGTGACAACTTCAGTTGAGTCACTTCAAGATGTTTTTTAAATTATTACGAACTTAAAGCAACTTAAAATCTTATTTTTAATATCACTATTTCCAGGTCACAATTTAAATCATTCTGATTATATTTGAGCTTTGAACCACAAAATATGGTTTCATCTTTGTTTCATTGTCTGTGATTCCTATATTGGGCTGAAAGATTTAAACTGTTGTCTAACAGGCTTTCAGACTACAGACAAATTGGACCTTGACTTAGTTTGGTCCAGGGCAAGACCATCTGTGTTTGTCATACGAAACACACCGCACTAAATTTGGTCTGGTCTAGATAGGAAAGTCCAAATATTTTCACCAAATATGGCAGCTCTGAAAGCACTTAATGGACAAAGTAAGCGGTCAACATTAAAACCACATCATAACAAAAATGAAAATAAACAAAGGTGAGGTCAAGAAATGCATCCTAGTACAAACAATATATCACTTACACGATTAAGTATTTGGAGCAGAAACTGAAAGATACTTGAAACTATTACTGTGATTTCTGAACCTCATACAGTTACACTGATCTCTTACTTGAGGAGCATGTGGTAGTTGGAGTAGTTGAAGGAGTAGCCCCCCACGACCCACATGAGTCCAGAGTGCACCAGGGCCTGATGGGACGCCCGGCCAAGGGACTGCGCCGAGGGCTTGATGCTGGGGAGTACCCAGAATGCCTCAGTGGAAGGAACAGACAGTGTGCAGTCAGGACCTGGGAACACAACACAGTACACAGCATTTAGTTTACAGTTTTAATGTGGGACAACAGCGCCCCCCAGTGGGACTAACCAATATAACTGAAAAACTATGTCTGGACTTGTCGAGGTGTCATCACTTCATTGGGACTGTTTGATTAGAACCAGACAAATGACTTAACAGGGTAGTTCTTCTTAAAGGCCAGTAATCTCTAAAGGTCACATTCACAAATGGTTGTGATTACGCTCATTAATGGGATGAATATGAACAGTAAAGCAATTTAACTAATTGAGACTACATGGACTAAACAATTAGCTAGACTGATGTCTTGTGAGTTGTAATTAATTGACCATTAAGGAGATGCAATATCTTCCTCTAACAATTAAGGAGAAAAACAGTTATGTGTGTCATCTTATTGAAAATGCCTGTGCAGACTCACTCCAAATGTATTCATATTTATACGTAATCTGGAGAGTTTATAAGCACAGACTTTGAAATGTAATTGTATTATATTGAATTTTCCTAGACTTTTTACAGACATTGCAAGTCACAATAACAGCAAAAAAGAACTAAAGCAACACTAAAAACTGAAAAAAACAAAAGGACATTTCTGCTCTATTTATACTGGGACCTCAAAATGTATGCTTTTGTGAGACTCTCAAGGGCATATTAGATTAAAAAGTTTATATCTCAGTGTTATTACACATCCAATCCTAAGAGGACCCAATGCAATTACACAAATCAAATGAGTAAAAATGACACAATAATCAAAGCCAGTTCAACAGCAGCAGAACAATTGAATCCCTGTCATCCTCCATCAGCTGGATTATTGACCTCTGCTCCTCTAGTTGAAGTCACCGGGGGCTTCCTAATGAGTCTGGGGGCTGTGATTAATGTTCGAGGCAGATCCGAACGAGGAAGAGGAACAAATGAGCAGTGCATAAACATTGGTCTGATCGGACACAGGGAAGAGGAGGCAGACGAGAACAGGACTAATGGCTCCACATGCTGCTCTCATTAACACAACAGGCCACTGCTGTCACTGAGGGGGTTGCCATGGTGATGATTATTACATTACGGCTGTTGGTTTTAATAGGCCACAATGTACAAATTAAAGATAAGCTGGTGTTAACATTAGTGCCATTCTAACATTTCAAATCAGGCGTCATCAACTGGGTTCATATAAAACTCCCTAGTTTAATTTTACCCATATTTCCCATAGTAGTCTAGTTTATTAGTAGAAATGTGGGACACTAATTGCTGTATTATACTCTCTCCGGTTTATTTCCACTTACTCATTTACCCCTTTCTACTTTAGAGTACCTCTCAAAACAAACTACAACAAGTCACAAAGAGATTGCATCAAGAAGTGACCGTTTTAGTTTTGGGTTCAGCCGACAACTAGAAGTGTGCAGCTGAGAATGACAGTGAGGCAGCTTTGAACTGAGGTCTGACACATTAGCACAACATCTGAATCTCAAACATACTCGCTGAAACTGCAGCAGGAGGATGTAGAGACACTCAGCCTACCATTACACTCCTGATGTCACAGCAATAAACAGTAAACATTATGTTGAGGTAAATTATAAGAAGCAGCCTTATAGCTTTACCGCTTTACCCATCCAGTCCAAGGTGAAGTCTTTTCTTTCATGAATTTTTGAAGTGTTATAACCTCAGATGAGGAAACCAAACAAATCAGTAAAACACAAATAATTCATGTGAATAAAATGCACTGCTGTACTTTACCAAGCTATAGTATAGTATACTATACTACACTACACTATTGTACACTATACTGTACTGTACCAGCACTGTGCTATGCTGCACTATATTATACGATAATCTGTACTGTACTGCACTACACTACACTACACTACACTACAGGACCAGTGCTATCCACTCTGCCACCATGCCACCACTATACTATACTATAATGTGCTGCGCTGTACTGTCTACTGTACCATAGAATCCAATACTGTACTGTACTATACAATATTATACTATAACATATAATGTACAGTACTATACTAAACTGTACATAATGTACTGTACTCTACTGTACTGCGATTAAAAGGTGATTTGTTTTGCATGGTAACTTTTTTACAGCTACATCTGGTGTGGCTGCAAGCCCATTTCTACTTGTACTTACACCGTCAGTCCACATAGGGGCAGTCTCTTCAACTAAACCCACCACAGAAATATTACAGTAAACACTGTAATTCTGCTTCTTTACAGACAGATAATCAGCAGATAATAAGACAAAATATGCAAACTCTGCAGAAAACCTTTCTACAATAATGCTTGTGCTGTTCCTAAATGTATTAACCATGAAAAGGGAGGGAGAATACTGTACACATCATAATGCAAATGCTTTATATGGCGTTTGCAGAAAACACTTCATTAATGAAACAAGATATTTCCCCAGATATAATAACTATCACACAATAATATTGCTCCTATGAGGTGATGTGATGTTTGGCACAAACAGAAAAAGACAGACTGTTATTGTTTCTGTGATGTTTGTCTTTGATTCCCTTTTCATATTTTTTCAGAACACAAGTGAGCAGTCAAACTCTCTGACAGAAAGAAAGGACAAATAAAGAGGAACAAACACAAGCTCCAAGGGAAAATGTGCTTTTGTTTTGAAAGCAAACATGTCATATTTCTGTGTTATTACCTTCTGTAGTTTCCCTTAGAGTTGGCAGACTTCAAATAAAAAGACCTGAATTTCAAAGTGACATCTTCAGCTTTTCTATGCGCCCTGCTGTTTGTTTAGAAAGTGTATGAGATTACTTTCTGCTGCTGTGGAAAGGTGAAGCTAAAAAATTGTTAAGGACACTTTCATACTGCTGCTGCTTTGATCCAGCTGGCAATTTTGCGTTTAGTCTGAAAAGGGGGATCAGGACAGGATCCTTATTTCGGAGTCAGGTCTGAAGCCAGGGCTAACTCCACATAAAGGACTTTTGGAACAGACTTCAAATGGCCTGCAGGGGGTTGAATCGTCTACAGTCGTCCCACTTTTAACAGACATACATTATTAAATTATTAAGTTATGTTTTATTAGCTATATTTAATCAAATTTCTAAAATAATAATAATATTAATATTTTTTATTATTGTTATAATAAACAATTGAATGTGAACTATTAAATCCATTCAAAGATATAAAAACTGAGCAGACTGTCTTTAGAATCAGTTCTTTTTCCTATTTGCTACATTATTGTGTTATATTGCCAGTATAAACAACCTGTCATTGCTCTGATTGGATAAAATTACCTGGTGTTTGGCAGTTAAAGGCAGATTTATTCAATCACCTCCAGGTTTTGAAATGAAAGTACCTGCCTTTTTGCAAAGGCTTCCAAATGGCTCTGTGTGCAACTGATATATTGATACTGAGATTATGAAAATAATAAAAATAATAAAACCTTCAGAGCCCAGAATTTTATGTTTGTTCCCTCTATTATTTAGTGCTTTCCTCTGTCCTTCTGTGAATTCCTAATGGAAAGCATTAGGCATTATAGTACTGTTGTATATCTTGTAAACATACAAAATAATTAAATACATTTGATGTAAAACACACTACTGCAACTACTACTACAGAGAATAATTCATCATACTTTTACACTGATTGTGTTTTTTTCCATGTTGATGCACAACACACTTAATGTCTGCTGACACTGCACATAAACACTGTAGTGTAATTGTAATGATTAGAACAGCTATACTGTACAGGATCACTTGAACACAAGTACAGATTAGATAGCAGCTTTACTCTACATACATTAGTCCTTTTGCTATTATGTGTTCGACCAAGCAGCATTATCTCCAAAGTAACTAGCATATGGCATCTCACAATAGACTCCCTTTCAATGGATCAGTGTGACATAGGTGGTGCCAAGATGGGTCCTTGTCAAAAAGGACACACCCTGAAATGAAATGCTCCTTACACCACACATTTAGCCCCAAGATCAGGATCATTTTTGGGCAAAAAGTCTTAAATGATGCACAAAGACTTTAAGTTCAGTTAGACCGGTGTGGTGTGTACCTTGCCAGCTGTCGTTGCAGACACACAGCTTCTCTCCGGTCAGGTCGCAGTAGCCGTGGTCCGGGCTGCCGCAGTTGTCCCGGCAGTACGGGATGTCACACGCCTCTCCTTTCCAGTACTCCTCACACTCGCAGTAGACCCGGCCCGACACGGCGTTCGCTGAACTGCAGCGGCCGTGACCTGAGCAGTTGTTGGGACAGGAGTTGATTCTGGGAATACACACGGATGATGTTATAAAAAATATGACAGTCACTTTTTAATATTATCGATTTTGGACATATTTTTCGATTTTAGCTGTGGATGACTGATGCGGCCAAATGTGATTATAGCTATTAATCAGATCCATCTCTCACATCCATCTCCTCAATGGCCCGCCCTCGTCTAACTTTGAGTAATGCTCCCATTAAGTGAAGAGCTCTAGAAAGAAGTAGTAATTCACCAGATGTGGAATATTAAAAATCATACAGACTTTTTGAATGGCTGTCAGTTTCTTTATATAAAAACTACAAAAAGCACAGATTTCTTTTATATCAGAAACTGTATTTTCACATCTGGATTAAACCATGGATCTGTCAGTGGACAAACTGAGTACTGGTGGAAGAAAAGTGCACGCATGTTATTTTGTAAGCACACATTCTTGCTGTAGGTTCAGGGCATTTATGAACAAAAATTTCCATATACCTCTGCAGTGCTTCTATAGCTGTTCACATGCAAAAAGGAGGAATGTGTGTTTGGAATTGCAACCTGCACTAGAGTCATTAGATGCTTCCAAAAAGAACAAAACTACTAAGTGCCTGCTCTTTTAAAACACACATTTATGTCATTATTCATCTGACAATACTGCAGGTAGGACTTACTTTAGAGACATGACTTTTATTCATTATCATTCTATTCTTATGGCAAAAAAGGTTTCAAAGAAGGCATCTGGACGTAGGTTTGAAGGCGAAGACATATCCTTCATCCCACATCCAAGGGACTTTCTCAAGTCTAAGTTCAACTGACAAGAAGAGAGCTCTCAAGAACTGTGATAAATCCCTCAGAGGGAGGGGTTTAGCCTGAAACTATAGGAAAGGCTGATGAAAGTTAAAGCCACCCTGTGTAACCTTCAGCCAGGAGAGGGTACAGACCTCTTTACAGACTTTGTTCTTTATCAAAGGAAACTATCCAAACTGGCATGAAAAAAACATGTCTTCTGAAATAGAAGGTAATTTTAGTGTATTTTGTACAAATACATATCACTCACGTAATGTCTAGTCATCCCAGCGACAGGATTTATATATAATTTACATTGGAGGTTTCTGTCAGTGAGATAGGCATGAATCTACTGATCTCATGACTGAAAACCATTAAATGATTATAAGAATATATATACGTATTTTGGGGCTAAAAGTTATGCAGAGTGGCTTTAAATCTGGTTTCTTTGTTGTTAAGAAGTAGTTTTTGGTTTCCTTAGACTGTTGTAAATGTAGAAAGTTGTGTCTCAGTTTCCTTCCTCTGTTTGGAGAAGGCTGTTCCAATTGAACAAAGCTTGGAGTCTAATCAGGGTCTAGCTTTCATCAGCTCTTGTCCAATCACAGTGGTCCCAGGTTAAACCCCTCCCTCTGAAGGACATAAACCTCATCTTACCAGTCGAAATGTCTTCACCTTGAAGTCTATGATCAGGTGCCTTCTTTGAAACCTTTCCTTGAACATGTCCTAGAGAACTGAGAACCTCTACAAATGTGTTTATGGCACTTCACAACACAAAGCATGAAGCATTATGTTGTCTTTTTCCTTCTTTTCCTTCTCTCCTTGCTCTTCCCTGCTGTTTCTGAGCAGCGAGCGTTGAGAGAGACAGCGAAGCAATGCTGAGAGAAAGATTAACTGTAGCAAAACATTAGGAATGTCACTAAACTCTTTTGCTGCTATAGCCAACTTTATGCCTGACCCAGCAGAAGATGGAGCCTCCTCCTACTGCAGCTATTCCAACAGTAATACACTTTTAAACACAGTAACAAGTACTGCAAAAACTTATGCTGAAATGAATGGATAAGCAAAAATCTACATGTTTAATTAACACAAAGGCAGCAGGTTGTAATTTTGGAAAAGTAAAACCTTTGTAAAGTAGACTATTCTATTAACCTTATAGGAGCTCCAACAGTCTCCAAATTACCACATTTTTCCAAAAAATTGTGCATCGACTTTGTTTTTTTAATATATTTTTTATAAGATAACAAAATAATGCAATATGCTATGTAATATATTTCATTTTAGAAAGGAATACAAGCTTTTGATGCACAACATTAAAGGTTTTGAAGGGTCTGTACTGAAAACTATGGACTGGTGCAACCCTAGATTCCGAGCAATACCTCCTGTCATTATTTGGTTCCTCGGAGTGCGACAATGAATTGAAAAGATTTGTACCGCTGGTTGAACAAACAAATCAATGCAAACCCCAAGTCAGTTATTTCTCCCCGAAATCAATACTAATTTAAAAAAAATTCTGACATTTTCCAGACAAAGGATTAAATCAATAAATCAGGAGAGCAGTTTACTGATGGATCAATAGAGTCTTTCTTATCTTTACAGTGTGCAGACAGCTGATTCATGACTGGTATTAGTGCCCCCTGCAGTTTACGTCTAGTGCAGTGAAAACACAAACAGAGAAGGCAGAGACGTACGAGTAGGCGATGTTGAAGCCGGTCAGGTTGTAGGCTGCATCGCTGAAGAAGTGAAGGAGAGCGTATCCGGACGTAGTGACCACCTCTGGGACCGTCTCGTTTCCTCTGTTCTCTGGGACCACTAGACCACTGCAGAGGAATGAGAAATAGGCAGAAGGGTCAAGTGTATTTTCAACCTGGTAACTATAAAGGAACATTAAGAGCCAAAGACACAGATTCCCCATAAACAAGCTGATCTACTTCTGGAAGAAAACCAAGAACGGGCCTGTTGTTGAAGTGTGTTTTTGGGACTTGGAATTGAGTCACTTGTGCTGGAAGTGGAGTCCTGTTACTACAAAGGAATTGTGCTGTAAACATTCTAAAGTGGTTATAGTTTACCATTAGTCTCCACTCCCACACATTCAACCCACCGAAAGCTCTCATTGGTGCATGAACCCACTTGCTGCAGACATTTAAAAACTCACTAAAATCGATCTTGTAGAAACAATGGAGTGGCAGTCCTGGCATTTATGGGTATGTTTTATGTTTACTAATGTATACAACATAATGGCGTTGCTCTGATTGGATAGAACTGCAGTTACTAACAGGTGGTTCATTAATCACCTCCAGTTGTTCATCTAAAGGACCTTTCTGTGGCAAGTGAGATTTATTTGCTGCAAGTATGAACATAAATGTCAGGAAATAGTCCAGGAACAAGTTCTCCCATCCTCCAGATGACATGTATTAAGTATGCTTAGGAGATTTGCATATGAGTAATGCACGGCCTTTGGGGAGACATCTGTAAGATAGCCTTGTGCAGTTAGGTTTTGATTTCACCATGTTCTTTTTTAAATTATTATTTATTGTTTTATATTATTTATTTATTTATTTATTTATTTATTTGTTTATTTGTTTATTTTATTTTATTTTATTTTATTTTATTTTATTTTATTTTATTTCATTTTTTTTTTTTTTTTTTTTTTTGGCTTTATTTCAGAGAGACAATGTAGGAGACAGGAAACATGGTGAGAGAGGGGAATGACCCGAGCCGGAATCAAACCCAGGTTGCTCGAGTATGTGGGATTTACACACAATGTTCATATGGTCTTTTGAAAAAAATGATTTTTTGGTTTTTGATTTTTAATGTGCAATTTCCCAGGTTTATTTGTTTTAACTGTTTGGTCAAAGTTTCAGAAAAGATATGGAAATTTAACATTGGCATAACTAACAATTCTGCCGTAGAATGTTCCCATCACCATTAGTGTAAATATAAGTAGCCCAGTCTCAAGGTAAATTCATTTATATTTGATAACTTAGGGTTGATAATTTTTTGACATGAACCAATAAACCATCAATGCAGCCTTTTTGATCATAGAAAAGAGAAACAGTGTATGAACCCTGCTGTGTACAAGCTCACCTTCTCTTTTCCTTATTCCTTTTTCTGTAAATGGGACACAAGGGGGTGCAATGAGCAAATTAGGCCAAATGTTCTGGAATCTTTATATGGGAAAAGGCTAAAGCTTAGATAGAATGTAACAACCACGCTCCAAAGACAACTCTACAATATCTGTATGGGCTCTGGCCTGAGAGAACCACAGGAGAGCTGTTAGATAAAAGCAATCCATTTCAGCAATTGCAGAGAAGACGGTATTAGCTTTCAGGTAAAACAACATCACTGCGCAGAGTCGTACCGCTTTTTGTAATTATTTGATGGAGGTTTGCAGGAGCCAGCTCTTATTTGCCCGGCCTGTCTTTTTGAATAAACCCACTTTGCCGCAAATGATGTAGGCTACTTTTTCTCATAATTGAATCTGGGTCAGAGCCATGTACCCTGCCGCAACACCTTATTTCTGCTGCAAGAGTCTTTCCAATCTGGTAATTAACAGCGAAAGCTTATCTATCTGAGGTTACGGCTCGACAAATAAAGGCCCGGGAACATTCAAATAGCTGATAATATTTGCTTGCTTCCGTAATTGCCTCGTTTAATTTCCCCAACAAGGTTATGGCTTTGCAGTTTTAATGAATATCCTTCGGGGAGAAAAAATGTGAATATGCAATAAATGGCCTGTAGAAAGAAGTGGCATTCAGGGATAATAGAAGTAATTGTAATATTTCTCCCCATAATGGCTAGTATTGTGGTGTGATTGTAATAATGAAGGCTATTGTTTGCCGAGGAGTCATTTGAGTGCATGTGTGAAACTGCGATGGAGCTTTTGAGGCGGTGCCAAAGGCTACCTGAGTCATTTCCATATTTCCCTATTTCCATATTTCTCCTTATGCGCATATTCAAAAGGGGAAGGGCGCCATACCTGAAGACGGCAATCAGCGGAGCGTAAATGGAGTCTCCATCAAACACGTACATGTGGTCCCAGCTGCACTCGGTGGCGAAGTGATTGAAGCGGAGTCGCAGCACGGCGTTAGGGCTGGAACGCACAGAGAGAGACAAATGGAGTGAATAGAAAGTGCAAAATATGAATATATATTAGCCCTATGTTTCATACTCTTTGGAGAAAGAGCCCTCACAGTTTATGGAGTCGATGCAGAGGGTAATAAATTGACACTTCAGGAACTCGCGACAGTGCTTCGTGGAGTGTGGGCTGCTCCAGTCTCTGCAGTGAGTGTGGATTGACAATGCACATTACTATGAAGGAACTGGCTGTGATATTAGAGTGTGTTGGTTTGCTTTCAACATACACGTTTTCAATGCTTTTGATGAGGTTGGGAATTAGAGCAACATGAAGGTCATTGTGAATTGTTTCTTTGCAACGTCTTTTCCAAAGAGAAGCACAGTATGGCAACACTTACTGTATTTTCCGCACTATAAGGCGCATCGGATTATAAGGCGCACCTTCAATGAATGGCCTATTTTAAAACTGTTTTCATATATAGAGCGCACCGCATTATAAGGCGCATAGAATAGAAGCTACAGTAGTGGCTGGGGTTGCGTTATGCATCTACTAGATGGAGCTGCGCTAAAGGGAATGTCAACAAAACAGTCAGATAAGTCAGAGAATAGAAACCAGTGTTCTGACAACTCCGTTCACTCCCAAAATGAATAAACAGCTGTTTTATTGTTTTCCCCGAGGTAATGTCAGTGACGTAGTATTTTCACAACACAGTTTATCTTTTAACAACAGCATGGTATAACAGGTAGTGCAACTTTTTTATCACGTAGTGGAGGGGAACTTTTCCTCGATTCAGTAAACACGTAAAAGACGCCCCCTGACTACGGTAGCCATGATTAACCAATATTGATCCATATATAAGGCGCTTCGGATTATAAGGCGCACTGTCGGCTTTTGAGAAAATTGAAGGCTTTTAGGTGCACCTTATAGTGCGGAAAATACGGTAATTGTAAAATGTATGTGTTGTACCAATGTGACTTTATACAGTACAAGAATGGGCAGGGAAACTGAGTACTCATTGAAACAGAGTACTCAGTAACCATGAATCTTTCAGCAGTTTTGGTGCTGTGTCTGTTTTTTAGATGTTTTATCCATTTTTTGTTCTGACTTTGACAGCATCATTTGCAGTTTGTTGGATTTTCTAATTATTTACAGTAAAATATTTCCAAGCAGTGCTACATGGGGAGAAAAGAGAATGAGTACCAAATAGTAGTTCTGATGAAGTGACCTGAATTTATTAATGCTTAATACAATTATTAGTTTGGAATCCCCCAAATACTATATAGATATGTATAGTTTCGAATAGATCTGTTTTTAAATTGATTAATCAAACCCTCTCAACAGGACAGATGTAAATGTGTTGCTGTGCCCCACGTGTTGCACTCCCGCGCCATTGAGAAGAAAAAACACTTTTAATGGGAGACCCACATTAAAGTGGCTATATCTTAAATAATGGCACTTTGACCTTACTGTTAGGTCCTTCCAGGTAATTTGCATCAAAGTACTGGACTATTACGATCAGAAATATATTCTGACTGCCTGAGTAAGGTGTGTTGTTAAATAAAAAGGGTAATTTTGGTGTATTTTGTATGACTCTGCTTAGGTCCAGTGTATTGGCCTATTTTCTTTATTATAGATGGAGTGTGGCAGAGCGCCTCACTCTCGTAATCTCTCATGATATGCAACTGCCCTGGCTGCAGGAAATTTATATTTCTGTCCAGCTGAGGGTACTGTGTCAGTGAGAAATATGTTTGGACTAAAGTTGTACATTGATCCTTTAAGCTATTTTAGAGGGTAATGGTGATTTCAACATTTGAAACATAATACACTTTTTGATTCAAAAAAACTGAATAGAATAGAAACTTTATTTTGTCTGTTCCAAGTAAAAACAGAAATTTCTCTTTAGACATGGCTTTTTCAGTCACACACAAGTACATCCACATCTAGACATTTAAAAACACATAATAAAACCAGATGTAATTAATAAAACCTAGTTAATGTTATTCAGAACCGTTATTGCAGTTGGAATGAACATTTTCTTATGTATGTTTTTGCAGGCCAGTGGTGTCCGATAGCATCTGCCTGATGGCAGCAGTGTAAAGAAGTGATGCAATGAATGGGAGGGGTCCTGAGTGATGAGGGTGGCTTTCCTGTACAGTTCACACAGGGGTCTGTGTTGTTTGAGTTTAAACCAGGAAGAAATGTTGTATGTGATGGATTCAATGAGTGAAATGTACAAAAATGTCCCAAAACTTCAGTAAGAATGTACTTAAGAAAGAAACATGGGTGTCTTTTCCTCCATCAGAGCTCAGTTTATCTTCAGTAAAAACTGTGATGGAACCTTTACTATGTTCTTTTGAGCATTACATGTCTATTTTCCCAAGAAAGACAAATGCAAACAATGATATTTTTAATGCAATTAAACACTATTGAAGACATACTTTTAACTGATGTGTTTTATTTTGTTCAACTGTAGACTTCAATAATTCAGATAATGAACCTTTAAAAACATATTTCCCTCTTGTCATACAGAAATTTAACATTGAATCATATTTAAATGTATTTCAGCATAGTCTTAGCCTTAGAGTGGATGTATAGCTTTTTGGATAACAGTACTTTTAAATTACAGAGGATAATTAAAGTAAGTGGCCCACTGAACAGTGGCACAAAGCTAGTCCAACTGTCTATACACATGTACACACACTCAGTTTATTTATGTTGGTGTTTCATAAAGTGAATGTTTTCATTTCGCTGCAGTGCCGTAATTGGCTTTAAAAGGGCATGGCGGGAAATAAATGTTTTCTATTGTGAACCACTGAACACATATAATTACATATACTCACTGTGTGCATTCAGCTGGATTGAACAAACATTACATTCAAAGACAAATCCCTCCTACTTAGACTCCATTAGACGCTCTCTTTCTCAAAGCCCTACAGCTACATATTGTATTTTAAAATCCCGCTCCGTAACCAAGTGAAACTAAGTGAGATGAATGAAGACGGGAGCAGAAACACATTCATACTCACTATCCTTCGATCAGCCAAGTGCATTTGGTCTTGTACTTGTAGTTGACAGGTCCATCTGTGAGCAAGCCGGACAGGTCTGTGAGCCTGCAACACACGGGACACAAAAGAGGGTTACGATAAAGTGAGAGTGTATAAAAGGTAGAAAAGAATTCCATAAAGCCCATTCACTACAGTGTGCCTTAAAAGATGGAGAACATGGTGCAAAAAGTTTGAATCGTTCATTTGATCTGATCATTAAGAATCATTTTAATGCCTCCTGAACTCAGAGAGATTAAGAACTACGATGGCAAATAACATGCACGTCATTTCTTCATTTCTAAACATATATATATACAAGTAGATTTTAAAATGAAATCTGAAACAAACTAAGCAACGGTAGACCAGATTTTCATGGTGATCAGATCCTTTATTGTCATGATTCCTTTTTAGATCTTGACAGTAAAACCCTGGATTTTTTTCTCCAAGTATATATATATTTGTCACTGTCTGCATCTAAGTGTCAACAACGAACTGGTAATTGTCCAGTGCCCCATCCTTAAGAAGAAGTACTCAGAAAATGCTCTCAAGGTCAGAGTTGTAACGTTGTTGTTCCAAAAGGGGGAGTCATGAGCTACTTATTACTACTACTACTACTACTATGGTCTGCTAGAAACAAAGCCAAGTTAGTTCCTTATAGTGCATAAATTTTAAGAGCCATTTAAATTTTCAAGTTCATATATTGTTCTTCTGAAGGGCTCATGTTTGATTTCTAAAAGACCAATGCTTCTGATTACTCCTTAAGAATTTCCAGTGAATTTAGTTGTTTTTGTTATGTTTAAATGGCACTATTGTAGCACATACAAAAACATACAGTAACATTATTGGTCCTAAATTGGGTCATTACACTGAGAACTGGTGGGCACGCTAAAGTTCTATATCTAGAACACACAAAAACAACAGCCTTAGGGAGTAGGCAAATGACCACAGAGCTTTTTTGGTGTGTTTTGTGCCTCCCACAGGGCTGACCCAAATTTAGAGTTGCAAAAACCACCCTTCCAATACAAAAACATGCATTCCTGAAAAGGGAAAATACGCCGTTCATCAGATTATGGGCCATCTGGTACTTTACGTTGGAAATGATTTACAACCACTCAATCAAAACTGACGCTTGGATGGTTTCTCAGTAATAGGATGTGACCGGGATAAGTAAAGACATCTGAGAAAAATGGAAGGAAACAAGAAAAAAGTGAAAGGCTAAGAATGCTGTAAAATCCCTCAATGGACTTTTGTTTGGCTGGATGTTTAGGATTGCAAAGTAAAAAAAAAATCATTGCTATAGAAAAATGGACACTAGCTAAATCCAGAAGTGAGTGCCAAACAGTGTGAAATAGTGACTACATCCATGTTTCCCATTCATTTGGCACAAAAAATCAAAAGGCACACCTTTAGACATACCAATAATAGTTCCAAATTACAAAAATGCCCAAAGTAAAGTAGTAAATATAACTTACAAGACTATGGAGGAAGGAAACAAAACTCATGGTTAAATAAACAGCACATAGACTTGATGTCTAACACTTAAATACTGTGAGTAAAGGAATAGAATGAACACAAGTGTTGGCAGAGCATAGTCCTTGCAAGTCAACAGGTGGGAAAGTAACTGTATGCAAGAGTGTACAAGTTAGAATTCTAGGCAAAAATAAAACCATTGCCAGCTTGGCTTCAATATATCACACAGTGATGTCAACTAGACACATTAAAACAGACATTAAAAGTTTAGTTGCAGTCCCAGAGGATTCCTCCACTCCCAGAGCCTGTCCACTCCACAAAGGGCCTATTATAATAGTGGTTCTAACTTAGGCACTGATCTGTGGCCACTGCTCTTTATACAATACTTGTGATCATGGATTGATAAAATAATTTTGCTAATGAGGAAATGTCAGCTTTGTGATTAACTAGGAGCTTGTTTTAAAATAATTGCCTTGTTTTGTGACATATTTTCAAAACAGAAAGCACAGTTTTTGAAAAGTGCTATTCTAATAGTAGTTTTGATGATGTAGAGTTTTGCTGTGACCCTAGTATAGTATACCCATTAGCTAGAGGTTTTTTTTTTTTTTTTTTGTAACACTGAAACTAAGTTGGCCTCTTTTTCTAACTTCATTGCTCTTACAGTGCCACTCAAGCTCATACTCGCTGATGTATTTGAATATACCTGAATCGTGGCCAGCAACGCACTCAGCTTATCTCATCGTACAGTGTGACAGGCATCATGTTGCAGGTTGAAGTAATCTTATACGAATGCAAACGGTACAGTGTGACAGGGCTTAACCCACTTCATGCATTAAATCAGCCGGGACAGGCCCTGCAACCTATATGTCTAATAAATAAATGACTGGATGAAGGATAGAAATCAAGTGGTGTAAACAAGGGCTATACAAAACAATGCAAATGTATTTTTATTGCGATAGGATCGTGTCCAATCAGATTTTTTGTGCATACGAATATAGTGAGTGGCACAAGTGACTGTTTAGACTAAATTCAAACATGGCAAGCCGCAATATTCAACCAATTTATCACATAACATGAGTTTTCACTTAATTCATAATGTCACCCGTCAAATTATGTGGATTAATGGGGTCAATTAAGATTCTTTTTTTAAATTAATTGTCTTTACACACTATTGAAATAGCCTTCAACTGACAAAATCAAACACCATAAATGTCACGTTATTTGCGGGTCCTTCAAGTGGAAACTTCACCTTTGACACAAAATTGCAGACTGCACGACGGCAGTCAAGTGAATCATTCTCCATCAGCAAATGTCACCAGCTTATCCTTCACTCTTTCAATTTATTTACTCTATATGACTCACTATTTCATGGCAGTAAAATATGATTACGACAGACATCAATATAATGGAAATATGCAAATCAAATAGAGTATGGGCCTTGACTGAAGAGCGCTCCGGTGGCAGAATAATACCACGGCTGCGAGCAGATGAAACATGACTTCCCAATCATGTCAAGGTAAGACACCGCATGTTACTGTTGCCATAGCGATCTCTGTATGACATATTCATGTAGCGGTCGTAATATCCACAGAGGCTGACGGTGTGTGGGTTGTACACACTGGTCACACCTGTCAGTCACAGTAATGTCTGTACGAAGCTGCTCGGAGGGAAGGTGAACACACACACACACACACATCGGACACGTCAGCGCCACAGGCAAAGACGTCGCAGCCTGCCCCGGGTCAACATTGTCTCCCTCTGAGTGGATTCATTATCTGAGTGGTACTGTCACTGCCACAATGCCACTAGAAACTGGAGGCTACAGTGACACAGCGCAGGAGCACTGTGACTAGACACAGGACTAGACAAGACGCAAGACTAGAAATGAAGCTTTACTGGATTTTTTTCAGTACATGACATTCCTGATTGCAGTGAGTCACCTTGTGCAAAAACATGCTGTCTGTATCTCATATTGAGCCTATGCAATATTCGTATAGGTAAGAGTGGTCACATAGACATCACACAAATAAATTAACTTAAAATAGTCAGGAGACTACACACAAATCACGCACTTACAGCACAAGAACATTGTCAGCAACAGATGGACCACAGTTTCATTTCCGCAGAGTGACGCAGTACTATAAATTTTACTACATACATACATATATTTATGTTTAAACTGTCAAGAAATTGTTAAAGTTCAAAAGTAAGGCCACAAAGGAATATCGCAATTAATCTTTCAATAATGTCATTGTGAGCAACCAATGGTACTGTCCAGGACATGTTACAGTTAAAGAGAAGATCCGTTGTCAGGATGTGGAGGTGTTGGCAGTGGGACTGAGTTCTCACATTTTATGTCCCTGTCCCAATACCCGCACTTGTGCACTTCAAAAAGTGCGTTGCTGCCGAGGGGTGCAAGCGCGTAGCGTGTCCCAATTTTCCAGTAACATTCTCGACTGCAGTTCACTGAGCACTTTATCCACACTTCCAGCAAATCAGATCTGACTCTGCTGAAGGATATTACCCATAATCCCTTAGACCTGTTGCCCAGGTAACAACACAATATAAATGTTTTGTGCATGCCTTGTCTTTCTGTAAGCAAAATCTCTCTATTTGCTGTTGTTGACTTTCTGATAAACCCAGCAACAGCAAAAATTGCTTCAAAAGACAGCATTGTGCTCTTTTTTCTGTTTGGCTTTGTTCTAGTTATAATGAAAGTTAACAAGAAAAGTGATGTATGCTGGGGTATCCAAGCTCTACAGTTTCATGGCTCTGGACCTTTGTGCACTTCTCGCCCTTTACTCACTTTCATAAAATGCACAATTTAAAGAAGGCCTAAGACCTTTACTAGACACTGCCTGTGACATCTTCAGGAAAACGTTTTACAGGGTTTAGACCCATCCCTCATAATACAGTATCAGGACTTGGACCCTGCATGCAGCTTTAGAACAACAGAGAGCAGCCAGTGGACGTCTGAGATCAGCAGGACAGAATGCCACAAGAACACCTCATAAGACTGTACAATCAATCAGGAGACACAGTATGAATCAGTTCATTTGCTTTTGAAATTATTTGAGGAGTCCTGAGAACTGAATTTCCCCTTTGGGTTTAATAGAGTTTGATTGAATTGAAACGGAATTGAATGTATTCAGCATATTACTGTTGTAACTATAATGACATTGTTACCTGTTCAAGTCATGTGACTTTATGTCCCTGTGAAAACACAGCTTGCTACCAGCACATTAATGTAACTGAATGACAAAACAAAACCACGAGCATAAGCTCCCAAACAAAAGTCACCATGTGAGATTAACTCAAGCAGTGAAGGCTGACAGATTGTTGCTCAGCTGGACTCAGACCACTGCAGCGATTCCAGCCAATAACCAAGGCCTACATTCTCTCAACATATATGCATATGCTCACAGACATGGCCATATGAAGAGCCTAAAAGGATTCATTTTCTGGGCCAATAGCAAACAATGAATAAAAGTTAGTGCAGCTAAAACCTCATGCTTAAATTACAATGGTAAAAATATCTCACCCACGTATTCAATTCTAGGATGTTTTTCCAATTTCCATGCCTTTCCAATGACTTAAAACTACTCAACTATATTCCAGGTTTTCCAGGACATGAGGGAGCTCTGGTGCTGTTCAGCCTGGACCTCTGAGCAGGCCTCATTTCCCTCACGGCCCACGTCTGTCACTGCTGATCACAGTTTGATCCTCTGCTGTAATCCCAGATTACAAGACAAATATTCATGTCACGTCGCTGAAATATCTGCCTTCAGTAATGATCATATTGCTGACAGTGATGGAAAATGATGGAATAGTCTAGAATTATTGTGTTGGTGGTTTTGTGTAGAACAGAGGATTTAAGATAAGAGCACATTTCATTTCCTAAAACTGAAATGTAACCACGTTGATGGATAGTGAAGTATGGACAAAATGTCTGCAGAATGTGAATATAACTCTCTGTTATTGTTATTTTAGCATATTAGTGGTGTTAACCTTTGACCCTGATGGCAGGTTTCGAGATGCAAACAGATGGTGAATGATTTATGGTGACAGGCAGATTTAATGAAGTGTAATCCTGATCACTGAGAGATAAACTTTCCCGCAATGACAGACTGGTCACTGTAGTGTCCATTAGACTGGAGCGGATCTGAGTCTGAATCTCTTCAGAGCTGTAGGAAAGTTAACTGTGTTTTAATCCATGTATTAAACTCTGATTATTTACAGACAATGGTGAAATGAAGAGTTTTTTCCCTTTTGGTAAAAATGGTAATACTGACATTTTCACCTAAATTAAAGCTTTAATGGTTCCCCACCTTAAAACAGGAGAATAGCTCCAGTTGGCTTACTGGTTATTTCTGCATTTACTTTTGTTGGTCGCCTGCAGGTCTGGTTCTACATGGTTTCAACATCCTATAATTAATAAGTGTTAGTGAACATGTTTGTATGACCATAAAAATCTGATAACTGGGAAGCCATTGCTGTCAGTTGATAAGAAAACTTTTTATTGTTATTAAATCTCAAATTTAAACTCTAAACATTCAGTTTTGTGGATATTTGTTTATTTATTCATATTTCACTTTGCTTGCCAAGATTTTTTGTTGCTGTGTTTTACAATGGCTCTGAAGGCTATCATAATGTTTACTTCCTTTCTCTGAGAGCACAGATTGATCCAAATGTAAGTTGGATTTTTGGTGTACCTCAGTCTGAGTCATGTTTCTGAAGTTGCCTTTTCTGTCTAACCTCTCTCTCGCAGCACATCTAGTTTTAAGTGGTTTGCCCTGGAAACATTCTTTCTCCAAAGCAAAACATCTTTTCACACTTTGTAGTGTTTGGTGCAGTTAAAACAGATGCTTTGTAAGTGTGGTTCACTTACATAACTGTGAATGTTGCCAAAACCTCGGTGCTCACCAAACATGCTCTGAGACCTCTTTAAAACAAGGATGTTGGTTACTTCCTACTTAACTCTGGTATGGTTTGATTAAAAAGTCAACCCTTAGCGGACCACAGATATCTAACAGAAGCCCAAACAGGAAGCTCATAAATTGGTGATGAAAACTTTACACAACTTTTGTCTTTCTTGAGAACGGGGGAAAAAATAACCAAAATGATATTGTCCATCAATAAAACAAAACGAGGAGAGGGCAAATGTGGAGAACTGAGTTAAATACGTCATTCAGATTTGGCATAACAGCACCATCCAGTGTGTTTCTTGAGAAAGGACTTGTTTTAGGTTTTTTTTTTAGGCTTTTTGCAGCAGACCCAACTTAATAGACCGTTTTCTGTTTTGGTACACACAAATACACACAACTAACATTAGCATTAGCAATATCTGTAAATAATGCAGAGATTAAAGTTGCATAAAATTATACCAGAACACTTCAAATACAATGTGCTTTAATGCAAGAGGCTGTTCTAATAATCTAGACAAAACAGAAAGAGCTGTACAGAAAGGGAAAGCCATGTGTAGATACTGCTCTTGTTTTCCTGTTTTATTTCTGTCGCTCTTGACCCCTTTTAAAATCTGTTTTTGCTGTTGTAATCTGTAAATGTCGCTGCTGTGGGATTAAAATGTATCTCTTTATCTTTTATCTGTCTCTTGTCTCTTATCTTATCTCATGTTGGTAACAGTGGCCTTAATAAAACACTAAAACCAATTCTTCTCTTCAGAGAGATAGGAGAATAGGGACACAAAGCCCCAGTGTGACTCCCCTGAAGGATTTATGGTTAAGTGAAAAACTGTGTGTGTCTGGACGAGTGCATATATGCAGTGTGTCTATGAAGCCGTGCTGACAGTAGATCCTATTCATAGTTAATGAGAGGATGACTGGAGTGGTCCTCTCTAGCCCAAACAAAGTGTCACTCCAGCGGCTGCCCCCATTAATCCTCCAAAAAGCCTGCCACGGAAGCACAGTCATGGGTTATGAGCACGCATGGAGCCATGAAGCCATTACACCTGCAGCAGCACTTCTGATTAGGAGAGATGGTCAGGGACAGCAGCGTGTCAGCTAAGAACATGACGCTACAACACATGACTCTATCATCACAGGCTTAGATGCAGATCAGGACATATATCACACAGAAAAGAACAGTTGTGCTGTATTGAAATGGTTATTGAATATTGTGGTTTACTGGTAAACTTAATGAACTAATTCAATGAAATGCTAATTGTGGTTTCTTGGCCGTCAGGATTTTCTTTTTTTTTTTTTGAGCAACTACTGATTCTGGTAGCTGGTAGGACTTTTCTTTCCATTTTGGAATATGGACTATTACTTTTTTTTTTTTTTTTTGGATGGACTAAACTAAGTGAACTATGAACTGGATGGATTTGGGAAATTGAACAGTTTTTCTGCATTTCATATGCTACCAAAAAAAAAACTCATACTCCCTTGCCCCAATGTATAATACATCATTTTACATTTAAATCTATTTGCAGTTTTCTCCATCATTCACACCCTCAAGGCTCTGGTAAAGAGGTAAAGGTCTTCTGCATTACATTACACAGTCAGATAATAATAAATAAAGTAATACTAGTATATATCTAGTCCAGTACCCAATAAACATACTTAAAGGTTTTTTTGTTTGTTTGTTTTTTGTTTTGTTTTTTGTTTGTTTTTTTAGTAAGTATAGATTGCAATTCCTTACAGACATGCATGTGAGCATGTTAACAACTATGGCAGCCCTGCAGGGACATGAACAAACACAGTGGAAACAGGACTGAAAGTGACTTCATACAAAAAAAAAGAAGTAAAATGAATGTAGTTGATTAATACCCCAAAGCTTTAGCAAGAGGCTAAGAGAGAAACATAAATGTGCTTCCCCTCCACCAGTGTTCAGTTTGTCCTCTTTGGAGAGCTTTTGGAGCATTAAATGTTATTTTAGGGGCTTATTATTTGAGGCCACAGTTTATGTTTGTGTTTGATGAAAGTAAATGGTAAATACAACGTTTAAATTGGTGAAGCAAGAGCCATATTCTGCTGACAGCTAATAGCAGTTAAAGCTAACTGCTGGCTAGCTTTGTCATTGTGAAAAAGTATAACATTTATCAGGTTTTCGGTTGGAATATGATACTTTATCACAAAACAGGGTGTAATTTGTTTGAAAAAACATTTCTATTTCATGTTTTTCTTTCACTTTTTCGTTTTAGCTTTAAAATTTAAATTCTATTTTATTCAAATTAACAGAGAGTGATCCCATATCCATACAGTGACACACAAAAAAATAAGAAAAAAAGGGGAAGAAACAAAGACATTTTGTAAACGAGGCTGTGTGTGCTCAGAAAGAAACCTGAGAGTGCTTCTCCTACATCAGTGCTCAGTTTGTCTTGTTTGGAGAGCTGTTGGAACAGAAACAGGAAGTAATGGAACTTCTAAATTAGTTTATAGTTTAAACAAACTTAGCATATTTGTCACTACTTGACAATATTTTAATGATAATGTTTGGTGCTTAACCAACTTCTGCATTACTTTACTGGCCATATCTTTAGTAGCTAGCAACTGCTAACATTGCATTTGCCATATTTTTTGTAAATTTTTAGTTTATTCCAAATGAGGTGACTTTTGGCTCCATAAACAAGACATAAAACACAACTTAATGTCAACATTTTTTACTGTCAGTGCTTTCTCCTGAGTGTTAGCTCTAAACTAAAGCATTTTTTTTACACTAAAGTAAACAGATTTATGTCACGCATTAGACATATGAAAATGAACAAGACTTTTTAAAGGTCTTCAGGACAAATGCTACACAAGCATTTTTAATTTCCCATATCCACACAGTTGACCATATCCACATAAAGTACTACAACTCAAACACAGTCTATACACTGATGGTGTGAGGGAAAGAAGAGGACATTAAGGCGGAGAAAGATGAGTTGGGACGCACAGACAGTGACAATGGGCTTAGGTACAGAGGAAGAGAGTCCGGCACCTTCTGAAATATTCATCCGCTCCGGTGAATAATTGATGCACTACAGCAGACAGATGCATGAGAGATAGACAGATAAATGGACAGAGAGAGAGCAAGGAGGAAAGATTGAGGAGGGAATAAAAGAGAGGTAGAGAACTTTGTGTTCCCAGGTGGTCAGAGTACAAATTCTGTTTCATTTTTATACCAAATACCTCCCAGTTCAGTTATACATCTTAAAACATACAACTAGTATAATTTTTGAATAAACCACACATTTTACAACCAGTGGCTATTTTATCAATTGAATTTAGTCAATGTTTAACTAAATGTGTTAGTTTTCTATAAATGCAATATTTTATAAATTAGATGCTTTTCTCTCTTAAAGAATGAATAGTAGTATCACCTTCTAACTCCGGATCAATTCTTTTATTTGTGCTGTACAGCAGTCTTTTTTGTTACCAACTCTAAGGAGAAACTTGAAATACCCCAGGATCTGAGGAGGCGTAAGTGGGCTACAGAACAGTATGGACTGTCTGTTGTGGAGATGGTATCAAGGCTATTTGGGCTAGAAACTGAAACAAACTGATCAGTGGGGCTAAACCTGTTGTTGCACTGGAAATAGACAGGCTAGACATTATAGAAAACCAGTGCCATCTTGAAAAATTCCAGTCACCCACTGTACCATACAATAAACTGTGGCGAATGGGAAGTTTATTCAGCCACAAATTAAACCAGCTTAAAAACACATGTTAACAACATATTACTTACACTTTCATAGAGCCTGGGTTAGCTGTAGAATTTGGCACATTCATTTAAAGATGAATATGAGCTTGAGATGAATGTGCACAGTGTCATCAGCACCACATCCTTCTAATCATGTTGAGATAACACAAAAAGTACTCTTTTTATGCTTAGATGTTCTTTTCTTTTTTTCAGCCTTGCCATATCTCAGTTACCTGACTCAGTCTGGGGGCTGATACAGGAAGACCCGGAAGTAAATTAACTGAAGTCACCAAGTTATTTTATCCAATCAGAGAAATGCCACATGTTACATTAGTAACGGAAAAACAATCACTTTGCTCTCGAATCTAAACATGCCCATAACTGCCAGGACTGCAACACCATTGGTCCAGAGAAGCAGTGAGTCATGAGAAATCACATTGTCTTGATCAAGGCATTTCAGTGAGTTTGTGAAATGGCGAATCTTGTGAGAATACACACTGCTGCAGAAGGTGTTACCTCATGCAGCAGTGTGTATTCTTACTTTGTTTGAACAAAAATACCTTTTTACTAACTCTAAGCACACTCTTAATAGTGGACAAAGGCCTCATTTGAATTAAAAATAAAGTAAACGACTGAAGATGAATGTCAAACATAGTATTAAAATACAACATAAATAACGGTAAACGATTGATAATACCATGAGTCTCAAAAAATTCAAAATGAGAGCCACTCCTGTTTATATTGTCGCTATGTACAGCTCTGTTGCAGCAAATCCATTTGTGGATTTAACATTTAATGGCCCTTAATAGCAACAGTGAGAAAATCATATTAGCCTCTGACGGTAGCATTAATGGCATGTCCAGACAGTACAGTGGCACGCTGTCTGCCTCTGCCCATTAATAAATCTAACATGATTACACTGAGCCCAGTGTCTGTAAAAAACAACATGCTCTGAGTTGATCTGACTTTTCAAAAATAACTCTCTATTGATGCTATTTCTACAACAAGACGTTCATTCATTACCTCACAACAGCTCCGTGACACATGTGATCAAACAACCGCAGCAGCCCCATCAGCTGACGGTGACGTCACAGACTGCAGCCACAACAACAATCACACATGTTAGCGCTTATCCACTCTGAGGAGACTCTGCTCTGTTTTCATTCAGCTCAGTCTAATGGTAACCTCAACCCCTCACATTATCATACTCTGGCCCCGCTACAAGAGTGACCTCAGCCTCAGAAAATGTCCTCCCTCGTGAAGAAAGCCACGCACATGTTTAACAAAGCAATCATAAAAGTCCACAGGCTTGAAGGCCCTCCAAGAAAAATAACACTCCCTGACAATAAAGTCTTGGATAACCATATTTAGAAAACGCGAGCCATATGTATGAGTCACTCAAGAGTAAGGCGTGTAATCTGCAACTATGCACAACATCTCTTTAAACGCAACACAATTTCCATTGTCCTGTAATTAGGATTAATCAATGGCCTTTTTCTGCAGAATGGAGAGACTGAACTGTTCAGCGGAATCATTAAAGATGCAGTCATTTGGATGCTATATGTGTCCGCAACCTTGCCCACGGAACAGTAAATATTTAAAAGTGGAGAATCCTTAACAAGCTGTCGAGGTGAGTTCAGATATTTAAATGTTAATGTAAAGAACAAATGAGAAGACCGCGATCCGACCTTTGACATTGTCTCCGAAGTGCTGTAGATGTAATGAGGAAGGAGCAGATACATATATATTCATACATATGTATATTCCACATGTTGATGGGTTGAAATTGTCTGGGGGAAAAAAAAAAACTACAGGGTGTTAATATTCAGTCAAACTGTGATTGGTTAAAGTGGTGCATTGGTGCTGGATACTGAAGTGTATTTATGGTTTAAAGAAATAAAATAAAAGCATAAGCAACTGTGGTGCATCATACTGCAGATCTAATAATACAACTTTTCATAACATTGTATTGTATATAAGGGGTGTGTGTTTGTGTTTATTTGTGTATCGTTTGTTGTATGTTGCAATAAAAACTACTGCTTTTGAGACTGGTCCATTCTCAATGCTACATACAGTCCACCTACACCCAAACCCAGACTGACATGACCCAATTAAGAGTCTTTGAAAGCTAGTATTTTAGTAGGAGGAGACCTGTAAAACAACATTAACAAAAAAAAAGAGCATGAGAAGACAAGAGGCCAGATCTATTAAGCTGTGCAATTTCACCAGGGAGGCTAATTTGAGATTGCATGCTAGGTAGCAGCACGTTTATAAAAATTGAGGGGTTTGGGTCCGAGGAGACAGCAGCTCATGTCAGTCCTGCTCAAAATGTGTACAAAAAAATTCAGTTTCTTTAATTGACGAGTGTGCATAGTCCCCAGTATAGGTTCGAGAGCAAGGATGTTTATGCACAGCAGAGAACGGAGGGAATACACAGTAGATGTACAGTTGGTCAAGTCATTATACATGATTTATGCTACCCATTTAACACAACTCAGAATCACGAACATGCTCCATGAACCGAGGAAGAGGTGCACAGGATCACACGCTCCTAACAGAAAAGAAAAAAAACAAAAAAAAAACAAAGCTTTACAGTTGTACGAAGAGTTTTCAAAGGAGGAGAACATAAGGTTATTGGAATTATGCACCTGTGTAACTGTCTGGTCACAAGGTAAGAGCTTTTAAGACGTTACAAAAGCATTAGAGCTACTGGAGAAAATTAAAAGTATAACTAACAAATAACACACATTAGCGGTGGATGTGTGAACAATAACACACTTAAACTTACCCCTAAACTTAATGTGGTTGAAGCCAGGTGCAAACTGTTCAGACGTGCTTTCTTTTGGCGTAAAGTTTTGCTGATTTTGCAAGTTGCAAACTTAAGGTAAATTGTCTGTGAAATAGAAACTCCCACATCAGCAATGAGGCCAGTCACAGAATAAACACTGACTGTGCTAAAATTGTGTTTTGTGATGGACACTTTAAAAGATCTGGCCCTTAAATGTTGTTAGCACAGCAAACTAAGTGCAAACACTGAATGAAGGATCTAACCAAAAAGTATTACAAAATATCACATTTAACTCCAATGTTAACTTGATAATGGTACACAAACTTGTTTCTACTCCAGAGCTCCAGAACTGTAATTTAAGTAGGGTGCTGATTAAGGCTCTGACTACACATGTACTGATATATTTATAAAGATTTTCTTCGATGCATTTGTGTCTTTTACTAAACACCTTTCGCGGCCTCGCTGTTTTCGCGGATTATTTTAGTGCAATTTTGCATACTTTTTTTTTTTTTTACAGCGTATGAATGCGCATTGTGTTCTGCGTCCTGATTGGCTAAGGGAGAACGCGTGCATTGTGTTCTGCGTCCTGATTGGCTAAGGGACTGTAGACCATTGTCAATCAATCTCCTCCGTGCCGTGTCTCCTGTACAGTACAGAATGCGTTCGGTCAAATTTACATAAATGTCCGATTGCTAGCAGTGTGACTCTGAAGTGCTGTATGTTTGCAAGTTTTCTCCCCGACAAAACCCACAATGTCGACGAAACGTTCTGCACTTGACAAAGGCACCTGCGGTCGCACCCAAAAGACAGAGGAAGATGCTAAGGTTTGAACTTTGAGAGTGTTTAAACAAGAGAGAAATGTGAGAAAATGTTAATGCCTGTCTGAGAAAAGTGTATAAAGTGTGTGGTGAGGGGTTTACAGCCTTAAAACATATAGAATAATTGTAAAAATAAAGCTGACTACTTTGCGGATTTCGCCTATTGCGGGTTATTTTCGGAGCGTAAACCCCCGCGATAAACAAGGGACCACTGTATTGTTTTATTAAAGATTTGAATGTGCTTCCTCAAACCATGTTCTTTGTTTTGTGCAGAGATTGATTTCAGTTATAAGCCCAAGAAACTTTTGCATATCCCGGGATGTACCAAGTAGCCAAATTGTCCCAACACTTCTTTTCCCACCAGCCACTATACATTACTCCACAAACACAGGTGCCGCTATCTCCACTCCGGCCCTACATCCACTTTCCAATTTCCGCACTGTTCCAAAGTGCAATAAGTTCAAACAGTATTGTGATAAAACAGGAAGTAATATTATCTCTGACACCTCTTGAGCGCCGCGTAAACTCTCACGATGGCGGCGCACAAACGTAGCAGCGGTGCGGCAGGAGATAGTAACCAAACGGCGTGATGGATAACCAGACTGTACAGGGATGACGGAGGCATTGTTCACACAGCCGAGCGCACACTAACACACACCCATGCATGGAAGCATCCAGGGGCGCTATAGTGAAGATTGAGAGATCTGTGCCCTGTGCGTGGCTCATCCGAGTGTGTGCGTGCGTCGAGGGAGACTAAAACGAGGAGATGAATGACCAACAATTGAATAACCTTGACCTTCTCCGCAGATATCCTTTATTAAAAATCAAGAAAAGCCCCTCGAGCGGGAATAACGGGGCCAAGCGGTGCCTCGATGAGCACGGTGGATGTGCGTATGATTGATGTTACTGGGTCTCTATCACCTACAGTACAGTCACAGTCCGATGGCTCCGGCACGGGCGCATCGTTCATCGCCAGCCGCCACAATGTCTCACGCGCACACACGGTTCAGGAGGATCCTCAAATAAGGTCAAAGCCGAGCTAATAGGAACATGGCACATTTAAACAGAACGGAGTCAGCTGGAGGGACGCCAGAAGAAGAGTGGGAAAAGGGGTGGAATGGAAAATATGACACTGAGGGAAGGTAAACAGTGAAATACTAATGGGACATGCAGTTGAAGAGAAAGTGCAAACATGCAGAAATGGTTTTGTAGAACTATAACCAAACCTACCTGCCTTCTATAATTCCCATGGTGTATTATAATAATGTTTGTTCAAAAGTGCTTTGTCAAAAGGGAAATGAGGGATCCTAAAGAAGCATATCAAATCTCTTTAGTCCAAACAAGGTCTATTGATTTGGAAACACAAAATGCTTATTATGGGAAAGATGAAATATGATAAATGTTGCCCTTTTTCAATAAACTCAATTAAATCTGATTTTGCTTTGAGAATTTAAAGCTTGCTGTTCCTTTAACAAAACACTGAATAATGAAGACATGCTGTGGCAAAACTCACATGAGACTGTTAACTTTACACAAATAATGGATTCGTTTTAGAAGGGCGCTTTTCTTGGCTCTCTGATAGAACTTTACATTTTTTGAGTCCATTATTCATTCTCAACAGTCACGCACTGGTGGGGGTAAGCTACCTCTGTAGCCACAGCTGCCCTGGAGCAGAATGATGTAGACATGGCACACACACACTAACACAATTATTCACCAGTGGCACAGACACTGGAGGCAGGTTGGTGAGGTGTCTTGCCCAAGGACACAACAGTTTGAACTTGGATGAGCAGAAATCGAACCGACCTTCCAGTTATTGGCTGACCCAAAACTCGCAGTAACATAATGGAACAGATTTGCATTGTTAGGTGTTAGTCTTTTTAGGTTCATGTTAAACAATCAAAATGAAATGAATAACTAATAAAAATGATTTAAATGATTTCCAGGCTCCATTTTGGGGGGAGAAAGTTACACAGTGTTCCTTTAAATACACAACTTGTGATCATAAAAGAGTGAGTCTCCTAAAATGCATGATTGTTTCTTTAAAATGTAGAAACAAACTTGTGGATTTTACTGACGTCACTGTTTATTTAGCTGACACTGCTCTCCTGCACACACCACAAAAGGCAAGCCGTTGTAGTATTATCTGTACCAAACCATGCCATATCAATTTGTTTCCTTTGTTTTTCTTCTCAAACCTTAAGGTACCAGACTAAAGTGCTGGCTCATTTCTGGATTGCTCCTTACAGAAAGCCCTAGCGGAAATGGATGATGGAACATCTTTCGTTTTTTATTCTCACAACTTGACAATCACAAAAGGTTTCCTAATCGGGGTTTGTCACAATAAGCCTCTGTGGGTTAACATTAGCGTCTGTGGTACCCATGATGCATCAGCACAAGACCTTCACCATCTGTATAAATGGGCCTCTGACCAATTGTTTCGATACAGCGATTGCTATTAGCACAAATTATAACCTGTTTATTAGTACTGGCTGCAAAATGCAATGGATAAAAGAAATGCTAACAAAGACTTAGCGAAGAAATGCTAATCACAAAAACTATAAGGGAATATCACGCAAAGCCGAAATGAGCGCGCGGATCAACTAACACTGCACAGATTACAAAACAAATGGCATCTCGAAGCATTATTTTGCACGTTATAACCTTGCAACAAAGACGAAGATACAAAACGTCCTACAAAGTGCACACGAGCCTGGACCCTGTCTGCGATCGCACAGCGGGCGGCGTATCAGCACACATCCATACACATGAGGTGACTTTGCCTTCTCCATCTGCTCGGTGGGAAGTCAAAGTCATATTCTAATACGGCCCTCTCATGTGAGATCAAACAGAACCTGGCGCTCCTCTGATATCATCACACATTCACTCAGAGGAATAGAAGCGTCTCCTAAACCGCCGCCTGCACTTAAGAGGTTAATGGAGAGTGTGTTAGCCTCTGTGCTCAGGTCTGTGAACAGAGAAGAGGGGTTAAACTTGAGCGTAATTAACTGCAGGGGCCGCGCTGGAGCTGAAGACCACAGTAACCTCTGGGGAGCATAGGATAATGATAGGGTTGATGTGCTATGTTTAGGTAAAGTCTATTTTTAGGAAGTCGGAATCTATGTTTACCATACTGGCTCAACAGAAAGGCCTGGGTTATGTTCAGGGAGGGAACATAACACAGGCCTTTCTGTTTGGTCACTCTTCTCATTTCAAAGTTGTCTTTTAGCATCCTACATATTCATCTCTGCATTTGTAAACAATTGATGGTTGTAAAAATGTTAGTGGAGCTCTTAAGCCTTGTCTTGTTGGTCAAAAATAACTGTCACTGGTGTCATTTAACACCAAAGAAGAGTACTAATAGTAATCATATGTTTTTAACTTGAGACTTACATATAGTGACCCAAAAAATCTGAAAAAGAGAAACGTTCCAGTTGCTTATAGTTTTGTTAAAGCTGTACACCAACAAGTTACAACCCAACAACAAAAAAGTTCCAGTCCTGTCCTGGTTTAGTCTTGAGCATAGCACCAGTACTATGCTGGATTCTTGTTTAGTCCATGTTTAGGATTTGGTCTTGGTTCAGTCTCAGATCTAAAACTAACTGAAACTTTAGTTTATTTTTGGGTTTAGGCCTCGTTTTTGAGTGGGTTTCAATCCTAGTTTAGTCATTGATTTAGTCCTAGTCCCATCCAAGATTTAATTTGTGTACTCAAGTTTTAGTACTGGGCCCTGTCCTACAAAGCTAGTAGAACAAACTCATTGCTCACTGTTCGTTCATGCAGTGCCTCTCCCTTTTAAACTGACACCTACAGCTTGTTTCTTGTCCCTGATTGGTCAGTGGGCTGTGCTTCTATCTTCTGTCTGGATCTTAACCTGCTCTGGAGCATTTTAACTGTTCATGTAAGTTTCCATAGAGATTTAACTCAACAGAAAGTGAACCGCAAAGAAACAAAGGGTATTCACAGAGCAAAGACCACACAGAGGTTGGTTTTGACTAACAGGGCTGTGTGAAGAGCAAAAATGGGTCTGATAATAGTGTAGAGTCCGGCTCTCTTTAGTAGACTGGAAGTATGAAAGTGAGAGGGAGGATGAGCCATGTCATTATGTTCTATGTGTGCACTCTAGCAGATTAGCCACCAACATTTTCTTTTTCTTTTTTGAGCCACATGACCACAAAGCTACATATTTGGCCAACTCTGATGGTGCTGGGTTTCACGCTGATCCACAAATCTATCCCATGTCAAAAATAATGACCAGCTTTGTGCCAAAACAAGGTCTGACTTTGTTATTTATTATTTTAAACTTCATTCAGTTTTCTATTTCAGTGTCTTCAATAATCCATGGAAGTAAAAAGAAAAAAGAAAGAAAGAAAAAGAAAACCTTGGAAAAGAGTTTACTAAATAAACAGAGCCCCTGCACCAGTCTAAAATGCATCTGAACATTCAAGTCACAAGACTGTATGAGACCCCTCAAGTGTCTTTTCATATTATCTTCTTGTTGCTGCACTTATGGCTGCACAAACAATTACAGCAAACGCCTTGTCCTTGACCATTGTTTAACCCTCATGAAGCATGAGGCATCGCAGCACTCCCCCCAAAGCACAGTCATGCACGCTCATGCACACTCATGCACGCTCATGCACGCTCACACTCACGGAGCTGCCCATCTCTACAAACACATGGATATTGAGGTCTAACTTCAAGTACTACATTATGTGCTTTTGTATGAGAGGAAGGCCACACTGAAAACATGCATAGTGTTCTAAAGGCGAGTACTACTAACCACATGCACCAGTAAATGGGTTATTTTTACACCTAATAGTCTGGTTTGACTGGAAACTAAAGTCCCTACCAAAGTAGCATTAGCATTAAAGACATATTGTGAGGGTAAGTGTGTGAGAACATACAGAAATCATGTCCATAAGAATCAACAGGCTTTTGCCAATATTTGCCTTTTTTTTTATTGCAATAAATGAGACCACTGACCACTGTAAACATACTTCTGTGCAATAAAATAAAGAAAAAAAAGAATTTGAGTTGTTATTTATAGATAGATTGTTATTTTTCCACATTTTCACATTAGATACAGTATGACAATAAACCCTAATTAGTGTATTAGCAGATAAAATAGGGGTCCAAGAAGTGCCCTAGAAAAAAAAAAAAGTCTTTACGTCCTTTTCAATCCACAAATTCAAGAATTTGACTGCTTCTTGTGCTTTAAAACAAATGAACCAGACTTCCTGGTGTGAATGAACTCTAAATGCCACCTGATTCATCTGATGACCTTTGTATTTCACACAGTGACAACAGGCAAAGGAAAATGGAAAACTGTTCCATAATCACCACGTCTAAACAATCTGTATGCAACAGTGTGAATTGGAAATTCTAATTGCAAAGTGCTAAGCCAGTATCTTGTTTTTGATATTGGTTTTTCATTCACATTTTGTTGCAAGATTTGAGTTCCAGCCTAAACGTCAGCCCGTCTGTCAGTCACAGTGAGCCTTTTACTTTTGGACAGCTGTCACCAGAGCCATGTCTTTCCTCCTGAGTGTGTTTGTGCAGAAATAGCCTTGACTGCAGCCCAACAACAGGCCGCTGTATTATTCCCGTTTTAAACCCGGCCGCTAGAGGCCACAGGCTGATTACACCCTGCCCGTCCGCTGAGCCCCGTCACATGTGCTCTGCATTAAAACTCCATTGTGCGTTGCCATGTGCACTGACATCACTATCCCATGTTGTCATATTATGGGATGGTTTCCTGAACTCGGCGCACATAAATCCCTGCACCACACCCAGCGTAGGTCCCTAAGCCCTGAGCACAGTCTGACCTGCTGTCTCACACTGAAGACTGCAACACTGTGTTCTGAACCACCGACAACACTTGTGATTTAATGTTTACATGCACATATACTGACCTCTGTTGTTGCAAATGCTATAATTTTGTGCAGTACAATAGTCAGTACATTACAATTAAATGTATGACAATAACTAGTAAAAATACCACTAGAAAAACATACAACATACAGCTTTTGCAGTTGCAGGGTCTGTGTACCAGTCTATGTTCCTACTCTCACCTATGATTATGAGCTCTGGGTCATGACCAAATGGACAAGATCTCAGATACAGAGAAGAGACCCAACGGCTGGAGGGACTATTTCTCTAACATTCCGCCAAAGGAGCTGGAAAAGGAGAAAATGGTCCCCAAATGGACGCCACCTATCCCACCCTTAAAATCTTTTTTTTTAATTTTAAATTTAAAGCACTTGATTGTAAAGTAATGTCCAACAACGTGCAACAATTCTTAGCTTAAAACCTCTTTAACAGTAATTTACCCATGTCATACATCATAGCAGTAATGTATTGCAAGATTTATGAAACAAAAACATAGATATTCAGTCCCACCCTTAACTAAAGAAATGTAAAGTTTAGAAAAAATAATACAAGTTCGTAATCTATCAGTGAGTCCATGCCTTATTATTGTATTTGCACATACCATGGAAATAGGTGTATTGTCTCCAAAGAAATCCTCAATAAAGTTGCAAACAACAGGGAAATAAATGTGGTTGGTAATTTTACACCAACCACATTTATTTCCCCGTTTATTATCTCTGGTAATATCCTCCCCAGGGCATCAATGTGAAACTAACTGGGCATTTACAGATGTAGTTTTATGATGTAGTTTTTTTCCTTACAGAATTCACATTAAACAGCAATGCTCCAACAGGGCTGCTTTCAAAGGTCATGTTACATCCCATCATAGATGTTAAATGCAAGTGACTTTTGCCTTTGGCTCAACAAAACTAAGTACTTCTGGTTACCGCCTGCAGGTTAGCAAGCAGAAGGACAATGGAAAAAGTTATAGTCTCCCAAAGTTAGCACAAAGTCATTTGGTTACTTTTGATCTAATGTTGTACAATAAAACACAACACAATGCATCTTATGGAGCCAGTTTTATGATATTTTTACTATAGCACCAAATAATCTCCTGACACTTTATACTTACGTTCAGAGTGATATGCAGGAAAACCCAATAAAAACCCATAAATCCCTCCAGATTGGAGACAGTGGAATATAGGCTGCAGAGGAATAAACCACAGCCACACCAGGCTCAAGATGGATAACCAACAGTTGGCTGAGGATATGCAGAAGATTTTTAGTTGTACAATCTAAGTTTATGTGCAAACCCAAACATTTGGAAATTTGGAAAAGATGATCGATGGACTGTAATTATCTCCTTGAATCGTTCCTGGCGGCGAGTCTAGGGAAAATAGAGGGTCTGGACACACAAACTGACAATGAGTGATTATATACTAACATTGATACTGAGTGACTCAATGTATCAGATTATACTAGCATTTAGGCAACAGCAGCGAAAGGCTACAACCTATTCAATCAATCTACCATTCTATGTTCTCCTGGATAACACAAATGGTTTTAGGACCTGTGCTTCCTCATTAAAGAAAAACAAATGAATGTTTACTTTAAAGCTTGTTCTAGGGAGATTGAAGGTCTTGCCATATGGATACAACCTGGACCTGAATAATCTGCAACAAACTGAAACTGGATAACTATAGACGAGAAACGTTTTAACATCAACCTTTACTGCATAAAAGAAGAGGAGTGTTAGGAACAGGACAGGCTCTGGCTCTGAAATCTTGGCACAAAAGTCAGTGCAGCAGAGAGTTCAGGTGCACCTGCTGTGATAAGAAAATAATAGTAGCGTATTTATTTTCCGTGCATGCGGTGTCGGCCAGTTATACATCAAATCTACCATAGACCAGCAGAAACCAGCAGAAACACACCCCAAGCAATCCCTGCTTCTAGCCATAAAATAAATAAAATATTCGACATGAGCAAGGTCACACAAAGGATCAGAATGTCGATTTAAAGTGTTATTAATGAATCCCCGTGCCCTATTGAGCTGTATTATAATTGATAGATTCCTTTTAAACCAAAATGTTCCTTTGATTTTACCAAACACCAAACTGCGTCCATATGTCGCATTGTATGTTATCAATGTTTTGGACGTTTATACAAATGTTGCTAAAACCTGCAAATGTTCCCCATATCCCTCCCGGGAACACTTCCTACACAAGACGGTATGAATAAATGAGCCCTTTAATGATGTGAACCTGCTGCATCTACCCAGCTCATAAGCAGCAAGATGGATCCAATCACATCATCCTAATCACATTAATCTAGATGCATATATACATGTATGTAAATGTGTGGAAATACACCAGAGTGGATTCTCTGTACGGCACCGTGTCTTCGTTAATAAGGAATCTTGGTATTTCATGTTATGAGCTCATGGAATAAAAAATTCCTTGTAAAAAGCGGACAGCCTCAGGTGTGTCTGGAGTCACAGCTGTAAATAACACAACGCTCTGACCACCACAGGCCACAGAGAGACAGGAGCTGACAAAATGACGGCTGCCCTGAGGCGAACAGTCTGTGTGCAGCAGCTCTGTGTGTTTATGCACCACTGTCCCTACACTATCCGTCTTCATTCACCAATCTGCCGCCTCTATCTGTGCTCAGCATCACGTCATCAGCTGAAAAACATAATGATAAACAAGAGAATGCTGCCACACAAGCAGACCTGACCGCGACTACAGTCACCAATCATCCTCAGGCACAAACCAAAAACATCTCTGTGTAATGTTACTCATCGACCCAGTAATCATTGGTAATTATGGCTGCAATACATTTCTCTGCAAACACATGCAGCATACACTGTGAAAGATTTCAACAGTAGAATATGAGAGCAAAGAATCACAAATAAACTAGAGCTATTTATTTATGTTATTTGCTAGTAAGGCTGCTTGATGTGAGGAAAACATGCCTAATACAATTACGATGTTAATCAATATTGTGATAACATTATGACCTGCGATATTTGAATGGCACCTATTGAAGGAATAATCCCAGGACTAACTTCTAATGGTGCAACTAATTAAACACACATCTTTTGTTGCAGTACCCCTTTGTTTTTAACGGAATGAATCTGTGAATAAGCTTCCTGTTTGCCCCAGTTCTTCAAATAGAGACTTGCAGGGATTGAGTCCACAATCATCTTCTCCACCAAAGCCTCTAGACTGTCCAGTTCCAATCCAACTAAATATTTAGGGGGCTTACCTGCACTTTTTGGCCCAGACTTTCCAGATCGATCCAACTTATTGTCTGGTGTGAAAGCTCCAGCGTGCCATAGTTTGGACCAAACAGCTGCACTTTGGTCTGGCAAAAAGATATGGTCTTCTCTGGATCAAACCGAGATCTGGTTGATTTGTTGTGTAAAAGTACATTTGCACACATTTGCACACATTTGCCACTGTGAACAGGAGACACACCCGTTGTTGCTGAACAAAACTAATACCATGTAACAATATGTGAGTTGTTTGTAAGAACAGACTTGGTGCAGACGTCAGGTATGAAAACGCCCTTTGTCTTCTTGATCGTGTTTTTCAGTCTCTAGCCTCCCCAGCCTCGAGGCCACCTCCACATGTTCAACTGTCTACAATGGACTGAGAGAAGATTTTAGTTGTTTGACCAGTGCATCACGCTCTAAAGCACCCCCTAAACCTTCTTGGACCCTTGGGGGTTTCTGGATTGTTGTCTGGCAGGCTTGTGGTCTTTTGATGTACGATTAACTCCCTTGTACATACAAACTGTAACCACGGCAACGCAATTCCAACGCATATCCATAAGTCTCCCCTCGGGCTAAGAAATCGACAGATCCCACACATAAACATGAGCACAAACCTTATATTGTCTTGCTCTTTTCTAATTGGCCAATAATATGACAGTCAGGTCACTGTGTAATCTTTGATGCCACAAAAACAGGTTAAACCTCAGTAAAGTGTTGAGACAAAAACAATTTAGCAGAGGCTACAGCTTTAGCCTTTGGAATTCTGTGGACTTCGTAAACAGAAAGACAAAGAACTTAATAAAATAAACATCAAAAACAGGTGGACTTTTTCAGCTAATAAAGATGATCTTCTGGAGAATACCAGTCAAACCCGGAGCAAAGTCAGAAACACTTGTGGTTAAAGAATTTCATGCAGTTACACAATGACATAGCTTTGTCAGCTTTAAAATCACTCTCTGCCGTTGGAAAAACCAATGAGCGGAGCCACACAGCTAATAGGCAGTTGTGTGTATAGGAACAGATGATTTATAGAGGGAGTAACATGTTAAAGCTAATACAGCGCCCATGCACTAATACCACAATCACTTTAATGTTTTGCTAAGCTATTACAAGCTGGTTAAATGAACCATCAGTTAGCTATCAGAGCAGAACTGGTACATTAAGCCAATTATGAACTAACCAACCATCACATCTCTGGGATTTCCATTAAGAGTCCAACCCACCGACTTTACTACGTAGGCTTACATGAGGTTTACAGGCAACAGAGACCAAGAGGTGATCTCATTTTTTGAAGTATGTTACGAGCATTTCACACATACGTCAGATGTAGGGATTAATACATGCAGTGTTGTTCAAAAAGACTGCCAACAAAGTGCTTTCTCTTATTTAATACCAAGATTTGGACTTTATGAGGTTGTTGACTTCAGATCCTGTAAAAATGTCATTTCAGCTAAAGTTTGCCAAATGGTCATAAATGGACATAAATTAGAAATGTCTTACACGGTATTCGTTTTAGGCATTCATTCAAGTCAGTTTTCACTTCGTCAAATGCAGTCTGTCTGGTCAAAGCTCTATATTGTATTCTGTACCACATGTACCACAATATCTATATATAATTGCTGGGGTGTTACTTTAAACGATCATACATTTGTAATAAATGAAACAACATGTAACAATAAAGTACTTTAGATAAGATAGCTGAGCTCCATAGCCTGTCCCAGTGTTAAATGAGGGATTAACTACTGCCAACAGAGCAAGGGAGCAAAGGATTAGCACTCAAGAGTCAGATTTAGCGAGCTGCGCAATTTTATGTGAGGCACTAATTTGGGATTTTGTAGCAGTGAGTGGTCTGTGTAACTACTGCAAAGACAAAACAAAAGCACTTTTTTTATTAGCTCAGACAAACAGAAGTGCATGTTTGTTTATGCCTGACCCTCAGCATGCACTAGGAGTTTTTCAGAGTGGGTTAAGACCTTCTCTTTCATTAATGCTACTCTTTAGGCACAAATCTGAATAACAAGCGTGCCCCCTTGAACTTACTGTGTCATGGACAAACTTTGCGAATAAAAAAGAAGCCTAACAGAATAAGATTGAAGGAGTTCAGATGGACCTTTAGACAAACTGTGGAAACAAATGATGGCAGTAAGCTCTTGTAGGACTTTATGATAGCACTAGCACTATTGCTTTTCTCTATGTACCTTTTTTTTCTCTCTCTGTCCACCATCACTAACTGTTCTATCAACAAACAAAAAGATATTTGGATAATAATGACCTTCTGATGTCATCACGCTTGTGGTGTACGCTTGTAAAAGTGAAATATCAGACTTTCCCTGATGCTGTGTTCACTGTCATCATGACAACATGGGTGTGTTTCCTGTAGACTGCTTTTATTGTGCTGTCTGTGTGTGTTGTCTCTTCAGAGGCTCACTTTACTGTTCAACTAGAGCCTATAGAGACATGTTATTATTAATATGGAATTACTACAAACAGCTGAAACTTCAAATGCACTGTATAACACTGATTAGGAAACGGTCAGCTTCACAGGAGGCATCTGCAAATGAGCACAGAGCCATACAGAATCTAAAACAACGTAATTTATATGCATTTTATGTTTTTAAACCTGACCAATATCTGTTTTGTCTGTTTCCTTCCTCTGTTCACTCATCTTTGTCTGTTTAATTGACCATAACTTCCTGCATTTGGTTCAAAAGTCCCGACTATCGGCAAACTCGCTTTTACACTAAAAACGAACCGCACCTTGGTTCAGTACAGTCCGGACCGAGACCACCTCTTTTTCCCAGACCAAAGAGAAACTGTTTTGTCCCAACCATGGTTTGGACCAAACGAGAAAGTCCAAAAGTCCAGACCAAGCAGTGCAGGTGTGAAAGCAGCCTTAAACCATCTCACAAAATATAACAAGACCACATCTTTTCTACACTATTGCTGCAGTCCTTTAGTAAATCTGGAAAGCACAGTTTTTCTTTTTTACACCAAAAACATAATTTGCAATGGTGCACAAATCAGTACCTCTATAAATGAGAGTCCATATCCACCCACCCACCGTCCCTCTACTATACTACTATACTATAATGATGCTATTTGGCTAATGTTATGAGTTTTGTTTGTTTGTTTGTTTATATTATAACATGTTTTTTGGTCCACTGGGTATTACTGTATGTTTAGTAGTTATGTATGGTAGTGCATGATCCTATGTTCTGAATGTATGAATCCATTTACTGACCAAAAAATCAGTTTTAACTTAAATGTAACAGTGGTTTCAAGGTGCACAACATTTTCAGTGTCAAATGGCTGTTATATGGTGCCATAGTTTGAATTAGTAACACATACATTACATTTGTGTGTGCAGAAAGCATGGTGAATGGCCTGCATTACTATAACATAGGCCGTTGACCACACACCAGTATCTTACATCTCGGGGTAAGATAGTATTGTAACAGCTGTGATGTAAGGCACATAATTCTTACTAATAGAGCCATACCTCTACAAACACAGAAACACACAGGGGCCAGAGCTAACACATGCTACAGCGATGATATCATTAGAGTGAAAACAGCTTGGAAGCAGGAGAGGAATATGTCTTTTTTATTGGACGGTGCACGGCAAAGTGAGCGCAGATGGAGCGTCAAAGAGGGCTAAATCGAAGACATGTTCGTTCATCCTCGGAGAATCACGACCACACACACACACGCTATGCATCAAACACACGCCCAACATGTAACTGCAAACAGGCTGTCGTCCATTGGTAGTTTAAGTTTAAAAAACGATCCAAGCATAGGGTAAATTAATGTAAAGTCAGTGCTTCCTGTGGTCGCTTGCCACAATAAAGGCCTCGATAAAGCAGGAAGAAACGCACAGATTTGATTAAAACCGCCCACACCCAAGCAGTGACTTCAAACCACAGAAATAAATAAACTCTGCAGGTTTCCGTAGGACGTGAGCCAAAATGTGGATCTGATCTGTGGACATGTAAATTCCAAGAGATTCTGAGGTACTTGAAATTCAAATAGTAAAATGCAGGCTGGGTTATAAAAGTCATGCATGTTTTCCCGTGATAAAAATGCAGTTTACATACTGACTTATGAGACCTGGTCTACTAAATCCAAAAGCAATTGCTAATTAGTAGGCATATTGCTTAGATTTGAGATGAGAAACAGCAAAAATAATATTGTGTGCAAATGTGGGGCAGGCAGCCATATGTAAAAAGTTACAAAAAGAACAAGACATATGTAAAGTCGCTCATTCACCACTATAAGGCAAAAAGGAAAAGGTGTTGCAGCTAAAGTGAGGCTGTTAGTTGTGACAAATCAGCCAATTATTTTTGAGGCATCATTGTTTATTTCCTGTATCTAATGTTTGCACAAACAACAGTAGTCTGTTCTCAGTGGTACAATTTGCACGTACCTCTCCAACGTGTTCAATTTACACACAATTTTAGCTCCCACAGCCACCCACTGTCCACTTAGTGTGTGTTTTAGTACACACTAAGGTTTAGCAAATAAGGTCCATGATAAACAGGAATGGTTTTGCCGAATATTATGTTGCCACAGTGAAGGTGAACTTGCAGATATGGATGGCAGGAAGCAATGTCATCACATCATTTACTATATTACACATTTGGGTGTGATCGGATAAATGAGTGTGTAATAGAATGAGATCGAGGTCTGCAGCAGGCACAATGCATTATGTTCCAAGGTTCTTTTCCCTTTTTCCAAAGTCAAATTATGGCACTTTCAAGGTCAGTTATCAAGTCCAGGTTTAAAAAAAATAAATGGTTGTTGGATTGAAGGAAAGTAAGTGTAAAGCTTAGCTGTTTCGTTATGAAATAATCCTCCAAAGAAATGGTAAGCTACAAGCAATGGAGGAAAAGCCTGCAGATTTGTTCTGCATACGGTTGGTTATGCCCTGTTTCATCAGACTGCAAAACACTAGCCTCCTCCATCACACTTAAAAACATCAATAGTAAAATGGTTTGGTCTATTTAACTTAGATGCATGCATTTATATTTTTGCTCTCAATGACAGACTGAGCACACACTTTCAAAACATTTTATATTTAGTTGTTTTAGTTTTGCAGTAGCTAAACTTGGCAACAACCTTGACCTAGCATGTTCAGATTGCTCCACTTACTTGCCAAAAACAACAACAACAAACAAACCTCTAGGCTTTATTTAACACATTTTATTCACTTTTACTCAGACGAACCATGCAAACAATGGATAAAGGTGGTTTCTCTGAATCCTTTGGCTGGCCATCACTTCAAGTGACATGCCTATACCAGTTCTTCATATTGACCCACCAATTGTCCCAATTCTCCACCCAACCCCTTTGTTTATGATATGATTCTTAAATGAAACATTTTTTTTGAGGCAATTGCATTTCCATGGATTGTATTATATGCTGTTGTATTGAAAATCTTGCAATGTGGGGTCTACTTAAGGACCATCATCAATACAGGAAATAGAATAGTATTATTTAAAATACCTCATAAAGCACACAATTTAACAATGACATTCTTCAAACCTATTGAGCACTCGGCTAAATAAATGTTTAATGGGAATCATGTGGATTGTGCATTGACAAAAACTGGACAAATTATGACAGAAAGGTTCATTGTAGAAAAAAAAATGTCTCCAACATACAAAACTACTTCTGTACATGTAGAAACTGGAGATTGTTTCAATGTGGTTAAAACATAGACAAAATTGAAGGATCTCGAGGAGCACTAATGCAGTACCTAGAGATCAAGCAATTTCTCAAAAGGAAATTACTTTATTGGTAAATGGACTACTCTTCCCTTCTGGACTGGCGCTCAAAAGCACTTCAGAGGCCCTCTCGTTCATCCATTTGACTAGATAAATACAGCACATCCCTTAAGAGCATCAGCAGCAGGTTGACCTTGCACCATTTTGCCTCATACATGGCAAAATATGACCATTTCATTCACTGCACAACAAGATCCCAATTATAGAGAGTAGAACTAGTGGAACCAAAAATCAGCCACTGACAAGGAAACTGTGAGGACTGGCTCCAAGAATTCTTCCATTTAAATAAACACATTTAAAGCCTATTTTATTACAGGGGCAAACAGCTAAATGTGTTTTGGGGTCATGCAATACAGAATGCAGCCTACAACAGCTGCTTTACAAGAAAATAATAAAATTTGTCAGGTATTTAAAATGAACTAATACTTTAGACCACAGCAATATAGCAGGACACAAGAGTAAAAGTTAGTTGACACTGCTGACTGTTGGACCGTCGTGTCATGAGAAAAGATTTTCAAAATAAACTTGTTATTAAAGACATTCGAGACCCAACACAGATGATGAAAAATTCACTGACATTTCACTGGTCTTACTAAAAGCGGTAAGAGCACCTCTGCAGTTTAAACATATTACTGTGGTTTGTGGGGTGCGCTGCAGCAGAGTGGTTAGCACCTCTGCCTCACAGCAATTAGGTCAAGGGTTCTCTCTCAAAGTCACAAAGTGGATGACTGTGACGGTAAATGGTTGTCTGAGTGTGTGTTTCTGACTCTATGTGCTGTGCCCCAGAATCACTCGAATTACTTCTGCCCACTTAACACTTGCAACCCCCGTGACCATCATACAAACAAAATCATCTAACAGAAGAAATGGAGCATCTATCTAAATGACACCATAAAAGCATGATTTCATTTGAGTAAATTTGTACATATTAAAAAATAAAGACAGAAAAGATGTTCAATAATGTGAATATTTTCGACTTGGGTGGAATCTGCTGTTTGTTTCTGGGGTAAAAACATGCTCCAGCTGCAATGGGACTCTCCTTCTCCTGATCATGATGTTGATCCCATCAAAGCAGATTTTTCCCATGTTTCTGAACCTGCCTCGGGGCAGAGCACAGCGGGTTATGATTCATGTAACACACCCACCACCTCCACCAGCAGCAGCAGCAGCAGCCCAACTGTGAGTGTGCACTGCCCTTTCCTTTACTCTCGTTACGGCAGGATTAACCAGCGCTGGACAGATGGCCATCAGACGCTCCTCCCTCTCCACACACGCTACAACTTCACGAGCTGTGTCATCATGGCTGCACACTGCCTGGGGCTTAAACACACACAAAACACGCACACACACACACACCAGTCGGAGCCAGTGTCAGCAGATGATGACTGTGATGTCAGAAGAGCGCTCTGCCTGGTCTCCTCTCAGCCTCAGACTCTTACTCAGACACTTGTGAGCTTGTTCTGACCTTGAATGGCTCCATTCTCTGCGTCTTCAGGATTCACACAACAGCCCGCTTTCTATTTAGAGATTTCTCCAATTGTGCTTGTATGTGTAAATGTGATTTACGTATAATTATAAGACAAGGCATATGTTTATAGCAACAAGTCTACTAGTAATACTTAGAAATGGGTTTGATGTACTGAGTTGATCACTTCAGTTCATCTTTATAAAGCTTTATGTAAAGTGTGGAGTAGGGGGTCGAGGCGCAATGATTTTAATACGCCAACATCAATGTCAACGACAACTGAGGCTGTTTACACATTTTGCGGTTCTCACTCCACAAAAACTCAGACTTTTTAATCTGGCAGAGGAGGTGTTCTTTTCCTTTCCTTTTCCTTTTCTTAAAACTGTGACGTCATAGACACAAAGCACATGCAAAGGCAATGTCTCTACAGAAGGGAAGACCCCTGGGTGGGACATGTACTACATCGTTTACGACATTTTGTGCAACTCTATATGAACGCAGATCATGCTGTAATGTTGAAAGAGCAAATTCTCCTGGAACAACACTGCAGTTTTTGCTGTTTAGATACACTTTGACTGTTTGAATGGTATGGATAGAAATGATTGACAAGTTAGTGGTGAGTGGCCTCGAGGTAACTGAATCTGAATGTCTGATGTAAATCAAGCAAAAGCATAAATATATATTAAAATCATGGGGATGCAAAGCTGGTGGATAACTATTTCTGCATAATAAGCTTTGACAGTTTTGGCCACTAACAGCTGACTGCTTTCGGGACTGATTTGTTGAAGGGGACAAGGAGCTGGAGGAGCTAACTGTTCCACATTGCTGATTAGCATAAAACCACAACTGCAATCTTTCAATGAGCAAAACTCTATTTATCATTAATGCCCACTGATAAATGAAAAGGGTGTGGTTTTGGTGGATAATTTGTCCAGGCCAGGACCAGAAGAGGACCAATGATTGCATCAAAGAGCTGTGCTAGATGTTGCTGTCGGTGAGTCTTGAAGAATATGCATTGAATACACACACAACAGTCCATTTGGGATGTGTTTTAGTTTTAATTAAACCCCTGTGTGTCAATGCAACTTCCCTGTTTCCAACTCCTTAAGAAACCCTCTGGCCTTGAACTGTTGACCTCATGACGATGCACTCAAAGGTCAAGGTCTAACAGTCTAACTTTCGTCAAATAAGGCTGCAGTCCCATGAATAAAGACAACCATATGGAAAATACTGTACTGTACGCTCTACTTAGTCTTGACAAACCATACATATGCATTTGTTTTGACCAAACTTGCAAGAGAAAATCAGCACAACATCCATGCTGTCACAGAGCAGCGATGTGCAGAGACAGAGAGGACCATAATGTGCCCCAGCGTCACGTAATAGGATTTTGGGGCCAGTGCAACATCTAAACTGCTCTCACAGCATTAGCCGACAGATTAAATCAAACATGAAGTGGAGGGTTTTATTCCCAAACTATAATCCCATTTGGCAAATACAAATCTACTTCACGTGGCGTTATAGATTTCCTCCGATCCCGGGTCTGAACTCAGAGTAACTCCAGTCCATTTATCAGTCTCTGGTGTGATAAATGCTGCTCTCGGCTCCAGCTGTCTGAAAGGCTTTTGTGCTAACAATTAGCCTCGCTCTGTTCTTTACTTTATATTTCCTCTTTCAGTTTGCTCCATAAACTTCCTGTTCCTGACCTGCACTCGCTCGCTGTGGCTCTTTGAGGAGATAATAAAGCAGAGTGTTTCATCAGTGGCTTCATTTTGCCCTGGCCTCTGGTGTTTCTGGTGATCGCACTTAGCATTCAAGAGACAGAGTGAGATTAATGCAGCAGTTTGTTCCTGCAAAACCTAAGGCTAATAGATTCACTTGGATGTGCCACATTAGACAGTTTGCTGTTGAAAATGCATGCACCATCTTCACATCACTGTACTGGAGTGTGTTCGGCTTGTGTGTTTTAAGTATGTATGTATTTAACAAGCTTGGATGAGTTACCATAAGCATTATAAAGTATAGATAATGGTAAAGGTAAATGTAACACTGTTTCTGGTTTATTTACAGCTTTATATTCATACAGCTGTAACAATTTCCTATAATTTAGGGACTCAATATTTGAGTAAGTGTCATTTATTTGAAAAACATTTTCATCCATGTATTTCCTTTCACTTCTTGTTTTCACTCGAGTGAGGATTATCTATCATCCAATCAGCTGACATCAGTGTTTAACTTTACACCCCTCCGAAAACATACCAAGGCATTCCCACCGTGTTGTCCCAGAAATGAGGCTTTAGGGCACTCCAGGTTTTTCTACCAGTAAAGACATGTATGTTTAGGTGAATTGGTTCATCTAATCTGCCAATAGCAAATCAAAGTGAGAAAGAATGGATGTCTGTCTGTGTGTTGTATTTATCTAAGTGGTAGCCCTGGTGCTAGACAAATGCAACTCTAGATTCAGATTAAAGGTCCCATATTATGCTAAATCGACTTTTCTGAGCTTTTAACCATGTTCTAACGTTATTTCTACCTCAAACACATATCCAAAGTTGTGTTTTGTTTCATTCGCGCATGTTTGAGTAATTTATTTAGTTTGAGCTACAGTCCTTTCAACGAGCTGTTTCATGCAAAGACGTCAATATGTGAAATAAACCACTCCTCTCCAGGAAGTGCTCCTCCACACTCCTCCAGCCCCTCCCTCCTGAACTGTCAACAAGTGCCGTGCTCTGCAGCTCAGACGCACAGAGAAGCATCGCTGCTACTGTGTTAGCTTACTTACCGTCAATACTTTTACTTTACTTTCAATATACTGCACAACAGCTACCTTAGGAGTCTCCAGGCAGCATTCATTCTCAACTTACAGTAGGCATCGTACGGCCATTTCCCCATGTGCACCTATAAACAGAAGCAGTTAACACGCGCTATGCTACGGGCTACACCATAGAAACATACACAATAAATAGTTTCTCATTTACCAAGCAGAAACGTCTCGTAGAAGCCTTCGAGGTCTTTGTGTTTGCTCTTGTTCTTCGAAGATATACGGCTCAGTTACTCTCAAAGCCATTGCTGAAAAAGTTATTACTACGATGTACCGTGTTTACTTCAGTCTGTTTCCAGTGGCAGCGAGTAGCGCTAGCGTGATGTCATGAGTGGGCGGAGCCAACACGGGAGAGCTGAGCCTTAAAGTGACAGCGCCAAATCAGACCGTTCACTTTGGACTCATGATGAGAGCTCATCCAAACCGCTTGTATAAGATCATTATTGTGTGTTTCATGTTTGAAAAACGTGATATGGTAACCTAAATGTATCCAAAATACACTGTATTATGTTCAAAATAGTATAATATAGGACCTTTAAGTATCCTCATGTTTATCTCCTGCACCAAACTGCCTTCTCTCACCTATTAACACAAAACTGTAATTGAAGGCTTATAAAAGGGCCGCTGTGAGAACCAGTGCATGCAATATTAACTCTCTGTCCAGTGGCAAATGGTGCATCCAAGTTACGAAGTGATGAAAGTCATGATTTCAGCTCGTAAAGTCAGAACATTCTAAACAAAACCAACAGGGAAGATGCAAGTCAAAAATGTGCTGATGTTATTTTTAAATGAGTTACAGTCAAAGTAGCCATTATTAGCCTCTTAGTAGTGGTTCAAGATAAGCTAGCCTATTCAAAACATAAGAAGTTATGAAATTAAAGTTAAATTATCAAGTTATTAATGTGCAAAACAGTTGGTATGAAATATTTTTAAATTACTTATTTTACTAAAATATCTTGAATGTTTAAAATAAAATAACATCAACATTAAACTCTGACTCACCCGAGTTTCCGACCTGTTGTTCCGACTTAAGTGGGTGTTCCTGAGTGCATGAATACACCAAAAACTACAGGTGACATTACAATTGGTATGACAATGGGTATAAGACGTTAAAATGTCTGAAAATAAAGTGACTATCTGTTCTGGTTTGTTTCAAGACATGAGACATATGTAAAGCAGGCATCTGGAAGATGTCGATACAGAAGTCAACCATGTAGAAAATGTGCCACAGCAATCAAAGTTGTTTTATTCGAAGATCTAATTCAAATCTAATTGAGCTCCTTTAATTCAGTTTTCCAATCTTCCATATCACTGCATCGTCACTTAATTCACCATAACACCACAGTGAAATGCATTTATTTGCGAGATCAAGAAAGACTTTATCTGTTCTGTGCAAACACAAAGCCATGTGAAAAAGGGAGAAAGCTGCAAAGAGACGACAGACACAGAGACAACAAAGGCTGAGGCTGCAGAGCCATAAAACTACTGCGAAGGCCAATACCTTAAATCAATAAGCAAACAGAATCCAGCCTCTATTTCAGCTTTATTGGATATGTCTGTGTGGATATGAGCTCCAACAAAGAGTGTGTGTTTGTGTGTGTAACTTACAGAACAGAACAATGGCCACTGAGGTGTTATTGGAGCACAGGTCTTTTCTCTGCTCCACTGCTCACTCCTGTGCGTACTACAGTCGCTGCTGATGTACTGTGAGCAACTATTTGAACAGCAGTGCTTTTAGTTTATTGGATGTTGTCAGGAGTATTTGTCCATCGAGCCAGTTTCCAAATACACTACTGTTGGTTTGATTTAGGATCTCTTCCAGTCGGGTTGGTAAGAAAGTGAGATTAAAGGAGGTTTTTGGTGAATATACATACAGAGATTGACAGAGTAATGTCAGTGTGAGGAGACAAGAGAGTGTTGGGGTTATGCCTGGAGACAACTGGATTATTTAATCATTACTGTGCTGTTAAAATCATGTATTAATCGATGGATATGTAGTATTATAATGCAGATGACCTTTGACCTTTCAACTGGTATTACAGTTTTCAGTACAAATATAGGGAAAGAATGTGATGGGTGTCTGTCAGTGTGTGAGACCTTAAAATGTAATTTAGGCTTTATCATAAATAAAATAAACAAGTTTGTTCAGCACATACCAAAAGCTATACCCAATCACATGGCCACTCCTGATTAAGGGGCACCCCTATTGGTCTACACTGATGTCAACAAGGAAGTAACAGCTACAAAGGAAATTGTGCTGAATATGTCTTTTTACACAGGTCCCTAGGCTTAAAAAAATGGTTAGTGGTGCTTTAAATTAAATCCTGTTTCACCAAATTCTAAACTGTGATGGAGAGTCATTTCATATGGAATAGATGGAGGCTATATTTTTGACTGAAAAAGTGTGTAAAAGGGAATCTGAAAAATGATTCGATTGTTTGTTAATCAGTACACTACATGGCCATAAGTCAGACAGTCGCTTTACTGGACTGACTATGGGAGAACACTGAGTTGCCACAGGCTGACCGCATGAAGAAAAGCTTCTCCCTGCGGTGCTGTTTGTCTGTTGTGTGGCCCCTTTCAGTCAGCGCTCTCAGAACCATCACATCGACAGTGGGATCAATAGTGTCCTCCAGAGACCCGGCAGACTGAAGCCTGGCCATCACAGATCTGTGTGTGACTCGGTGCAGAGCGGCCGCAGGTGACGCTGACAGGGTGAAGTCATGGTCTGTGGGGCTCAAGCTCTGATTAATGCCACACAAAGGCTTTAGGAGGACGACGACAACAGCAGGCTACTGTTATTTACCTCCACTGCAGTGAACTAGCACTGTCTGTTTGTACCAGTTCTTCCTTACAGCGTGAAGCTTGGGGTTTAGGCCTTTTGGAGTTTTTCCACTTTCACATCAAAAGTGAATCCAGTATAAAATAATGTCACGGAAAATATTCTTTTTTTTTTTCTTTCATTTTCTACCACTAATGCTTTACAGATTACGGGAGACGGGAGCCTGTCTCATGAGCTTTGAGTCTGAGGTGGGTTACACTAACTGCTAGATAATCACAGGGCTAACACTTAGAGGCCATTTATATGACAACACATTTCAACCAATAGATTCTGATGCTTGTTTAAAAGAGGAAAATGCTCTCGCTCCACAAAAACACAAAGTTTTAATGAGTTTTGTTTTGTTGTTTGTTTTTTTTTTCATTGCAGCACCTGCTCTGATGTTGTGTTAATGTAAAAATGGCATCCTCAGTGAAAACAGTGAGTCCCAGCAAGCTATTGGCTGTTGGCAGCACACAGCGAGTAGAACACGGTAGTCGATATATTTAAATCTCTCAGAGTTTAGCAGCACTCCGACAGACAACGCCAGGTTTAAAAAGTTAAACCTGGCGTTGTATTTTGAAGGGGAAATGACTTTTTGTGTGTGTGTGCTAACGCTTTCTGAGAAGTTCTGATTTCAGCAGGTCTGCAAGTTCAGTTCCCAACTTCCAATGTTTCTGACTTTGTATTAATGCAGCAGAATAAATGCAAAGGTAAAGTAATTCAATTAACTTCAGCAATGACGACATGTAGATGAGATTCAGGAAGATTGCCTTAAGCAGACATTGTTTGTCAGGGAAGGGAGCCTTTTTGAGTCTAGCATTAAATAACACATTAGAATTCAAAAACTATTTTACAAAATCAGATGCTGAGTTAAGAAAATGGCAAAACATATTATCAGCTTTAACTCCTTGCAATAATTCAGTTTTTCCCAGACAATGAAGAGATTTTGGTGGGCTGCCATTGTCACATTTACCCTAACAAAAACAAACATAAAAGTATTACGTAGAATTTAGGAATTTTGCCATGATTTTGTTTACAACGCATTTTTAACATGCTTTAAATTGCTGTTACAAAATTTTTTTGCCAGACATTTTGTGCAAAATCAAATCATACTTTTTTTTTGGTTTGTTTTGGACTGTTGCTTTAGCTAAAAATAGAGTTAAACCAGGATTAGTGCAAACACCAATTACTCACTGTGTTGTTGTTTTAAACTCTTGTTGTGTATCATTTCTGAGTCACCTGATCTGACCTTTCAGTAGTTCTAAGGTCTGTTAATGACTTGAGACATTACTGTCCTCTTTCTGGTTCCAGTGAAGGGATAATTGGCTCAGTTTGAATTTCTCATTAGTCTGTGGCTCTGCGCTGTCAGTTATTGATATTTTCTTTCATCTCTTTATATATTCATGCTCACTCTGTAATTGCAGAGGAATAGCAATTTAATAATCAAGACACCAGGCATTGCATTACCTCAAATTGCCTCTTCGAACTGTTTCAACCGCGGCCAAACTACAATGAAGGGGAGATGAAGAGGACTGAGAGTCAGGTTCAAGTCGAACTCCGTGCTCAAGTACTGTTACTTTTAAAAGTACTTGAGACAAATCAGTTTAGGCTCATTTTACAGTTTCCCCAAAGAAATAGAATACAGACTGGAGTAGCGTCTATATAGACATGTTTTAAATCACTGTAATGCTTATTAGAAAATGATCAGCTGCACAGGAGGCATATGCTGTAGTATATCAACAAAAACAGAGACATACAAAATGTAAAAGAACATAATCTGTGTGTCTTTTGTATTTTTACACTCAACTGACATTTGTTTTCCCTTTTTCTTTCCTCTGTTTGCTCTTAATCACGTGTTTAATTGGCCATGACTTCCTGCATTTGGTTTGAAAGTCTAAACTATCACAAATGCTCTTTCACACAACAAATAAACCGGACCTTGGTTCAGTTTGGTCCAGACAAAGACCCACCACTTTTTACAGAGCAGCTGTTTGTACAGTCACTGGAGCTTTCACATCTGACAGTGTGGTTCAGACCAAATAGGAAAGACTGAAAGCCCAGACTAAACAGTGCAGGTGCGAAAGGCCCCTCAGCATCCCAGAAACAAACTGGAGAATGGAGAAGTAATCATCTAAAATAAATATTTTTCTCTACAAAATATGAAGCACCGACTTCCCAAACATTCACACACTTACAGAGCCAGGTTTTGATGTTTTAAGGCGCTTTCACACCATGGTTCAGACCGGCTACTCTTTGGTACGCCAAAGAGAGGTGGTCTTGGTCCGGACGACAGAAATCACACCATCAGAGAAAGTCCAATAATCCACTTTTAAAATCTGGGATGTAAAATCAAAAGTTACGGAACCTAACAAATACTACTACTCATACAATTTATGTGTTCTTAGTGCTGACTTTTAGCTGAGTAAAAACATGTGCAAAAGCAGTTTGTCGTGTAGTGTTTTATCACATTCTTCACAAGTAAACTGTCTTAATCAGCTGGTCAGACAAAGCTGTATTGCACCAGAGATCCAGAGTTTAAATTCCTACTTTTGATAATTTGGACCTAAATGTGGTGCCGACATGCTACACCACTCACGCAGTCAGTGTAATCCCAGACGACTCAACATTTTTTTCCCCAACATGCACTTAATTAATTCAAATAATGCTTTTGTAAATCTAACTTGTCCACCTCTGCTACACACCAAAGTAAAACACCATACCGTCCAGCTATTGTCACAACTGTAATGGCATAATTTAGTCCCTAAAACCATTGAAAATAACTGCCAAAAATCTCCAGATTCCAGTTACACTGTGAGTGTAGGAGATCATCATCATCATCACTTTGGCCTCCTCCCAACACAAGACATCCTGGGCTCTGGCTTTGAAAACATGGTTGAATGACATAATCTTCTGTTTGACCCACAGGAAGTCATCCTCCACAAAATAAAAGAGAACAGATCAGTGGACTTTAACATCGTCCAATGGTTCTGCTCTTTCAACTTCACTGGGCACTACTGCCATGAATTTGAGAAGCTGGACATTAGTCTCTGTGACTATTTGCCTCTGGAGCTGAAGGAGATCCAGCCTATCGTGCTTCAGGTTTGGTTATTTAACTGATCTCTGATGTTCTGAACCTGGACTTTTCATTACATCTTTAGAAATAGCATTTATGTGTTCAGAAAAGAATTTCCATAGCTCCACAGTCACACTTTGAAAGCCTCTTTTAAGGTGCTGATTTTCAGGGGACATTGCATTGGGTTGCTATTTGCTTTCACTATTAACCTCTATAAGTTTGTTTGTCTATGTAGTTTAAATCCAAACCTGACTTAAATTCTGTGTTCCTGCTGATGTGTTTCTTCTTGTGTGTAAAGCCCCTGAAGTCTTTCTTGGTGCTCTGCACAACAAAGCCATCAATGTTTGGTCGATGGGATGCATCATTGCCAAACTGTTTACGGGCAGGATATTGTTCCTGGGCAGAGACGAGTACGACATGGTCACTATTAGCATCAGAATTAAAGAGTAGGGCTTGGATTATAGTTTATGTCAGTGTAATTGTAATATGCAACATCAAATATAACGGAAAAGATATCCTCAAAAAAACACAAATAGTGCAGTCTACCCAATCTATGTAAATTAGCCACATGTTATGTTGTTATAGTGGGGTTAAGACATCCAACTTGAGCAGTTTTTTTCTTTCGTTGCATACTGCAGTTGTTTCATGATGACACTGAGCATAAGCAGAGTGAACTTATTTATTGTCTGGCATATGTTGTGACAAATCTCTGTGCAGCCAATCAATGCTTATAGCCCACATCTGAATGTAACACATGGAAAACTATCAAAAACATTTCTGGGACTTACTGTAATATCACTTTTGTCTCATCCAATAGATGCGAAATAATGAGAGGAATGACAATTAGCATAACAGTCAGGTTTTGAAAAGCTTGACCTCTTCCTGCAGAACGTTGCAGAGTTAAAAACAGCTCCCCTTTCTGAGTAAATATACTTAGCATGCATATTATTGCTGGGGCATTTAACACACAATTTTTTCCATGTTCCTTCTGGATCAATACAGTGGAAAGTCAAGGTCATATGTGAATATGTGTATTCATATGTATTCAAATACATTTTTAATAAAGCAGTTATTCTCATCTGTACTGCCGTCTCACCACAACGCTGGAGCACATCTGCAAAGTAAGAAATCTTGTCTTATTATGAACGAAACAACAAAACAAAACGTCTCAGTAAATTAAAAACAAGCACGTTAAATCAAAAACAGTAAATTACTCTTTCAGTTTGATCCAGTTAAACATGCTAACGTTCAAGTCGACACCGCAGAGTATTGTTTTTGGATTTACTCAAGATGTAAATGCTGAAGATCGGAGTATATTCTGAGACATCCCTTTGTGTCTCTGAGCCACCTGAGGGGCCTGTGGGAGACATACCAGTAAAAATCTGCTTCACAAACCATAATGCTGTAATGTTGTAAGATATAGGTTAACACAAAAACTGTCTGCTAGTGTCATCAAGTGTCAGAGCATAATGACCTGGCTCCTGCGAGTGTTGAAGAACAGCAGGACACTGTTGCCCTACACTGTCCTAGGAGCACCAACCCCTTGTCGTCACAAAAGAGCCATCAACACCAAAGAAACGACTGAGAGACTGTTACAGCTATGATGAAGATGATGATGATGCTCAGGGTCACACAGGTGAGAACTCAAACTGTCCTGCTGCTTCACATTAGGAAGTGTCAGTCGATGACTCAAAGATGAGGATCATTTGAGACAAAAATGAGACATTAGTTTGTCAGACTGTTCTGGATGATTGGTGATAAGAGCTTATTGGTAGTTACAGCACTAATAGCTGCCATTAAACTAAAAGAACAAAGGTGTTGGGCTTGTATTGTCAGTGTATGGTTGCCTTCCTGTAAAACAACTATTTTGAATCTATTTTTGAAAAGGCATTTTAACCAAATCATGTTGTGGGAGAGCTTCCCAGAGACAAATTTACCAAACAAAGATTTTTAAAAGTAGCGTAACTGAAATAAGCTTGTACTTTTTTTAAGATACTCCAAAACTGATTGTGGTCGAGTCGTAGTCAGTAAAAAAAAAAGACATATTGTGGTGGAGGATATATCTCAAGAGTGGGACTGTGACTCTGAAGGTAAACACAACATCAGTCTGAACCATCAGGCTCACCACTTTTTTACTTTCATTTTTCCAGCCCAGTTTCTCCTTTTACATTCATGTTTTATTAACATCTTACTCTGTTTGATTGAGTGTTTGAGTCCGTATGCTTTTCTCATTTCTCATTTGCCAATAGAACAGCAGGCCTCTTGCTGTTGAATTTCATGATTAGCATAAAGTTACAATTGTAGAAAACAACAAACTACTCTGATGTTAATACCTATTAATATATTTTCAAAGGGACCCCCCGAGCGATCATTGTGGAGTCACCAGTTTGTTTGAAAAGATGCCGTGTGGAGGAAAACAACTCAAACGACCTTGGCTACAACTCTCATTCTCCACCCACCTCCACCCCAGCTCCTCTTTTTGATGTATTACTGTTTAATCAGTGTCATATCAGTTGCTGTTTTGGTCTCTATGTCGTATTGCTGCTGTCTTTTTTCTCATTTGCAAAAAAAAGGGGCAGATCTCTTGTTGCCAAATATCATGTTTAACAAAAGTTAAACTTGTTGAATAAGATGATTTTGACAAATGTTCTCATTAATATTAATATTGTTTTGAAGGTACTCCTCGACTGGTTATTGTGGAGTCTCCAGTCAGTCTGAAGAGACAGCACTCCAATGAAACCTGGTCAGGGAAGAGGAGGCGGCTGGTACCTAAGGCCTTTTAAATCCACTAGAACACAAAAAAAAAACAAAGATTTTGAAACAGCTGAAAATAGTCCTTTTAGTACTTTGTAGGTTAAAATCACATCAGTTCTCCATCCTAAAACACTGAGGTCTGCCTGTCAGTTGTTAAATAGATCTTAAGGGCACCATTTGCCACACATTTGCACCATATCATCCACTGAATAACCAGTAACCAAAAACCCATATTTGCAGTTTAACCATTTCTAAAAGGTAATACATAGACTGATCAAAGCAAGTAGTTTAATTAGATAAGAGGTATACCGGGTGAACACAGCATGAATAGAGAGCCGTGCATAGCTCTTCTCTGCTAACAACTCATTAGGCCTATGGTCCACTGCAGGCTGTGTCTTTCAGCGATTGTCTACATTCAGCAAACATGGACCATTTTCCTCAAATACGACTTAATGAGCAGTGTTTAGAGCACTTGATGAAAGGTTTCCACTTGACTCAACCACACACGGCCCGACCACACAAGAGAAAAGCATGTGTCACGTGAGACAAGTCAAGTCTGAGGCCTAGTATTTCCCCATCAACAACATCATCACTGACCTGTCACACACAAACAAGGACAGCTACAGATGTATCGGTTCGAAAGTAATAGTAATACGAGGATTACAAGCCATGTGTTGAATGGACAATGTTCAAGAAACGTCAATAATAACATAGTGCTTCAATCTGTGGCCATATCATAACGTACATGTGCAATTTTAATGAAATAAAAATGCATTCAGAGCAATTAAACCTTGAGGACCATATAAGTGAATAAGATGAGCCATGAACTTGCCCCTAACATTCAGCTGTGCCCAGAATACTGTAACAAAAAAAGGTTATTAAGGGTCAAGGTTAAAGTGTAAAAGAAAGAGATGCCTTAATGAATGGAAATATAAGATTCTCATAATACGTATTGAGAATCTTTAAGAAGACAGCAAAGGCGTTCTTCCTCTTCAGTGAGTATCCCCCATGACAACATCCATCAGCAGATAATAGAGCACCATTCTTTGATCCAGTGTTCTATAATATGATATTATGAATAGGAAATCAGTTTTCAAATATTCTTATCTGTGCCTGTATTTTTTTAATCTGTGTAATTTGTCGTCAGTTGCACAACCTTTGATAGTTAGCCATGTTCTGTTCTCAGACGGACTGACAGCAGGGTGACAGCTGTATCCAGCAGAAATACAACAGATATGAATAATGCCAACAATTAACACTTTCACTTTGTCCCTAATGGTGTGTGTCAGTGGCTTGCTCATTCTCCACCTGGATATGTAGCGTTTTGTCATTCTAAAGATGCAGACACCTAGCGTCCTCAGTAATGCTTGTTAAATCTCCTGTTAGTCAAGTTATACTGAATGGATCAAAAACAAAATGGTTTTAAAGAACAGATACCGAACAATGTTATCACATATTGTCTGCTTTTATAACGTCATGATGCTCTGATGCATTCATTGCTGTCCCATACCAAGAATACATGTTTGTGTGTTTGACTTTTGTATTGCCAATGACTAGATGTAAGTTTTGGGCTTTGATAAATTAAAAAAATGCAATATTTTGTATTAATGAAGCAGGTATTTGAGGATTTGTGATCAAATGCAAGTAATACTTTATAGGGTCAATAGAAAGTGCTGTGCAAATACTTTACTATTCATAAATAGCAGACAACTCAAGGCTTGTCATTACACATTATTTTAATATAACTGCGCTTTTTTATCATTCCTTGAAATGAATGTGTATACTGCAACCTAGACATTTTCACATCTCTATGGTTGAATGCTTTAAAGACACATTCAGTGTTTTTACAAATGGCTTAAGATGCATGTGGGTATCTTAAAGATAATCATCAGCACATCCCAGTTTGGAGAAGTAAACAGGAGCAACGTGACGAATCGAATGGTTAATTAAAACCAAAGTAAGTGTAACCCGTAATAGACACCACTCCCTCATCTCCATCAGACTAAATGTGCCCGGTGTGCTGTGGTCCAGAGCCACGTGCTGACACTTACTTGAACCTGCCCTGACAGTGCTGACACTGCTCCCCGACCCAGCCGTGGTCGCACACGCAGCTGCCGTTCACGCACTTGCCCGAGTAGCAGCTCTTCTCGCAGGACTTGGCTGCCACCGCGGACTGCCCCTGGGCTCGCATCACGACGTGGAGCACCACCAACACTCCCAGGTACGTCCTCCACACGCTGCCCCCGGACCAACTGTTCCGGGCGCACACGTGGAGCGCGCATACATCCCCCATCATGGACTCCGAGTGTCCTGTCACCTCAGCTCACCTGTGTGCCGCTACAGATAAAAGAATTACGCGTGGTCAGAACATCCCCCAGAGCTGCGGAACAGGCTGTGGGACGAGAAGAACTTTCAGGGACGCGGTTGGACTTCAAAAACAACCCTAGGTCATCCCCAATAGCGAGACGTAAACATATACAAAAGCTCCAAAACGCACTGCGTGACCAGGACTCCCCGTTAACTTCCAGCACGGTCCTATTCCAGTGTAAACACGTAAACTCCAAATAGTGTAATCCTGCAGATGGATAAAAGGACGTGTTCCCAGACAAAGACGCGGAGTGTGCGTGAGGATCGTGAGGATGCAGCCCTCCGGAGCGCTACAGTGACACTCCTCCTCCTCTTCCCCTCTGCGCTGCTCGGTCTGGCTCGCTCTGGCGTCCACAGCTGCTCTGTGTGACGGGGAACTCCTGCACAAAGCTGCGAGCATGAGCAGTGAGGACGCGCGGTTAAAGGGACAGGACCGTGGAAATGTGAGGCTGCAGCAGTGAGCGGATGGAGACAAAGACAGGGGCATGAGTCTGCAGCGAAGCCTGCTCCCATCAGTCTTTGTCTCAGTGGGTTAGAGCTGGAGTTCAATAGATGTTAAATGGGAAGATAAATGAATGAGGAGTAACAAGGGACAGTTTTAAATTCTTTATTGCGCACTCTCCATAAAGTGTTTGTCGATGTGCAGTTTTGTTTTTTTTTTATTTCAGTGATGGAAGCCCCTAGCATTAATAACCTTTGAGTAACAGATGTTCAAACAAAAAAATATTGCTTTCATTCCCAGTCTCCCCTTAAACTGTGAATGACCCCTTTTTCACTTACTCTGCATCAATTCAAAAAAATGGTTATCTTTACTTTTCTTGATGACAATTTTATGGTAAAAAGTGTTGGTATTTTCTTTAAAATTGATCAAAACAAAATGATTTTCAGTTTGCCCATGACTTGATTTAAATAAATAAACGGCTGCATAGCTCTATTCTACCTGAAACACACTTTAAATCAAGCATTCATTCACATCTCAGTGTCACAGACAGTGGAGACAAGGCAGGGTTCAGTGTCATGCCAAGGTCACTGCTCCTTCAGGTAATGTGATTTCATTTGACCTGCTGCATCTTTGGACCAATGTTTTGGCAGTAGTGACAGTTATAAGTGTGTTTTAGGTTTGCTTTATCAACAAAGTGATTATTTTACATGTTTTTTACATCAGGCATAATATTCTACTATTATTATATACCACTGACAGGTCAAGTGAATATCACTGATTATCTCTTCATCATGGCACATTTTAGTCAGTGGGAAATATTAGGAGCAGGTGAACATTTTGCCCCCAAAGTTGATGTGTTACAAGCAGGAAAAATGGGCAAGTGTAAGGATTTGAGTGAGTTTGACAAGAACCAAATTGTGATGGTAGACGACTGGGTGAAAGCATCTCCTAAACCTGAGTTCTTGTGGGGTGTTCCCAGTCTGCAGTGGTCAGTATCTATCAAAAGTGGTCAAAGAAAGGAATAGTTCTGAAACAAAGACAGGGTCATGGACCAAGGTTCACTGATGCACATGGGGAGTGATGACTGGTCCGTGTCGTCTGATCCCACAGATGAGCTACTGTTACTCAATTAGTCACAGACCAGTGAGGGTGACCTCTGACCCCTGTGCATCACCAAAAACCCCAACAATAGGCATGTGAGCATCAGAACTGGACCATGGAGCAATGGAAGAAGGTGGCCTGGTCTGAGTTTGGGTTGTTGGTTTGGCTCCAAATTCCTCATATCTCAGTCCAATGGAGCATCTGTGGGATGTACTGGACAAACAAGCCCCACCTGTAACATACAGGACTTAAAGGATCTGCTGCTAACATCTTGGTACCAGCACACCTTCTGGGGTCTAGTGTAGCCCATGCCCTTGATGGGTCAGGGCTATTTGTTATGCCTGATGGTTGTAATGTTTAATGGTTAAAATGACTGGTTACTGGCAGGTGGTTCATCCAGTCAACTCCAAAGTAACTGCCCTTTGCAAACACTTTTTCTGGAATCCACTCCACATTTTCAGAGGATAAAGCCACCAAAAATGTAATTTCTGCATAAACAAGCAAACGTCACCCACCTGTGTGCTGTCAGTGAGTGGGTAGAGATCATCGCACAATATTCAGCTGCTCTATTTATACAAGCATTTAGGCTACAGCAGTTTCAAAGCCTTCCAGCAACAACTCAATGGAGGCCTACGACTATGTCCTGCTTATGACCTGTGCTTCCTCATCAAAGACTCAACTAAGATCTGCCCCAAAACCTACATCCAGATAAAAATGCATGTCAGCATTATCGACATATACATCGTTTAAATGCATATTGAGTAAAGTCACACATACGTTCAGCTTGAGGACTGTGCAGTGATGTGTAAGGGGAGCCTCTGCTAATGGTAAACACCGCAGAACTAAAGTCGAACTGTAGAAAGTTGTCTCTGAAGTGTCTGATTTAAGGTTTTAAACTTGCAGGCTCATATCAATGAATGGTTAACACTGTTGTAAGTATCTTTTTCATACAAAATGTAATTTTGTCAAAGTCATCAGATATGTGTCAGTGGCTCACAAAGTCAGAAAGTCATTAGCTCTTAAAACCACAGGGAGTGAGTTGATAAAGCTGCAGCAGTAATCATTTCTACTCGCTCAAACACAATTTGTAGGAATCATAAGATTTGACTCTTCTCACTAAATCCATTACCTCTGAGGTCTGCTGCTCTTGATACTTCTGAGTATAATAAAAGATTGAAATACCAAAGATTGCCGATGGTGTCTATCTTAAAGAGTTTAATAAAAACGGAGACAGTTTAGATGTGAAACAAGTCTGTTTTAATTCAGTGAATGTAGCGATCTGATCCGGAGACAGATACCTCTGAAAGTTACGCAGCAGACTGACAGAGCAGAGGCATAATTCCCCCATGTGTCTTTCTGAGTTATTACTTTATCTCACTGTGAAGACTTTAAAGACACAAAGATATTCGGAAAAGCCGGGCTGCGATTCAGGAAATTCACGCCAAGATTTGCATCTGCGTTCCCCGAGGCCTCGCGCAAAACATCCAACGCGCCAGAAAACCGTAATCCTCCAAACCAAGAGATCGACTCAGCCAAGATATGAGGCGGCTGCAGCGTGATGAAGAACATGAGGTTTGGAGGGCGGTGTATTTGAATCAGATAAATCACTAAATGACTCTGAGAATTATGGACTATAATGGAGGGTCATAAAGTCTTTTAAACATGGATTTATTGGCTCTATTATTTTAGCTCAGTTCAATTTTGAGTGGGTATAAAATGTTAATGGTATTTCTACAAACCACGTGAACAATTGTAATATCTCCAAATTATGACTTCATATTACCACTATGGAATGGAGCTATTAGCCATTACATTACGACTACTTTGAGGAGCTAGGGTGAATAATAATGACATTAAGAAAGATATGTTAGGACCAAGTGACATTGAAAGCAGAATGAAACAGATTCAGATGACTCTGTGATGCTATAACACTGAAATGGTGTTTTTACTATTCCTGCAGGCTGTTCCTGGTCCGCACTGATAAGGGCCTATCCAAAGTGGTTGAAAAGAGAATAGATACAGATGTTCATAATGTTATGGCTGTTTGTTGGGTTTGAGTTCCATATAGTCACTTTTATCAGTCACATATTATATTATAATAAAGTACCTTCGATTGGGAAGACTTTTCAACTTTCATGGACCATTTGTGTAACAATCCATTAAGAATCAAGGACGTTTTTCTACATTGACTGGATTGGGCCTGTTAATCACAGTGTAGATTTATTGTTAAGTCCGCTGCAAATATAATCCCCAACATTCACATTTTTAAACTGCCTTTCTCAAAAAACACACTAGATGGCGCTGTTAGCCCAAATGCTAATACTAGCTCCTCATTGCTTCACATTTGCTTCAGAGAGTTTTGTTTTGTTTATGAACAATTGTTTTGATTTGTTTTTTGGTTGCAGCTAAAAGTTTCATGAAGTTTTTGTCATCAATTTTATTTATTTATTTCCTATTTTGGCTCTGAAGTTTGTATGGCAGCGTTCATGCTTATCCCAGTACACTAACAGATCAACCAGACCATTTTAAGTTAATTTAACCAAGCTTAGCCTAAGAGACACAAACCAATACCATTCACTGTCAGGTTTTAATTGAAAAACCTGTTAAAATCTTTCTAAAACCTGTTCAAATCCAATTAAAACCTAGTGCCAAAAATATCACCTACTAAATGCATTTGGCCCCTGGGCCTTGAGTTTGACATATGTGCTCTAGACGGTGGATAGTAACACCTACAATAACAGTGAGGAGTGATTGAACAGTGTGCCTGAGATAATGTTGTAAATGAGTGAGAAAGAAGAATGATGAAGTGAAACAAACCACTGCTACTCCTGCATCAGATGTTATTGTCAAAAACATCCATCTTCATCAGTGTGATATGATTATGAATGATGTGACTGTTGTGGCACATTATACACAGAGCATATTAATCTAATGAATGATGCCTAATCAGTCACTAGCTCAACGTCATTGCAGACCAAAAGAAAACAAAAAAAATGGAATTACTATACAGCATTTCTTATAATATCTTGCTTGCTTTTAATGCACTTTTTTCCTGATGTGGTTCTCACTCAATCTGATATCCAGATTCTTCTCAAAGGGCTAAAATGAGGTGCCAGTATTTTCTGTATGCTGATGTTTACTGAAACATTTACATACATATTGTGTTAGCATTGATTATGAAAAGAAAATTTGAAATCTATCTGAGGATTTGTGTTTGAAGTGGAAGTGAAAGGAGTTTAAACTGTCTGACTTTATTACCTGAGATTGTTTTACATTCTATGGAAGCACAACCAGATACATTCAGTCAGACAGAGTTTATCAGTATATTATGTGACTGGGGCAGGTATTTGTATCCAGTCACTGCTGCTTTATTGCAGCCTCTCTTTCCTCTCAGCGCCCCCTTGGGACGCAGCACTCTGCCTCCTGCTCTCCACGGCGCACCTCGCTGCGGATGATGCTGACATACTCTTCTTTTCTTTGCCCTCATTTTCACAGCTTTTTTTTGCCAGCGTCGAGACCATCTGCCTCGCCTCTAAATCAGGGAGTGTATTTATCAAACGTCCTCTGACAGGAATACTGATCTGCTTATGCTTTCAAATGACAAGGTCAAGGATGCAGAGATGTGCACCTTTTCTGCATCAATATTCATTAAATTACACAGGGTTATGGAGTAGAAAATGACTTGTTTGTCAGTCAGATGTTACAAGTGTCAGCTTAATGAGACATTTTATGGTGAAAATTGTTTTAGTGTCAGATTTAATTAGCCTCATAGTGTGTTGCTCTCTAAATATATGGCTGTAAAGCCCAACAGTTCAACCGAGGACTGTTGAATTCTTAGCCTTAATTACGTAACTAGGCATTATAAGAGTAGACAGACTGTCTTTCACACCTGATGTGTTTGGTCCGAACAAAACAAACTCAAGTCTGGTTTGTTTAGTACAATTCTCTTGGGCTGCTGTGAAAACTCCTCATCAGAATGGTTAACTAACAAACTGCATCCTGTCTCTCTCAGAAGGTGGGTCTCAGAGCACAAATCTTTGCAGTTAATCTGTTGCGAGAACATGAACCGGCCTCTTTCTGCAAAAACATGACAAACTGACGGCAGACAACTTGCTGAGGTTTTGTGCCTTACACAAATATGATATCAGTGTTTTGGTCCATGGCCTGGTCGAGGAGGCAGCAGTCTAAGCAGAGATGCCTGGACTTCCCTCTCCCCAGACACTTCATCTGTTATGCCGAGATTTGCATCCCTTCGCAGAAAATGAGTGAAAACTGTACCCCTTATTTAAAGTTACAGAACAGGACATCAGTTAGACAATTAAGTCAAACCATAATTTATAATTTTGTAGCTTAATATAAGAAATATAAAAAAAGATAATAGTACATAAAGTAAGTCTATGGTAAAGGCATTCAGATGGTTCTAATATCTTTATATTTCTCATAGCCCAAAGCACATACTTTGGCTAAATTGCCTAAATCATTTATATCTGGGCTTTTATAGTCATTTTAAAGAAAGTGGATATGATTGTCCATTTAAGCAAGTGGATGTAATTCTCACCAGGCTTGCAGCTTTCAGCATAACACCTCCAGCTCCTCTGAGTGAATACCAATGTGTTCCCAGGCCAGACGAGAGACAGAGTCCCTCCAGTCCTAGGCCTCCTCCCGATGGGACATGTCCGGAAAACCTCCCCAGGAAGGTGTCCAGGAGGTATCAGATACCGGAGCCTCAGATGGGGTTACGGAGCTCCTCACCCTATCTCTAAGGGAGCGTCCAGCCACCCTGCGGAGGAAACTTATTTTGGTCTGTATTTGAGATCTTGTACTTTCAGTCGTGACCCAGAGCTCATGACCACAGGTGAAAGAACGTAGATCAAACGGAAATATAACGGATTTCAAGATAATGCAGACAATCAAAGTTTTAAGAATCTATTATAAGTCACGTTACTTATTAATCCAACTTCATACTACAGGACTCAGAAAGTTTGGCAGTTGAAACATGAATATATGACAATATTTAAAGGCACTGCTCTGTTCAAAAGAAACTAAAAAGTTTACCATTGTGAAGGACTATGACACTTTAAAGATTTGACAAAGATTAAAACGTTTCAAAAACATGCAGTAATATGCTTCCAGTTTATTGAACTTCCTTGTTTTGCGTCATGAGTTTTAAAATAACAAAACAGTGTGCTAAAGCCAGTGTCTGTGATCTTGGACAGCTCTAGTGGTGAATTCTCAGAGGACCAGCACAGAGCGGCGTTAGACCTCAGCGATGGCCTGTGGGAAATTGGTTTGACTTGTTATTCCTGCTTTGGTTGAATCCTATTATAAAGCGTTTTAAACATTCCCAGAGGGCTGAAGCAGGAGTATTGATCTGCTTACACAAATAATTCACACTGAGGAAAATGAAAAAGAAATATTGATTTGTGACAGTAGGATTATAATTAAACGGTGTCATAACTAAGTTCACCAGAGAGACTAGGATAAATGGGTGTTATGTGAACTTGCAGGATACAAAGCAGGAAAATGTGGTGCAGAACTAAAGCTCGTACATGTTACTGTCTATAAAAGCAATCTGCGCAGGGTTTAATGGAGCAGATGTGTCATAAAACATGTGTAAAGGCTGCAGATTGCACACTTCTCTCACGTTCAGAGGCTTTTATCTCCCACAAGGACAAACACTCACAACAGAGTGAAAAAAGATGGCAGAGAGAGAATCAGAGGAGCCCAGGGAAAAGATTATTAAAAGATTAAAGTGTGATGTTCTACTGATGTTTGGTGACATCTACTGTGTGAGAAGAGTTAGCGCAGAAAAAAATGATTTGGTAATACATACATATCAGAATACAATACAATAGTGCAAATGTAATGTCATCTGAAATATCCATGCATTGTTTCCAGAAGCATGGATAGTAAAATATAGATTAGAATACAATAATATTCAAATTAAAATGAACAGATTATATTTACATTGCATGTGCAGATAACTTGAATATAAAATAAACACAGAAATGAGGCAGTAACAATATAAGACAATTTGCAGGAACATGCTTTATTAATAAAACCAAATAAACATACTTAGCAACACCAAGTAGCCAAGTTAGGTCATTTATTTTCAATTGTTTAACATCCTGATTTTGGTCATTTTTAAAGTACAGCCATACTTTTTTTTTTTTTTTTTTTGATCAATCGTTCATTTAAAATGGGCCTGAGGTAAAAATTTATGTCTATAATATGAAAATGAATGAACAAATATGCCCCCAAAACCAGCATAATGCATTGAAAAGTGTAGAAGTGTAAAGAGCACATTTTTCTTATAAACAGACCAGTGTTTATTGGTATAGAACCTTGACATGTGCTTACAAAAAGTTAAACTGTGGAAGACCAAAAAGTACATGGAGGTGGTAAGCTGCAGTCAACAGGCATCTTCTGTTGCTGGCAGTAATGGAACAGGTCAGTTTGTTGTTGATGTTGACTACAAGGTTTTAAAGCTGGGCAAGCATCTCCAGGACTTTGTCAGTAAAGAGGAGCATTGGCAGTTCTACGGAGCTAACCCAGCATCTACTTGGTTTCAGTGATGTTGAGGATACCACATCACCAGTTCATTCACCTCAACGTTTTATTGTTGGTTGGTAATAAGACTCACCCCTGCTGTGGTTGCGGTTTTTACTGTGGCTGATCCAGGTCTATCAGGAGAAAATTGCTGCTGGTGGCTGACATCCAAGGGATTTTTTCAATCTGTCTGGGACTAATTCCTGTCGGCTGAGGTCAGGCACAAGTTCAGAGATGTGCACAAGGATAAAACTGAATGGACAAATAACAGAAAATGTGTGGTTTTGACCAGAGTCTGACAAAGAAGTAACTTTTCAGCGCATTTTTGGTATGTCGTTAAGCATTTGTAAAAGTGCCTTTTTGGGGCATTTCTGCATCTGGAGCAGTCTTATATGTTGTTCATTATCAAGATTGTCCAACAGGGGGCAGCAGTGCACAAGGTATGAAGCCCCCAAACTCTTGGCCTCTGCAGAGAGCTGTCATTTGTTCTGCACATGAACTGAACCAAACTGCTAATATCCACTTTTATTCTTAATTTTATTTTGACATTTTGACCAGTGCAGTGTGGTGGTGCTTATTAGTGCCTTATAATCTATCCTGGAATACTTTGAAAGAAAGAGCACATTAAACATGTATAGCACTATAACATGTAACATGGAAATGCACTCAATTCACTGAGCATGCTCAGAAGAAGACAAATGTGCCTCTTTAACAAATAAATAAATAGGCTACTTCTCAACAAAGGTTTATTTGGAATCTTGAAATAATAATAAATATCTGTTTTGCATCAATGATTCACTCCGGTCATATGCGGCAAAATAAAATCCACATGTAACAAGTACACCCACGGCCTGAAGGGTGAAAGTATCTATTCATCCAGGTCATTGTGTGCTGAACTTATTTAAATTTCAAATACTTTGAAAATAGGGTGATAAAGATTACTATATACTTATTTAGCATAGTTTACGTGTTCTTTCAATTTCATATACTTACTCACTTACTTACTTAAGTCGAAGAACGGATGTAACCTATCCCAGTTCCTTCACTTCCATTCCAGATCTCTAGTTGTGAATTTTATTGTATTTCATTTTTGTTATAGATGTATCCCTTTGTAACAGCTTTGTTACAAATCGTTGTAAATGAAAATTTGTTTTCAGTTCACATACCTACGGTGGCCCAGGCTGCTCACAACAATGCTGAAATAAAAAACCACAATTAGACACAACACACATTCACAAAATGAAATAGGAAGGGCACTTTGGTGGCTCACCTGCACCAGGTCCTTTGCCCGATGTCATTCCCCTCTGTCTACCTGAACAAAAACAAAAAACATGCACAAAAAATAAGAGCAACATGAAAAGTCAAGTCATGACACTGCACAAATTGTTGTGTTGGGAGTTGATTCATAGTTTGTTTGTTTTTCATATTGTGTTGTGTGCGATTATATTATATATATTTATATATATATTATATATATATGTGTTTTTTGTTTGTTATTTATTCATTTTATGGTTATTTATTGTTTTATTTTAATTTGTGGGGGTATTTATTTGTGTGGTGGTTATTTTGTTGTTTTAAATTTGTGTGTGAGCCATCTGGGCCACCATACTTACCTGATTAAAAAGGTTAAAAAAAAATACTGTTTTTAATAATCCAGCAAACTGTGAGGTGGACATATTGGAGGTCTCACACAATACAACTTGACATTTAAACTATATTCTTCCATAGTATTATTATTATTATTATAATACCTACTCCACAGCAGACTAAGGACATGACTTTGACAATGAGGGCCTTAGATAACCACCAGTTAATCCTAAGGCTAACACTCAATGACACTGAATGACAACAAATTATATTGATTCTCTATGGGCAACTAGAATCTACTATAATACATTCAAATCATTATGGACAATTTCATTTTTAGGCCACTTATTACAATTAAATAGAAAATGGACTGCTTCACTCTTGGTCAGGGGACGGTCCATGTTGTACAGTATAGCATCCGTCCTGTTGTGTGTCTGTTGCACACTTCAGCCACGTGTTTGAATGGTTCATGTGTGTCTATGACAATGATAATGTTCTGTGAGGCGTGAGTGCTAACCTCAGTCACCATGTCCTCCAGTTTAATCATGGTCATTATTTTCACGATTTCTTAAACATCAGGTATATTTTGTTTATAATCACTAATAAGATATACTTTTTAAACACTGTTCCCATCACGGTCATGTAGCTAACAGGTATGGCTTGCTAACATCTCTTTGAAATTCCACACATGCCTTTCAAATCCCGGCGCTCATCCCACCGGTCCCATCCATTCTGGAGCTGCCTATTGGCTTTTATTGAGTGATGAGTGTTTATATTTCTGTGCATGGACTTGAGAGATGGAAGGGGGACATTTGGCCCATCTCCAAATGACTTCATATCAAATGCACTGCAGCCCATGTGGTAGCACACCAATGATTATAAAGCCTTCCCAAGTGGTAACTATTGATTAGGCAACATATAGGAAAGATTCAGGGTTGGAACATTTTAGTGTTGAAAGGGACAATAAACAAACAAACAAAAAAAAAACAAAAAAATCAAGAGCAATACCTGAGAGGGACATAAAATAGGCAAGAAGAAAATGAAGTGTTAAGCTAAACCCCTTGTTGCTGTTGTTTCTTAAAAACCTGACCATAGTCTAGTGCACAGATTTCATATAATTGTGCATAATTTGCAAAATACATTTTCAATAGCTGATAATAAGAGTCATACAAAATAAAGAGGTATCCTTCCTCTCACTGTAAGAGTAAGAGGGTCACACATGTGCAAAGATGCTTTTTCTTTCTCCCCTAAATGGTCTGGCTCTTTTTGTGTCATTTTGCTCCTTAAATGTGCATGATATTTGTCTTTTTATAGCCTTTTATCACTTTAATGTTTGTCAATTCTGGTAATAATATTTTTTTATTGATTATTTCATATTTCCAGTGTCTTTTTAATGCTTTGTGTTGTAGCCTATTAAGGTCAGTAGTTTTTGTGATGTGTTGTGTGATTTTGTGACTATAGCTGTAGCCTATTTACTTTGCATTGTTTGTTGGCCTGTTAAAATCCAACTGAACCCTGTTAAAATCCAACTGAACCCTGTTAAAATCCAACTGAAACCTTTTCAATCCATCTAAAATCTGTAAAATCCAACTACAACCTGTTCAAATCCAACCAAAACCTGTTCAAATCCAACTTAAACCTGTTAGAATCCATCTAAAACCTGTTCAAATCTGACTAAAACCTGTTAAAATCCAACTTAAATCTCATTAAATCCAACTGAAATCTGTTCAAATCCATCTAAAATCCAAGTACAACCTGCTCAAATCCAACTTAAACCTGTTTGAATCCATCTAAAACCTGTTTAAATCTGACTAAAACCTGTTCAAATCCATCTAAAACATGTTCAAATCTGACTAAAACCTGTTCAAATCCAACTTAAACCTGTGTGAATCGATCTGAAACCTGTTCAAATCCAACTAGAACCTGCTAAGTTCCAACTACAACCTGTTCTACTCTAACTATAACCTGTTCAAAGCAAACAAAACATGTTGAAATCCAAATAAAACCTGTTAGAATCCATCTAAAACCTGTTCGAATACATCTAAAACCTGTTTGAATCCATCTAAAACCTGTTCAAATCCGACTAAAACCTGTTCAAATCCAACTAAAACCTGTTAAAATCCAACTTAAACCTGTTTGAATCCATCTGAAACCTGTTCAAATGCAACTAAAACCTGCCAAGTTCCAACTACAACCTGTTCTACTCTAACTATAACCTGTTCAAAGCAAACAAAACATGTTGAAATCCAACTAAAACCTGTTCGATTACATCTAAAACCTGTTCAAATCCAACTAAAACCTGTTCAAATCCATCTAAAACCTGTTCAAATCCAACTAAAACCAGTAGGACTTCATCTAAAACCTGCTTTAATCCAACTACAACCTGCTGTTCCCTATAACACTTCTTTAGAATAATTTAATGCCTTTTGTAAAGTCCCAAAAATATCACCTACTAAATATATTGAAGGGTAGTCTATGTAAAGTATTCTCATTTTATAGCCCCCCTTCTCGCCGACCTCCCTCTGTAGCTACGGCCCTGCAGCTTTGCATGTTTTGCAGTTTGTGTCTACATCTGCATCTCCACCTGAGCAGCCACTAGACAAAAACTGTTGCTCAACAAAAGCACCATGTAGTGGAATCTTGAGCCTTTTTCCTCTTTGCACTTTCTCCAGCCCTGCTCGCTTCCACCCGTGCTTTCCCCAGCCCCTGGATCTAAACACCTCCCTGGTCTGGCTTGCGTCGCACTCTCAGTCTGTCACAGCAGCCTCCGACAGATCTGACGTGTTTTTCGCATTTCCTGCGGCAGAGAGAGCCGGAGAGCCGTGACGAGGAGCTATGTCCACAGGGAAGTTCGCTTAAAACGGCAGCGGTGGCTGAAGCGGGACGGACACGGAGCTCATAGCAGCCACCTTCCCGTCTGCCTGCGTCCAGCGGAGTGTCTCACCTCCTCCACGCCCCGCTGCGGTCTTTCTTCAGCCGCCTTCTTTACGCAGCGGTCCCGCTACAACATCCCCGATGCACCGCGGCACAGAGCAGGCAACAGGAGCCTCCCACTCTCCACCGCAGCCGAGTGCTTCCACGGAGGACTGTCACACTTAACCGGGATATTAAATACCTCGTAGGGACACCGTGTGACAGAGCTGGGGCCTTATATCGGTGTCCTTTTGCTAGCGCTTCCTATTCCTTCCTCTTCGTGCGTCCTCGGTGAACTTCTAAGAGTATTTTCCCGGGCTTGACAGTTGGATATGTTTTTAGAAGACGTTTCAATTGCCAGGCGTAAACATACGTGCATTTCTAGCTGAAAACTGAATGGCATCTCAGTCTGTGGGGACTGGGATGTGTTTAAGTGCATTTTCATTGTAGAATACAGCGTCTGGAAGGATAAGCACTGGTTGGAGCAGAGCTGCTGCTGGAACGTTCATTTGAGACATAACCTGCTGGTGCAGTCATTTTATTTTGGATAACTTTTCATTAGGATTTGATGTTAGCATTGGATTTTGTCATTGACTAAAGCAGTGCCAGAGAGCAGTAGCTTATTTGTTTGAAAGTACAACTAAATGGAATACTAACAAGAAACCTAACCTACTGAGCTAACCAAAAACCATGCAGCTACTGTAGAGTCAAAGTATCTTTCCACCTGTTCGGCCATTTTTGAAATTCATTGCACAGACATCCTATTGACTGATTGGACTATAGGTTGAGACAGGCTGTGTTTATTGACTGCACACTAAGACCGATCACTGTTTGAATGTGGATACTGAACTTTAATCCAAAATACTACTACAATATACAATAATATACTTTCAGTCACAGAGGAGGACTGTGTGGTGCCTTCACTGAAACCAGCGGACATGGTAGTCTTCAATGGCCAGCTGAAAATCAAAATCTGCGAGGCGGTGGACCTCAAACCCACGGCTTGGTCCCTGCGTCACGCCGTAGGCCCCAAAACCCAGAACTTCCTCCTAGACACGTACATCGCACTCAATGTGGACGACTCCCGTGTGGGCCAGACCTCCACCAAACAGAAGACCAACAGCCCCGCGTGGAACTACGAGTTCACCACAGAGGTCCACGACGGACGGAGGATAGAGCTGTCGGTCTTCCACGACGCACCCATCGGCTACGACGACTTTGTGGCCAACTGCATCATCCAGTTCGAGGACATCCTGCACAATGGCAGCAAGCACTTCGAGGACTGGGTGAGTGACGCTCTACAGAAGCAATCAGTGAGCATGTGTAGTGCTGTCAGTGGTTATTCGGTGCTCTGTGGGAGACCGGTGGGCTCTATTTCATCACAGGAAGAAGACTGTGGGTTCTGTGTGTGTGGAGTGTGTCCTCACAGGTGAATTGGTGAACCTAAATTGTCAATAGTGAATAAATAAAAGAGTGAATGGCCGTTTGTCAGTGTCTGTAAGTGTTAGCCTTGCGATTAACTGGCCATTGTCCTAGGTGTACGCTGGACCCAAAGTATCTGGTACAGGTTTCATCCACCTCTGACTCCAAACAGCATAACCGTTTTTGTGTGTGAGTTTAAAGATTTTACAATGCACAGTTCTAACAGTAGCCTTCTTTAACATAAGATGTTATATGAGTATTTTATATCTGACAGGTTGGAGTTTTAGATGCCTTTCACGGTTTGACTGAAATATTGTTGCACTTTAAGTACTGTCACTGTTTTAGACAATTTATAATCCGCTTGCTTTTTGCATTTCTTGGACAGAGACATTTGCAATACAAGAAACAGGGGTAATAACCTGGAGGAAACAGACCCATTCCAGGACTTGAACACGGGTCCCTCCATTTATGTGTTTACCACTCTACCAGGTGAACCACGAGGCACCTTGTTCTGGATGATTTTTACATGATAAGTTATTAATTATCATGGCGGTATCCAGGCTAATGCTGGATTTTTAGCCATATATTTATAATAGACGTATTATTCTAATGCAAGAAACAAGAATCTATGTCATAAGATTTGATGCGTCCAAGATTCTTGCCACAGGACAGTTCTGCAGTACAATTACGCACTGTCCTAAAGCTGGCTGTTAGTTGTGCTCTTGAGTGCGATATTGATGAAGACTAAATGTCCATTAGTCATGAAGAGAATGCTGGGTGTATTCTCTTGTAAAACTGAATTTTGAGGTGACCAGGTTCTCTGTGATGGAGCCACTTCAAACGAAAAACAATTATGACTCCCCAAGTCAAATAAAAGTGGACCTAATCGCTTTGTTGTTTTACTTGGTATTCATTTTCACAATAAGTCCCCCTCCTCTTCTTCTAACAATTAAGACAAAGCACTGAATGCGGCATGTTTGGTGACCACTTTGCTGACAGAGCCCTGCCATTGATTTTCAATATGTTTTCCATAATGCCACGTTTGCTTTTTTGGAAAGAAATCAAATGATCCCTGTGCTTTCATCTCGTGAAGCATCTTTTGAGTCACTCTCTGGGGTGCTGGTTAAACAGGCCTCTGATTTAGCTGCATCATGTTTTCCAAGACCTGACATCACCTCAAAGGGAACAGCACATGAATAGTTTACGAGTCGGTGATGTTTATGATGCTACACGGCCTGAAACAAGGCACAGTTTGATTTCGCTTTTTTTTTCGTGAACGTGAATGTTACCCATTAGCATTAGTTCTAATAAAAGACAAGAAGTAAAATGTGGGGAGGTTAAAAATCCTATTGCACCAAATAAATTGCCATACATTTTCAATTATCACCCTTGATTATAACCAGGCTACTACATGACCTGTCAGAATAGCTTTGTTTAGAGATAAGAGAGACTATTAACGTCTGAAAAGGGAGACTTATGCCTGCAACAGCGAATTAATAACAGAGGCGCTTAACAACACATTTTTTGGGATTAATCGATCCATTTGATTGATTGAAGAAGTAAAAGTAAACTTCATCTTTATGGTTCAGGATACAGGAGTCAGGGGAGCTGCTTGTTGTACATGAATATAAAATGAATATACATTGCAGCACAATTTATATTGAACACATGCCTTTTCATTTTAGAGACAACTTGCTTGCTAACTTTTAAAAACAAATATCATCACAAATAGAGCAAATATGAAAAAATAAAGACTTAACTTGCCAGAAAATTAACCACAAAACTACAGCACTTTAACTCACTGCTCTACATTAAATGGCCTATTTTAATGCTTATCAGCTGACAATGGAATTATGAGTATGTCATATGCGCACAAAGTCCACGATCAGTTTAAACTATGACTCGAGCAATGGAGTTGGTGTTTTTTTTCTTTCTTTGTATCAGTTGTAAGCAGTCAATTATAGCAAGCTATTATAGCCATGATAGCAACATCTCATGTTGACTTGTTTATCCATTCTATCCCAAAAGAGATCTTGGGTTCTTCATTGAGCATGGCCTTCTTGTGAGGGTCCACCTTGCCTCTATGGAAATGTCAGCTGATCCCTGGTGTCCACAGTAAGGCCATGGCCCAGACCGGTGTGCTGTTAATTACCAAAAATGCTCAAATATGTTCAAGATTTAGGAGCCACTTTTAAAAAGATGTAAAAAGACTGAAAAAGTTTTAGCTGTTGTGAAGACAGCTCAAGAACAAAAGGCAATGGTAATAGAATATAGTGTCTGACTGAATTAATTGAATGTTAAATTAAATGTTAAAAAATGTGTGTTTTTATTTTGGCTCAAATGAAATTTTACTGCATGGTAAATGTAAAACAGTTTTCAATGTTCTTATTGGTCAGTGTAATATATGGCTCCTCTCACTTGCCATAATGAGCCTTAGATTACATTTTTTGGCAAACATATACATTAGAGACTATATTTTTGCAATGTAAATGTCCAACAATTCTGGATATAGCGTTTTGTTATAGCTGGGTTGAATTTTGAGTGCACAAAAGAGATTAAATGGAGATATTGTAGCTGAACAGAACATGGAAGATATGTGGATTTATGAGCGTTATAGATGCAAGTATTCCTTTTATGCTCTGACCTAGCCTCTGCAGAATGTCTCTGCGTTTCTCTGTTGCTCTCTCTAATGTGTTTGACTTGAGGTCATCGATAAAATGTTATTTCTAAAGTATAAAGACCATTCCATTGGCGGTGTATCTGAACAAAGCCACCTGTCTGTTACGTTCTCAGACAGAAGAATGGTTTTATCCTTCAATATAAATGACTTTGTATGCCTTTTACTTTGGAGATTAATGATCAGAATACTTGGACTACAAAGTCACCTTTCTTGGTGCAGTATATTTCAATAGTGTGCACATGTGGCTGCAACATTGTCTGACCACAGACTGCAGAAGCTTCACCAGTAGAGAAGTAGATTACTAGCAGTGATGTAGGTGTATCTGATAACAGTAAAGCAGTAAACAGTATAGTTCTCATGAACAGAGCAGGAAAGAACTGTTGTTGCGTCATCATTTGTCATCAATACCAAGTTGCCATTGGTGTAGTATAGCACCACACTGTTCCTTAATTTTGTTTCAAAATTGACGCATAATTTTGCAAAAACTATTTTTGTGTTATCTACACTGTAGCTTTAATAATATTAATTAATATATTCATTTAATATATGTTTATTCACCACTTGTTATTTTTATATTTAATTCTGTTTCTGTTTATTTAAATCTGTAATTCTGTTTGCATTGTGTTGTATGCTCCTTAACTGCTCTGGCACATTTCTTGCCTGATCCGTATCTATCTTTGTATCGTGCTTAAATATGTACATTACCAACCCCTAAGGGCTTTTCTCATGATGCATTATGCCCTTTAGCTTATGAATAATTTCATCACTACTTTGTACATAAGAGATTCTCTCAGCTAATGCTCTGGATACTATCAGTTAAGAGGTGTGTGAACAGAAACTGCTCTCAGGTTAGGACATGAACCTAGTAGTAAAAGAAAAAAATAAATTACCCAATCAAAAATTGAGCACGTCACTTACTCTCAGTTTGCAAGCCTGTACAAGGCCACTTTGAGTTGTAGTGATACTGGCACACCCATCTCACACATACTCAAACAGAGTCTGTGATGTCATCATTTACTTAACCCCAAACTTCAAATCAGAAGCACAGAAGCAAATATTTGTGGTGTTCACATACAAAATAAATAAGACATAAATAAGTGCTAAATAAATAAGACACAAAAGCACCACTGTAGTTGACTTGTTTTAGCTGTAGCACTTTCACCTGCACAATTGCATATATAGTGTTTACATAAGTTTATTTGAAAACACATGTTCAATGTGCAGGGTTTTCATTAAAATGAAATGATTCCCCATACAACGGGATTTTACACCTGTGGTCCACCAGAACAATGTGGAGGTGAAAGTGTCTGTAAACCAACTGTCTGTATTTCACCATTGTCCTCTGTTTGCATTGAGGGGGTATTTTGGGATGTACAGAGGACTGTTCCATGAAACAAGCAAACCCAGAAAGCTTTGCTTATATGGATAAGTCTGGCTCATTTTGTTGTCATATCTGTTCCATACAACAGGCTCATTATGGGTCATGCTCAATCACTGTGGAAACTTATGCAGGTTTCTGAGTCTGGTCCGGAGCAGGTTTAAGGTTTAACATTTACTTTTATCACAAGTGTCCATTTAATGTTTTTAGCTTCAATGAAAAAATAATGAGATAGATGATAATCTACATGAGACTGGTAGATTGATTTAATATTTAATATTGTGATTGCATTACTTTGGTAAACACAGTTAATGCAGCGAAGGATAATAGTCTCACATTTTACTGGTTCACTTACCTGTGTCCTGTCAAACGCAAAATGAAGCATATTTCCGAGTTAGTTTCTCCGCTTCTCACGCAGCTACCTTTACTCCACGCAGAGGTGAGCCTGTTTTTTATTGAGGGTTGATTGAAACACTTGACTTCAAGGTTCCGTCGACCCATAGCACTGTTGCCGCTCAGACAATGTGACTGGCGTTAGCCTGGCTGTATGAGCCCTGGCTAGTCTTTATGGAACAGGTTTATCCCAGACCCCTGTGCGGTAATTCACGCTTTTCTGAGTGGGTTTAATGGAACAGCCAATCACAGCTCACCGAAAATTGTTTTCTGCAGCGGTATATGGCTATACCTCTTGCCACTCACATCAATACACACCAGGATTTACTCTCTTCTTTATATAAGTATTGGCATTGCATCAGAGAGTTTATGGTAGCATTAATATTAGTAGCTTTTACCCTCAGCAGTAGAAGATGAATAAATAGATCAAAAACACAGTATTTGGCAGCCTCCCTGTGGTCAGCCTCAGATGACTTTGACTCATCAGGTGCCACATCCAGTTCAGATAGTATGAATGTGCTATTTCACTGCATGGGCCTATTTGATCTCCAGTATATGCAGGCTTACCTATAGTAACACTAGACTTTTATTAGATGTAAGAACTCATGCAAGTGCCTGTTTAGCCTATTTTAAGGAATTATGGTGTAGTTTGGAAAAAATGTGGATTGTTATCTCATTCTAATTGCACTTAGCTGTTGTTTAATGGAGGAGGGTGAGTGAGGGGGAAAATGCCTTATCTGTAAGACATTAAAGGCAGATAAAGTTCTGAAATCTTCCGTGGAATTTCAGTGATTGCATGTTTAGGCAGCTGCTTTGTTCTAACTTGTCACTGAAGACAGAGGCGTGAAGGAGAGATGAGGACATAGAGACAGAAAGTGTTGAATTTGAACAACACAAAAGACAGAGACGGGCTGGAAGAACGCTGTCTACTTGTGAATAAGTATGTGAGAGGAGGATGGAGAGGCAGCCGGGTCAGTCTGAATAGGTTGAGCCGGACATTATCTTTTTATAATCTGATTAAAAGTCAGGTGATATCAGACTGGATGAAGATTGACTTTTCCCTTACGCTCTCTAACCCATCCCACAACCACATAGTAACCTGCCAAGAAACACAGAGCTGAAAGTAAGGAAGTCACCACATCAAAATCCATCAAAACAAAACTCAGAGCTAATCTTTAACTTCTGGTTTCACTTCAGTGTTAAACCTGTGCAGACCTGCAGATATCTCCATGTTGTGAGTGCACTGCTAAAACGTATGCATTTTCACCTTTATTCCCTTTTTTCTATGTTGTTTTTGCTTTAAGTCTGTCTGTTTAAGCAGATGTAGCCACGACTAGAATAGACACTTTTGCCATTGATTCATTCTTGACCAGCCGTGCAGAACAACCAATGGGAGCCTCCCTTATAGGAATGGAAGTCTTTTACACAAGTGTGTGATTGGCTAATGTATTTTTTTGAAGTGTTTTACATAATGAGTTGTTAGATAATGAATATAATGCTGATCGTGTATTATAAATTTTTTCTACTACAGTAATATTACATAATGCAGTGCAAGAGTATTAGCATAATGTCGTTGACGTATTGACCCTAGGTTGTTGAAATTGTGGTTCCAGGATCAAATTACAACATTTGGGCTTATTATGTGAAGTGCCAGTTTTACTACATTTGCAATATTCACATAGTATGATTACAGAGCCTTTAGTCTAATAGGGTCATGTACAGGTGAGAGTTTACTGGACCCGAGAGGGATGGACAGGTCCGGGAACCCTGTGTGATGTGCAGTGGACAGGCGACAGAGCAGAGGTGAAGTCTGGATGAGGAGATAATCACTGCCATCCTCTTTCAGAGTTCATTACAGTTAAGTGGTGTGTGCACAAGAGCAGCTCCACAAACACTTAGCTCATAGTGTTGCGTTCAGGTGGGAAGAGACACTTTATATAATTGTGCTTTACAGTACGAACAATACACTGACGCAGGTAGAACAGTGTTTTATTCATTCAGCCATGCGTTCATCATTAGCTTCCATGGACTGGGAGGTATAGAATGAAAATGAGCATCTTTTGCCTGTGCTGCTTTCTGTCTGTGATTCCATGTGATGCCAAAGCAGTAGATTCACAACAGTGTCATGTGACGTGGCTTTATATTTAGTTCTCGATGCTGTTTGAGAGAAAGAAAGAGTGTGTTTAGTCAGAATTGCTGTTTTTTTTTTTTTTTTCTCTGGAGAATAATCTCTGAAGTCAGTTGTGGACAGGCCAAACTCTACCCACTCACTGACAGCACATACATGTAGAAAGTCGATTGGTATTTATTTTTTAACCAGAGTTTGCAATTGTGGCAACATCACAGAGTATAAGGTATGAAGTTCTTGTCTTACTCTTGGATTCTAATGGGATCTGAACAGTGCTGCCCAATTTACAATGAGTCACTGTGCCAATCTGTGTGTAATTTTAACTGTTTTAATTGTCTAAAGTTTAAAGTGCACAGTCTGTCACAGAGTTTTCGATATATTGAGAAGATCATGCAGTTGTATGACCTAAACTCGACTTCCAAACTGCTGTCAAGTAGGATTGTCAGCACGTTTCCACATTGCACTTGTGATTGTGTGTGGCCAGTGTTGTGTGTGTCTCAAATCCAGAACAGTGAGTGGTTGAGTGGTTGTTTGTGGTGAAGAGGGCAATGACTGTGGTACGGCTGAAGGAAATGACAGAAGCGTTGCAGGAGAAAAAAAGTGGCAGAGACAGGAACGGAAAAAAACATAACCTGTCGTAAAGATTGACTAAGAAAGAAACTGCACTGCATGCTCATGGGAATCTGGGACTTCCCCTTCTGACTTTCACCTAAAATCAGTGAGGTGACCCGCTTTTGGATCAAGCTGCTGACTTGACACTTGAAAACGTGCAACAGCTACATTTTACGTGAAGTGTAATAAATGAATTTCACTACTAAATTATTCAGTTTAAAAAATCTTACTCAGAGTCATTTGCAGGTTAACATCAAGAAGTTAAACAGCATATTGTGGTTGTCTGATGGGGACAATGTAAAACCAGGCTTTTTTTTCCCATCACATCGCACAGCTTTCAGCACTCCTCCTTCCTTCCACCACTTTTGGTCCTTGGTTTAAGGCCCTGACCACGGCAGTCCTGGAACAAACCACAAAAGCTGCAGTTTTGGTGGTGCTCTGACCCACTCGTCTAGACATTACAGTGTGCACTTAGCATTTTCTTTTGTATTTAACACCATCTTCATTGACAAAATGATAAATATCAAATGGCAACAGGTTTATAAATGTTATTCACTCACTTGTTTGTGTCATAATGTAGTGGCTGGTTATGCATATTCATAAAGTGGTTGAAATATCCTACTCTCAATCATGCCATTAAATCCTAGTCAGTCTGTAAAGCAACAAAATGCTTATTGTGGTCAGTGTTATGACTCACTGAGGTTATTATATACTGTCACATCATTATTTTCACTATGAACCACATATTTAATTCTAGGACGTGACATTATCAACTCAACTGTTTCCTCCATGTTGGCAGGAAACAGACACATCTGGACATGGATCTGTACCATTAAAAATGTCAAGTCAGATTGTTAATGTCAAGCTGTGAGTCCACACACAGTTTGCGGTGGATTTGTGGTAATGTGCTTTACCAATAGCGCTCTTTGAGCAAAAACACAATCAATTTGATATTTTAAGAGTCTAATATCAACAATAAGACCTGACCAGTGACTAAAATGCTGTAATAAAGACATATAAATAGAGACTAATCTACACAGTCTTTGTATAAAACACACTCTACAAATGCTTTTTATAAAGTGGCACAAAAAGAACAGAGCATAGCTTCAAAACAAAGAAGCACCTTTTTTAATTAGCATAAATCTATATTGCAAACAGCTGTAACTCTGCTGTTGTGACCACGTCAGACTAACAACATTACAACATACAGTCCCTCTGCTTATCTCTTTAAAATGTATTGACCTACACACTCTGCTAACGTAGTGCGTTTTAAGTGAAGCAGCTACAACACAAAGTGCTTGACATAGACAATTAGTCAATGCCAGTGTAGCATGAGATTGTCTCAGCTCTGGTAATAAACACAGAGCTGGTCTATGATAAGAGTCTGGGATACAGACTTTTTAGGTTTTATTAATAGGTTTAGTGCCATATGAGTCAATAACTGTGAAATTAAAATGCTCACTGAACTCTGACAGTCTGAAGGCCACTAATACAGAATAAAACCTGCAGTTAAAAATGACAATGGTTATTGTACAATGAAAAGCAGCATTAGTATGTCCTAACATATTTTAAGGACACACCTTTAAAGTGATCCTTAACAGCTGGTGTATAGTCAACAAACGTCTTGACCCATGTCCACTCACTGTGCTGGAAAGTTGTTTATGTTGATCGGTGCTAACAGGAGCAGAGCCGCTTTTGTCCTGCATTTCACATTCCTGACATAACAGTCTGAGTGTGGGCCCTACTGTACACAGACAAGATAAATGATACCACAAGCAACAATGAAGCGGGGAGGGGCAGCACCTGGGGAGCAGTCCCTCTGTCCGCTCCCTCCCGCCCTCGCTCCTCTGGGAAGTCCACTTGGACAGTGAAAACAGGAAGTGAGGCTTGCCGTGTGACTCAAACACACTGGCTCTATTTTTAGTGGCGTACATACATCAGCACAAAGCCTTCCCCCGTTTTCCTCCGGTCTACTGGGACGACACCCCTCTACTACAGCGACCGACAGGGAAACGGGATCACACTCTTCCACCGTCGGGCTGTGAGAGAGCTCACTGCTGGAACAATCTGAACATCTGCACGTGCAGGACGAGAGGCTGAGCAGAGCGTGGATAGGGTTTAGTTTGACACTTGTGAATCCATGTGGTCGTTGTATTAAGTAAGATCTTTCCCCTGTTCATTTTAAAAGGTACCAAAGCCCAAAGCTGCAGTTTGGTGGATCTTTTTTTCTTTTACTTCTACCTGAAACAGCTCGGTGGAGTCAAACCATCATGTCACTAATTACTCAAGCCAAGTCGTTCACATAATTGGCCTGTTTTTGCTATTTTTAATGTCACTCTTACATGAAGTCACACCAGTGAGTGAAGAGTTTTTTTTAAATCTTGTGTATTTACAAAATTAAGTGCTTTGTAAATGTGAAATATGTTATTCTAAAAACAATATTGGAGGTTAGCTCACAACTGCCCCCCTGTGAGGAGGCTACATGTCCTCCCCCTGTTACTGTGGGCTCCCTCCCACCACCCAAACACATGGCTGTGTAGGTGATTTAAACGACCCCCTAGTGAATGTACAGGCCATTGTTCAGGGTCTACCCCACCCAAGGCCCAAAGCTTCTGGGATAGGCTTCAGTCAGCTGCAACTTCCAACAAGACAAAGCAGATGAAATGTAATGTTTTTCAAGTACCCCTTTGCTTTTGCATGATCCATACACTTTTAATACTGAAAATGAATTTAATGTAATATATTATCTCTTTTTTATGCTCACAAAACAATAATAGTAAGGCAGCAGTCGGTATTTTTTTCCTCCATGCAATTCAATTTTGCATTATAGATATTTTTGACATAGTTAAATTAAAAAATTAAATCAGTTGAATTTATTGTCCTTGTTCTGAGCATCTTCAAAGACCTCCGCTCTTGTTTGCTGATCCTGGTCTGCAGTGGTCAGGACCAAAAAGTGGAACGAGGGACAGAATATCCAAGAAATCATTTCAATTTGGACCCCTCCTCACAACTTCACTAGTGAGACACATGCTTCTTTATGAGGATGTTTAATTTAATAATAAAAAAAATAAAATAAAAAAAATCCATGATGACAGTACAAAGCAGAAAATGTTATATTACTTGAATTTTGTAGGTTATCATATTAAACATATGAATAAGAGGCTACTGGACCATTATACATAATAAACATCTCTCAAATAGGACAGACAACAATGTGAAGCTTATGTTCTTGAAAGTCTCTAAAACACAATGTTGCTGCCATTGATCATGTTGTACCTTTATTGATTTATTTGCTGTATTCTTGGTGTTGTCTTCCATATGACTTTGCCATAATTCTTTTAACAGACAGACGGTCTCATGATGCATATTTGATCAGGAATAAGCCTTGGGTTTCTGATGTCCTCCGATTAAATTGAACAGATAAAAATAAGATGCCTGTGTCCTCTGTTCTATCTATGAAACGTTCTTTATCTCAAAATACACATTTGGAGTTTTAGTCATGACTTGTGATTTTTTTTTTAAATATGTGTATACACTGTGTGGTATACAGTGTGCCTTCTGATGATGTTTGCACTGTTTGTGGCTGCAGGTCTCTTTGAGGATACGTCCAGCCACATGATCTGGGCTTGACTAAGGCTCATGTGATAGTGTACAGGCTCTGGGACAGCTGTGTGTGAGAGGAATGTGTCTCACTGTATGATTAGGTTTAGATGAAGCCCGTTAAGCCTTAGTTGACGACATGTGACCAAAATGATTCAATCTGATATTAAGGAGTGGATATCCTGAAACAAAAGGCAGCTTGTAGCATTTTTCAGTAATTTCATTGAAGATATAGGGGCTATGGCTATTTTAACAAGTCATTTATTTGCTTTTTATGCAGTAGGAGAGTTTCAACCCAACTGAATGGTACAATGTTTTTTTCTGTGGAGCTGTAGAGAATCCCAGGTCTGCCAGGCCATTAGGGGTGCTATGAATCTTATATATATACTTTGTTTAGTTGTATATCTGACCTTATAATGACTAGAAAACTAAAAAACTAGCTAACTAACTAATTACTTTTGAGGAAAACCCTGTAAATATATTTCAATGGCAACATTTACAACCCGAGGCCATCTGACTGTGTGTGTTATACCAAACCAAATTAGACTTATTAGTGCTTATTTCATACTCTGTACTGTATTTATATCCTGTAAGGTAGTTTACTGCTCTTTATAACTAGCTTACGTTCAACTGGCATGACATGAAGAACAAAACCTCTGTTGAGGAATGCTTCCCCTTCAGATAAGTAAATAATATTCCTTCGTATGCTGCAACTTAAGGGGCTTTCACACATGCACTGTTTGATCCAGACTTTCGGACTTTCCCGTTTGGTCCCAGCCAAATCTTCAGGTTTGAAAGCTCTAGCGAAGCGTGGATCGGACTAAACTGCTGCAAAAAGAGATGGTCTCAGTCTGGACCAAACCAAACTGAGGTGCGGTTCACTTGTAGTGTGAAAGTGCATTTGCTGATAGTTTGGACTTTTGGACCAAATGCAGGAAGTCACGGCTAATTAAAAGCTGTTTGTATAATAACATTGAGGCCTTACTACAGTCTGATTATTGTTTTTCTTGAGGTCAACTATAAAATGACCACAGCAAATGTCGTGTGGCCCGGAGCTCCATCCCCCATCATCATGAATTAACACATTATCAAAAAAGTCTGATGGTCCACTTTTAAAAACTAGAGTGAAACCAAAAGTTGTGGAGGCTAACGAACACTGTGTAACAATTTGTGAGATCTTAGTGAGGACCTTGGTGCAGACTTTCAGGTGTGAAAACACCCTGAGTCATGTATCAGTATGAAGTAGCATGAATAGAGATGAGCGGCAATGAAACACAAGGCTGTTTGTCTGAAGGACATAGTGCTTTATTCTCTATGAACAACATAACAAACAAACTCATAAACCAGAAAGTTATTAACAGTCAACACCGGCCATGTTTTAGCTGCTCGACTGTTCTATAATAATAACATTTCAACTATTTTTTATTTGAGATCATCCAATCTGGTTTAGGCCCAATAAGATAACAATATTAAATAGAGTTTTTACCAGTTTGCTAAATTACAGAAAAAGCTGTGTGTCATGTAGCGAGCTCCGAGGGTAAACGGCTGCTGTATAAATCTTTAATAGGCGCTAATGGGCCTCTAACACTTCAGGTATGTTTTGAATGAGTTCTGGAGGGAGGAAAATATGATGCACTGTGTGTGTACTGTACGTGTGTGTTTAAGATAAACCAGGACACCTCATCTGCATGTTCCAGTGAATTCCACACGCATGACAAGTACGAGAAATACGAAGAGGCCATACTGTCCGGAATCTGATGTTTACTCTTCCATTGAATTATTAGAATCAACGCTGCATCTGTTATCTGACATAAGAGGTGTGTACAGTGGCGGTATGTACAGAGAAGGAGCAGATGGGTGTGTGGGCGGCCATTTCCACTCTCCTCCGCTCACGCTGAGAGTCTGTAATGACTGGGTTATTGAAGAAACGAGCAGCGCAACAGACAGCAGAAGCTCTGGGAAGACTGAATGTGAATAGCTCCTAATTCCTTATCCTAACCACTGTTCCATTGAGTGCAACATCATGAGTTCAACAGTAAGATAGTCCCCATTAAGTAATGAAAGGAGCATTAGCCGTGTTTTGGCAATCAGACTCCTAATCAGCAGCAGAAACAACAGGGGAAGTGACGTTATGCATCTTAAGTTTAACAAAGCTCACAAACAGGACTGCACTAAAAACTCCAGTATCATCATTTAGAGCAGTGGTGTCAAACTCAAAGTGGTGAGGGGCCGTGAGCGTTAATAAGAATCCTTTTAGGGGCCGAAGATGGTGGCCCTTGGGAAGCTTTTATTAAATTTTGAATGTGAGAGTTCATCTTCATTTGAGTTGTACTAAAGTTATCTTTAACTATTATTTTCCTCAGTTTATGGTAACGGATTTTAGTTGGATTTGAACAGGTTTAGGTTATATTTGAACAGGTTTTAGATGGATTTGAGCAGGTTTTAGTTGAATTTGAACATGTTGTATATGATATGAATTGGTTTTAGATGGATTTGAACAGGTTTTTGTTGGATTTGAGCAGGTTTTAGATGACCTTGAACAGATTTTAGATGTAGTTTAACAGGTTTTATTTGGTTTTGTGCAGATTATATAGCTTTGTAGCAAAAACTTGTTTAAGATTTTCATTAACAAATTAATCTTGTTCAAATCCAATTAAAACCTAGTGCCGAAAATATCACCTACAAAAATACATTGGAGGGCCACATAAAATATTGCAAAGGGCCGCATTTGGCCCCCGGGCCTTGAGTTTGACATGTGTGATTTAGAGGTTTAACCAGGAGGCCACATACATGTTCTAAAAGTCAAACTGACATCAACGTCAACTGCACCCTTATCCAACCATGGTCCTGGTCTGGTTTTTGTCTGTCCAAATAATCCACATGATTTTCATTTATTAGTGATCATTTATGACATGTTGTGGTTTGTTTATTTGGGCATTTTCATGGATTTATGCAAATCAGCCACATGGTTTTTAATTCTGTTTCTTGCAAATGTAAACAAATGTGCACTAAGTGGTGTTTTACTGCAACCTGTATTAGCAGTGAATGATAACAAGTCTGGTATAAAGCACAGTGATTCTGATTTATTTATTTTTTTGTGGTTTGTGCAGATATTTAAAGACTATTAGATGATGCAGAGTAACTTCAAACTCATTAAACGCACATCACAAAAAGATCAGACTCAATTGGATTTTTTGGAGAAGCTTGGATGGTGGATTGTGGGATGGCAGTAAGCTTTCGTAAAGAGAGAATTCAGACAGTTCTTACCGGGTCATTGCTGAGTTTTGAAAGTTTACGAAGAGGTATTCAGATTCACCATTGGTGTAGCTTTAGTTAACATCTAGTATTTGTTGTCATTTTGACCATGTTTTGTTATCTTTACAAGAGCAGCCCTCATTTTAGCAATGCACAGTCAAGTCAACTTTTTTGCAGCCCTTCAGATAAAATTTTATTGAATTCACCAGAGATACTGAAAAAAAAATATACTGCACTTTCCACCCAGTCCACTTTAGTTACATTTCTTCATGGATCCTTTCATACAAGACTCATATTATCAAGCATTTAAGCACAAAAACTACTACTACCCTCAGTACCATCAGATAGCTTGTTTTCTGCCCGTTTTTTGTTTTTTTTAGTTAGTTGGTTGATTTCATGACAAAACCATTGCTGTATGTGCGGGTTATTACTGGTCAGGTCCTCATGGAGTGGAGAGAAAAGTGTTTGCATTTGAAAATATCTATTTCTGGTTCACAGTCGGGCAGAGTGCAAAACAAGGAGGCAGAAGCCAAAGATGCTGTGTAAGGTGTTTAAGAGTTGTTGTCCTAAAAACAGGTCATGACAAACGCTAGTATCATAGTTGCATAGCTGCACAATGAACTCATCAACCTGTTTGTGGAGTGGACAAGTTTATATCCAAGCCAATAAGCTTTTCATTCTCTCGTGTACGGTTTTAATGTATAAAGTCTTACATTTCGTAAAAAAAATAATTAGTAATTAATAAGTAAATCTGTAGAGGATGTAGAGGAGACAAAATGACTTACATGTGGATAAAGGATATTAACTCACTCACAGATAACACATCACCCACGACATTATGATTATCAGCACTGCCAAGTCATCTGTCTTATTAACGGAGAGATGTCAGATTTTCTTGCACTCAGAGCCTCTATAACTTTTCCTTTGTAGCTTTTTTGAAACATATAGGAGACCTGCTGAGGGCTAAAATTCAATCTGTGGTATCTATAGTTAGCCCATGGTCCAGACCAGTGGCTGTTTAATTTTTCAAACGTGATGCAAAACTAATATTTCATCTTAAAACAGGAAAAATAACATATCACAAGGCAAAAGTGTCATGTGATATGTTATTTTTTTGAAATTTTGTTGAGTCCAACTCGCTGGCACAAACAGGCCACAGAATCTGAACCTATTACTTTTGTATTTCTGCTTTCTGTGTTCTCCATCTGAGTGAAACCACAAGCACAAACACTAACTGCCAGTTGTTGCACAGGTGCACGTAGCTGCAACTACACACACACAACAAATATTAGCACTGAATGTCTCAGGAGAGATGCCATGACATTGGCTACCAGCTTGGCTAAGCCTTATGTGCTTTGTGGTGTTTATCGTAAGGTATTTTCTTAGGGACTTTGTTCATATTCATGTAAAAGACCTTACCTTGTGATTCTACGATTCCTGTGTAACTCAACTCTGCAATGACAACGAGGAGGTTTGATGATATAATCTTGTAGTGTATCTACTGTATGTTTGACTAAGGCATGGCTTGAACACCAATACAAATCTCTTAATCCTCAAGGGTCTCTTGTGAACATGGCACCAGCATCATTTGCTCAAAGATACAGACACAGCTCAACAGGAGAAGCCATATATGTGTGTGATGTGTTCTGTTTGAAGCCTGTACAGTGAAGTATCCGCAGGATTGGGGGCAGATGTAGAAAGTTATTGCTATAGGCTTTGAATGTGTGTGGCTTCATGCTTCTATTACTCAGTTGTGGCTTTTTTGTCACACATTCACAATAAAGGGGATTATTTTATTGCAAAGTTCTGGACTAAGCTGTAGATGTTAGCTAGTTGGCTCCAAGAGGCAAAATCACACTTTTAATTTTTAATAAGGTCAAAAATCATTATATTGGGAATCAGATTAAAGGGAAATAGTTCCGCTAATGCTGCTGCTGGAGCTCAGAGCAGCTCAAGTAATGGTTGTGGTCATTCGATGCTTTCAACAACAAATTACTAGAGGAAGGTCATCAGATTACCTCTTGCATTTGCAAAGTGTAGAAAATGTATATAAACAGGAACAGAGCCATGTGCTTTTACATAAAGGGGGGCTTTTGGAACCTTTTAACAAGACTTCATGTGGTGTCGAAATTATTCGAGATCTGGTGTATGGAAACAGAAACTAAAAGGCACCCAACCTAAACTGTTATATCTTTTACTATGAGGGTAAGGCAGTTGCTCCTTTGTTATTTGTGTTTTATGTTAGCAATGAGACTAAGAAGAAGAGAAAAAATGTTAAACAAAAACAAGAAAAGAAAAAGCAATTGATTAACATCTGTGGACAAAGAATGCATTTGCCCAGTCATAGGAAGTAAGAATACTTGGGGTAAGATAGCATTAGTCTGTTTATGCCATCTAGCTGACTGCTATAAATGGTCAATACTATGTATATTTATTCTGGGTAATGGCAGGATACTTTTCTAACATTTGTTGTCTGGTCGTAACACTGTAAGATCAGTCGTCTTTGACCCTGTGCAACCTACAAACACCAATTTAAAGCCAAGTTTTCTTTTCTGGAAAACACCAAAATCCTTCACTGTATCAGGGGCTGAAGTGTTTGTTTACAATCGTTTGAATATGAAACCACTGTTTGTTCATGGAGGTGAATGCCTTTGATTTTTATGTTGTTGTTTTTTACCCATCTTCTATTATTAGATACACTTGCCCACAAATTACACATATTGACACATAAACAACCAGAATGTATTTTTAGGAAGGATCCAAAATATAAAATTGAAGACTTGAGTTCTTGGGTGTTGAGTTTGATGTTTATCTCAGACCAACTAAAAACTGTTATAAAGGCGAATGTATTTTGAAATTTGAACTTTATCTATATCTTTAACTATATCAGCAAAACACACGTGTACATGTAATTATATTTCATAATGATTTAAGCATGGTGTACAATAGCTGACATAGAGACATGTCTGTGACACCTGCTGCTGGGTGTTTATGTGTGTGACCCTGTTTGTACACCAAGGCATCTGAGCCAACAGTTCAACAATGTCATGTGCCTCTCTTCAACCTTGACAGACTGTGGCTCTATCTGCAGTAGTGTGTTGTGATGTGTGTGTGTTTTACAGCTGGGAGAAGTGGCAGGTGCGGAAAGTTGTCAGGTCTGGTTGAAGGACCTTTATTTTGGGGCCATTACAGAGCGCAGTTTTTTTGTTTAGAAATATGTCTCTTGTGACATCTAGATTTTGTCACTGATGAGTAGTCTGCAAAAATGGACAACATTCTGTAACATTGACAAAAAGGTAGGTCAAAATTTAAGAAAAATTGGGTTGGATCAATGCTACACAGTACACCGTGGATTATCCTCTACATGCTGTTATAGACTATCATGTGAACTTGAACATGCAAACAGGGGCAGATACAAGGGTCTTCCTGAAGAGGAACTTTTTGTGCTTTATGAGACATTAATGTGTGAGTAGAATGAGTTTAATTTACTTTTTATTGTCCTATAAAATATAATATACATATAAACCCAAGTGTATTTTAGTTACCCCACCACAAAATTATACACTGGAATTTTATTTGTGTATAGAAATATAATATACATCCATGAAAAATATTTGTTTTGCATTGAATGCAACATAGAACCAATTACTTCCCATCCCTAGTCACTACTTCCTGTTTCTACAACAGCCCAGATCAAACAATATGTGAACTTCAACAATGTTTCTTTTTTGAACACCCATTGTAACTAAGTGGATTTTTTTATTTATCAAACTCATTGTCTAAGCTATTTCCATTGTTTGTTTGTTTTTTATAGAAGACTTGCCGATCTTCCATAGGTGGAGTAACCGCAGCCAATTTGTCACCAATGTCGCCATTTGATGATGCCGCAAACCACGCTACATCTTTCAAAAATGAAAAAAAAAGTCTCTTGGTTGCAGTGCTGTCCTACTTTTATAGTTACATTTTGTTAAGCTAGTTTTTCTTCTTGCTACCGCTGTAGAGGATAAAGACTTGATGATTGAGAGGCAGGATGGAGGGAAACCTGCTCAATTGAATTAAAACCTGAAATTCAATTTGCTGCAGAGTGCGCATGTGTGTCCGTACATGTTTACATCATGGTACAGAGCTCTGTTTCCTGTCTTCCATCTGGGGACAAGCTGTACTTTACAGACCAAATACTTCCCTAAACTGTACTTTAGGTTTTAGGGTTTTTTCTCTTAGGGTATCAATTGAATTGAATGATGTACAAATGGTACTCAAGACTAGTCTTGGTCTTGAGGCCTATTGTAAGATTTTGAATGTTGGTGTTGGCTTGGTGTCTAACTCTTTCTAACTCAATCTCAAACAAGACTAACCAAGACCACAGTGGGTTTATTTGTTTATAACATGCTTGTGATGAAAACTTGATTTATTTTATCTATCTGATTTAAATCAGGTGAGATTTCTATATGTGCAGTATCCGAGTTAGGAAGTCCTTCTTCTGACTTTGATGTGTTTTGACTTTTGATGTGATTTCAGCTCAAAAAGTTGGAACATTCTGAACTATAACAACAAGAAAGATGGATGCTAAGACAAAAATGTGCTACGTCGTTAGCATGTTGTTGTAAATGTTGTTTTACTACAGCACCATCTAACACTTCATGACAGATCATGCAGTTGTCTATGGACAAACCCAGGGTAAAAAGGTGTAATCTGCTAAGTTCTTGAATGCTAAATGCTAAAGAATGTGTGCACAAATAGGAACAGAAGCATGCTCCTTTAGCAGTGCTTAGTTTGTCCTCTTTGGGTACTTTTAGGTACAGGAAAGTAACTCAACTTATATTGGGCTCTATGGAGCTTACATTTCTATTATTCCAAAATAGAGAAATACTTTTGACGCAATTATACACCAGTGTTTAACATATGCATAGCAGTTTTTTCTGATTGTATACTGCAACATTTTACACAATGCACCTTTAACAGATGAAGAAAATTAGATTCTTCACTTTGGTGGTTCTATTGACTCACATTCATTTCCTAAAGACTCTCTGACCTTAACCATTACCACACGGAGCTGCTGTGTAAGCAGGTTTATGTCCCTGTTATATAACTGACACAGGTCCACACACACTGCAACTGTAGATGGAGCTGACCTGCATCTATAAATCAAACTGCTCCAAACAATAGCAACAGACACTGGCAACAATAAAACCTGTATATATTGTATTGTAGAAGAAGAATGTCATTTACCTTTACAGAGTCAGTGGGAGCTGAAGTGTTTTTTAATTTTGTTTGGTTTACAAAATCATAAAAGATTTTATTTGGATTTACTGCTGGGAAATGACTCATAACAGAATCAGTCTTTGAAATTAAAACAGACAATGTCGTTGTACACATTGTCTGGTCTGGAATATGACGCCTTTAATTTTTGATCACCTCTCTGCTGTAGTCATCTGTTGGTGTCTTTGACATAAGCTAAAACTAAAATAGCATTACTTGTCATTACGTTTCCCAAATAAGACATATTTTATTTAACAGGTAATAACTTTTTGTCTATTCAACACCAAAGTTGGAACCAATCAGATGTTGGTCTGGTAGAAACTACATGTCATTTATGGGGATCTACACTTTTTTTGGATTTTGGTTCCTGAAAGTTCCTGGAAATTATTGTAATAATTGTTGGAAATTTTCAGTAAATGTACTCTATAATTAATATGTTTATGTTTATTATCTAGTCTGCACTTCATTGAAATGCACATACACAGAGGACCCCCTGATGAACAGTCCATCAGTCATGGCTTCTCTGTGTGACTCCCTGACCTCTGTGTCTGTCAGTAGCTCTAACTGCCTCTCTCGGTAACTAGTCTCAATATGACCGTGAGACTAGTTTCACTTCTTTATGAGTCATTGCATAAAGCGTTGATAGTGTTGCACTTGGGTGTCTAAAGGAGTGAGGTTCCAGACCCTCTAGACTTCACTAAGAAGTCGGTGGCCTTTTGGTTTACAAATACACTGCATTTAAAAGTTACATAATGAAGCGTGTAGGACTGAAAACTGACAACTATTGTCTTGTAGTGTTTTATGTAACTTTTCAGGACATTTAAACAAAAAAAGACTAAAGGAAATTCTGTGGCAAAATTCAAACAGGACTGATTTTTCATAAATTTCCAACAAATATCCTAGTTGTAATGACGAATTTGCATGCATTGCGGCTAGATGTGTGTTCTTACAGATGGTTGTGTGCCCTGCAACCAAGTGAGCTTCTTAAGAAATCATCAACATCAATTAAATGATCTCTTCTTATTTCTTTTCTTAGAAGCAACATATTTTGGGCTAAAAAGTTTCATAGTGTTGTTTCATCGTCATCATCATTATAGTGTTTGCTGATCCTCTCAATAAGGACAAACCAAAATGTTAGCTCGTAGGTTAGGTAAATGTTTACTTTATGCCAAGACCTCACTGATTAAATCCTACTGTACTTATCTGTGCTCAGTGTAACAAGAGAGCCGCTTAACAGAGCCTTACAGTTGCCTAATGACAATATGAGACTGCTATTGAAGGCTACATGCAATTTTAATGCTCATCAAATGTTTATGAATGCTGTTCTTTCATGTGCGGCACTCTTTTTTACAGATTGAATTTAGTTAATCCTGACATATGGATACACTTTAAACTAAAGGAGACTTTTTAGTGAAAAATAATCGCATAAACTGGCCCTAAATGTGGTATTGTTTGATTCTGCAAGTTAAAAGTAATTACATAAGGTCCTTGTGTGTACTGTGCTCATCTAACAGAAAACAGAGAAGACACAGACAGCGGTGAAACTAGCGCACGAGCCAAGAACAGTTAACACTCGCCGGCAAAACAAACGTGTAGGACACAATGCAAACACACTCACTCAAAGAGGCCTTTTCCTTCCTCCGCCGCTCTATATTTAGTGCCCCGTGCACCTGTGAGTTGGAGCGTGCTCGGTTGCAGCTGATGAATCGAGGGTACTGACCTCAGAGGGCAGGGGGCGCAGGGTGTTTGGGATGTTTGGGGTCAGCACGGGCTATTGTTTGTCTTGGAAGGACGTCATAATGACAGCAGTGTTCCGCAGATATGTTAAATACAGTACATTCTCTTCTGTGCACTCCAAAAGCTGATTGTTATGTAGGGATTAGAACTGAAGCTTTAAAGGGTTGGATTTATTTTTGCTTTTAACTAAAATGGCATTATATAATTGCCATTTAATTCTGTCGTCCGACCTCTAGTGTTTCATTATGTACTGTATACTCCACACGAGTTCTTCACAAAATAGAGAAAGTAATTAATAAAACCAAAACAGCACATGGCTAATTTGCATAAAAGTAAAAAATGCACCATATTTACCACACACGCATCATCTAAATTCCTGTTATGTCCCGCTTGTGCTCATCTCGATAACTGGTCAGTACAGGGCCTTTGCTGTAAAGTCTGCATGCATTACCATTAACGTATGTCATTCAACTGGACATTCCTGCTTATAAAAAGGTCAAATCAAATGTTTGCATACAAAAACAAAGGAAAAAACTTGGCAGTGTTGAGAATGAGACACCTACACTTTGCTGTCTGTTAGTAATATCTGTGTTTGTTTGACTTGTGGGCTGTTCAAGTGCTTTGTCAAGTCGTTTCGGAGCAGATTATGGCTTTTCCATTCTGTCCAGACATCCATGGTAATATTGTGCCAGCCTCATCTGTCCATCTGCCTCAACTACTTCCTTCCTCCCGTCTGTTCCTTCAGAAAAACACAGATTAATGAGAGTAATTATCTTGTTAAAGCTCTGATTGTACCACTTAATGATGGCGATCCATTAGACAGAAACGTGCCGCTGTGAACAACAACAACAACAACAAAAAAATACCCCCCACTGTTCCACCCAAGATCTCAGCACTTGCATATTGGAATGAGCCAACAAACTTGGTGTCTGTGTTCCATCTCTCTTGTCTGTATACATTACAAAGCCCACGCCTGTTCACCATCACAGCACCGAGCCTTCTGTCTGTCCAGTGAGTTCATGAGCTGAATGTGTGTGTTCAGGAGGATTATGGACCCTGTGGGTGGTGTGAGCTGCTAGTACTCACTCTGTCAGCCCCCAGATGATGGGTCTTAACCTCTAGGCCGGATTTGTCGTCTTTGTGCCACAAAACATACTTGTTCACTTGCCCTTGTACAATCATGTACAATGCCTGCTACTCATCCACGCCCCAAGAGGACATTACAGATATTACGTAATATTACTGCTTCTGGTTTGGTGCTGGCACTCATCAACAACATCAATAATGGGCAATGCAATCTGCATGACACGATCACTGTGTAGAGGCAATGCCACATCAGCATATATGCCTATCATTTTGTACCTGCTCTATCATCCCTTTATTCATTTTTGTGGCCCTTTGTGACAGATTAATTACCGTATTTCCCGGACTATAAGTCGCTACTTTTTTCCCACGCTTTGAACCATGCGGCTTATACAGAGATGCGGCTTTTCTATGAATTTTTCTTCAGCCCTCAGGGGGGCGCTCTAGCAGGAAGTGCAAAAATGAGACAAGCAGCGGTAGTCAGTACAAACAAGAAAGCACCAGTTTTTATTCTTAGCACATGCAACCCAAGACGCACAACAGCAAAATACGGTAATATTTTTACACCCCCTCATAATGGAATATCTTATTTCTCAGCCTGGATATCGGCGGCTTATAGTCCGGTGCGGCTTATATGTGACAAAATCTATATTTCTTTTAAATTTTAGTGGGTGCGGCTTATATTTAGGTGCGCTCTATAGTCCGGGAAATACGGTAATGTTGTGATACATGAGGTGATGTCATGCGTTTCTCAAATAGCAAGTATTTGGCCCTAAATAAACTTTTTTTTGACAATGTTAAATGACACGTAATAGACCTACAACATGAACTGACTTTAAAACATGGCTATACAAAGAAATCCAATGCATGTATGTTGAAAATTGCAAAGACATTATAATTTGCTATACTCGGATGTAACATTGAAAGAGTCATCTAAACAAATGGATGCATGTTCCTGAGCCAAGATGTGTGCACATGGTGTGTGTTTGTGTATGATAGTACATGTGTCCACCTAAAGCTCACTATAGAATTTGTTTCCAAGTGGGATGTTACACAGTTGGTTTAAGACTGATATGAAAACATAAGAATTAGCTGTATGTATGTATGTGCTTGATAGCTATTTACCAAAATATAAAACACAGCCAAGAACTACAACATTTATTTCAAATGTAAAATGCAGTCAAATAGATGACTTTCCCACAACAGAAGTCTTTCTGCAACAGCACAATTAATCAACTCGTTTACAGGTCATTTGGTACAGTTTATCTCTAGGCTCAAAATATGAAGAAGCATCAGCGGTGACAGTGGAAACAGGAGAGTAAACAGGAACTGAACAGTACCATTTTCCATACTGTGCAGCCATAACAAAAGGATGAAGTGAGCTTGTTGCGTTACATCTAAAGAAACTATATGTAAACGAGTAGGTTATCCTTTACTCCCATTTCTAATCCTCCTTTTGTTCTGTTTGTTGTCCACAGATCGACCTAGAGCCTGAGGGGAAGGTGTATGTGGTCATTGACCTGTCGGGATCTTCCAGTGAAGGTAAGGCCGGATACTGGCTGTATGACATGAAAAAGACTAAGTGTATAATCAGCAGAAGAGTTGTGTCTGAATCCGTCATTCAATCACTGTTAATGGCTGCTCTTTAAATGGCCTCATAGCATTCACACTGCTGACATGAAAGTTGAGCTTTTGGGGGATTGTTTACTTTGTCAATTTAAATTCATAAAGCCATATCTTATCATATCATATCATATTTGGCTAAAGACACAAACATGCTTTTATAAAAATAATTCATAATACTAATACAACTGATGGAGTTTTGTTTTGTGGAATATGAAGCTTGATATTAACCCAACTGTAACAATGCAAATATCCATTTTAACTTATCAGCCTGGAGTGTATGGATGTTAGTAACTAGTACAGAGGTGTCAAACTCAAAGTGTTGAGGGGCCGCGATAGTTGATAAGAATCCTTTCAGGGGCCGAAGATGGTGACATTTGGACGCTTTTATTACATTTTGAATGTGAGATTTCATCTAAATTTGAGTTTTAAAAAAGTTAGCATTAACATTAATTACCTCCTTTTATAGAAACTGGTTTTAGTTGGATCTGAACCGGTTTTAGATGGATTTTAACAGGTTTTACTTTGATTTGAACAAGTTTTAGTTGGATTTTTAACAGGTTTTAGATGGATTTGAGCAGGTTTTGGGTGGATTTTTACAGATTTTATCTATCTTTGTCGCAAAAATCAAACCTATTCAAATCCAATTAAAACCTAGTGCCAGAAATATCACCTGCTAAATGTATTGAAGGGCCACATAAAACATTGCAAAGGGCCGCATTTGACCCCCGGGCCTTGAGTTGTGACATGTGTGAACTAGTAAGATCACTAAAGACACCACATTATACTGTATACTAGTCTATATATTTTTTTTTTTTTTTTAAATCTTAAACATACAAGAATCCTGTATATTATTTGCAAGCATCCATTTGTCGTATTAGTATGATCAACAAAGCAATGCCTTCTCTACATCTTATATTATACTGTGTCTTTAAGAGCTACTACAGACAGTTAGAGCATCTTGTTTCCTAAAAAGCTACGCACAATGAAATGGTGAACTGGTTTCTGCAACTTCGTGTAAGATATTTTGTGGATATTCATTCTTTTTTGGAAAATCAGCATAGTTTAACTTCAAACCTATGTCGAGATGCTTTCATCTTAACCTATTATTTTTTATGTAATTACCTAAATAAATCAAGAGATACAATGCTACATACACATACTAATAATCCCAGATAACTCCTGATAACCTAAACACCTTTGGTAGGATTAGATTTTTTATAACAGAAGATTGTGTGTGCAACTCCAAATTTATGTCTGAATCAAATCTATATCCTTTGTGGTCAACCTGTTTAATCCTCACACATGAGCTGTTAGACATGTGTTTTCTCTTTAAAAGTGATCCCGTTTCCCTGTGATCTGCTGTGAATCTGGCTGCGTGTGGTTGTGGTTTGTAGTGAAACCAAAAGCTGCTTGTAGCTCTTGTGTTGCTCTTTTTTTTCCCCTTTGTTCCTGCTTCTCATTTGATGTCCTCTGCCTTTCTAGTAACTCTAAAATCATACAGCAGGATGTTACTAGGGAACATTGGCACAACAAGAACTCTCTTGAAGTATTTACTCTGCCTCAACTAACATTAGTGTCATTAGTGGATATTTTAGTATTGATTCCGAGTCCTTTGAATTATGTGTCAGTAGCATCTATTTTTATTTTTGATATAAATGGGCCTTCATCGCAAGATCAGTAACAGTTGATGCTTGAAAATAGTGTTAGACTTAAATGTGTGGATATATCACTTTGTGCCAATAGACTGAGTTTTTTTACTGCTGGGATTCATTTCTTGTGATCAGTTTGACAGGACCAGTATGTCTACAGAGAATTGGTAATGGTGTCTTTGAATTATATGTAGTTAAATTGTATGTAGTTTATATGTAGTTTTACAAGAGACACATATCCCAAAGATATTGTTTCAACACAGAAAAAAAAGTTGTTTTACATAGATATGAGCAGAAGTCTCCAAAGATTCAGTCCCAGGAAATAATTTCACTTTTTACCACTAGATAGAGTTTTTTGCCTTTGGACCTATTAGTGCACATATACCCGGTGCCAAATCCGCCTTTGCAATGTTTTTGTGGCCCTTCATACATTTAGAAGGTGATATTTTTGGCACTAGGTTTATTCATTAAATTAAACATGTTTTAGTTTTGATAATAAACGTTCACCTGTTCATTCCAAATAAACCTATTGAAATCTGCTAACTCTGTTCATTCACTACAAAAAATTTTTTTTTTTTTAAAAAATTTAAAAAAAAAAAAAAAAAAAAAAAAAACAAAAAAAAAAAAAAAAAAAAACCCAAAATTTGCCCCTCCTGGGGCGAGTCATCATCCCCTCACCATTTGAGTTTGAATGTTTGTGACAGGACAGGCATTTCTGGTTAGCAGTTAAAAATGGTTGTATCATTTGCACAGAAGATATCATGACCTTTCAACAGTACTCAACAATTTCATGATTTTTTTTATAAAGGTAAAAGGTAAATACAGTGGTCCCTCGTTTATCGCGGGGGTTACGTTCTAAAAATATCCCGCAATAGGCGAAATCTGCGAAGTAGTCAGCTTTATTTTTTACAATTATTCTATATGTTTTAAGGCTGTAAAACCCCTCACCACACACTTTATACACTTTTCTCAGACAGGCATTAACATTTTCTCACATTTCTCTCTTGTTTAAACACTCTCAAAGTTCAAACCTTAGCATCTTCCTCTGCGTTTTGGGTGCGACCGCAGGTGCCTTTGTCGGTGCAGAACGTTTCGTCGACATTGTGGGTTTTGTCAGGGAGAAAACTTGCAAACATACAGCACTTCAGAGTCACACTGCTAGCGATCGAACATTTATGTCAATTTGGCAAGCCGAACGCATTCTGTACTGTACAGGAGACACGGCACGGAGGAGATTGATTGACAATGGTCTGCAGTCCCTTAGCCAATCAGGACGCAGAACACAATGCGCGTTCATACGCTGCAAAAAAAAAGCATGCAAAATTGCACTAAAAAAAATCTGCGAAACAGCGACACCACGAAAGGTGAACCGCATTATAGCAAGGGACAACTGTATATGATATAAATGTAACTGTGAATTTTAAAATAGTGTAAAAATCACATCTACGATAGTAACCGTGATAGTTGTTACAAATGAGGATTGGAGCACATGAAGCTGACACTGTTTGTTGGAGGCACATGACCAAGAGGCAGTAAATCTTATGTGTGTCGCCGAATGTGTCAAGTCTTAGTTTGACCTGTCTCCTTTGTGTAATCAACCCCACTACATTAGGACAATAGACACTGTGAGTAACTGGAGACACTATGATGTCATGCTGTAAGAGGCTTTGAGTGGAAGGTTAATGAAGGCGCAGTTCAGTGTTTGACGCTGGGTCCTAGATCACCTCATTAATGATGGCGGAGACACTGCGCTGAAAGAAAGCTCGGAGCTCTCAAGGCTTATATGTACAGTGTAATATATACTAATGACCACAATGGATCATAATAATGGAACCACAAGAGAACTCAGTGCGCTCATTTTGACCCTTAGATGAGACAGAGCATTCAAGATTTTTTAATATGCCTCAAGCAGGGTACACTCTTAGGGTGAGTTCACACTTGCCATGTTTGGTTTGGTTAAAACAACTTTGGTGCGGTTCTTCTGTTCTTCTTTTCTTCTCTCGGATAAGTGTGAATACTGCCATACGAACCTCAATGCCAGCCAACTTGCCCCGAGACCTGAGCTCTAGTACGGTTCAGTTAAAATGTGAACCCAAAGCAGACCACAGACGTCTGAACGAGCCCAAACAGAAAAAGCGTACTGAATCAGCAATGAAAACATCATGGAAGTTGAAGCTTTCCCAAGAAAAGAAGAAACCAAAACTATGTTGTACATCAACAAAATAAAATGAGCAGAGGGCAAATTAAATGGATGGTCAGACTACAAGGGTTAGAGACAGACACTGACCAACAAACATTGACTCTCACAGTCACTGACATGAAGCAATTCAATTCTGTAAATGCATGTCTTACCCACAGTGACACAGGGAGGGAATCCTAAGTAGAGTCACTGTCCCACTGAATCTTGTTTTGTTTATATTTTTTGTATCTGGCTTAGCCTTAGTTATACAACTGCAAATTTTTGAGTGCATTATAAAACTACCTAACCTATACAATGGTCTGATTGTAACTTGAATTGTGCAGTATTCATTACAAGCAGTTGATCTCTATTTAATTATGTTTGGAGAGCACAGGAAAAGATTAGCCTTAAGTTGTCTTATGATAGTAAAATGAATGAGTTATAATGAGTTACAGTGTGACAGTAAATTAATGGTGCCCTATCGCAACATCAGTGACAGGATCAAAGATACAATAATAATAATAATAATAACTAATAATGAGGGGGCCAGTTTGTACAAAATACCTTGAGAGATACTTTTTACTAATACTGAGGTACTTCAAAACCTACATCCTAATGCACTCAACTGCACTACAGTGTGACAGTCATCAAGATCCTGTGACTCTGCGGTAATCTTACAGAATTGCAAAAAAACTTGCAGTGTGCATGTCTTTTCCCCCCAAAATCTAGATAAATTAAAAGATAAGCACTAGACCAAACAACACAACTTTTTTTTTTGGACTGGTATTTAACATTAAGGGGATAGTGTGCTGTTAAAGTGTTGGTTGTAATTACTGTGTGTCCTTTGTGTGTAAATGAATGTATAAATCATGTTCAGCTCAGAAAACCTCATATCCATCTAACTTACAGCTTTCGCCTCTCTTCCGTGTGTGGCGTGTGCTGTAGCGGATGAGTTATGACAGAAAATGGACGAGGGAAAGTGAGAGCAGGAGTTATCCAGAGGTCGGCCCAGAGCTGGGAGGTGGGAGGGAGGGGGTGATAAATTGATTAGTAAAGTGGAGAAGTGGAGTGTTCGCTAATGGACCTTACATCATCCCGAGACAAAGAGGCCCACCGTTATTATCAGGACAAGCACGTCAACCCAGAATGTATATACAATTTTTAAAAAAAATCTTCATTTCATGTAGTTTTCTGTCTGTTTGACTGAACCTGTGTTTGTGCGTGTCGCAGCTGGAATAGCAGTCATTATCTAAATGTGTTTGCACTGGGAAGAGCACATGGGTGAACGGTCAGGCATGAGAGCTGCAATCATCCCGTTAACAGAGAAAGCTCCGGGTTGTACCTCATGGAAAAGCTGTGCACCTCTCTGTCACAAAAAGTACATCTGTCGCATTCTACATTTTAAAGCTAAGTCTGAATTGGGATAAGGACATGTTGTAAAAATCGAAAGTAATATCTTAAAAGGTTTTTTTTTAATTGTTGCATTTTGTTTGACAGGTTAATCTCTTATTGTAACAGGAATCATCTGTGAAAAAATGAGACCTTAAAGTTTATAATCAAGGATTTAAATAGATGAGAATAATCAGCCCACAGTGGGATTTTGGCCAATCACAGCTCGCTTCTAGTAAAAAGGAGTGCTCCAATTGGTTGATAGTGATGTCAACAACAAAGGACCAAGGAAATAAACCAGGGAAATGGGTTAAACAGGTCAAAAATAGAGAAACAGGCAGCAAATTAAACATGGATTAATTTGGGAATGTTTCAACGCAATGTTTAATGAGGCAGAGATAATTAAGGATTGCTACAGTCAACTCCAATGTTAAAAGTTTAAGGTAAGCTCTAAACTTCGATTTAATGTAATATATTAGTATTTTGTGGTTAGAAATTGTTCCAGTTTTGCGTTTTGTTTTGTTTTTTTAATAGAAAAAGCATGAATGGTTACTACTTTCTGCTGAGGGTGAGTGGTGGGGCTGAGACAGGGATGGCAAAAACAAAGGTGGGCAGTAGGGCTTCAATTCAGAGTGCTTGGAATTACATATGCTTTAGTTTCACCATGAGAAATGTATTGTACCCTTTAGCAGTAGTGACCAACTCCTAATCTTTTCAGTATTTGTGTTAATAATTGTTTTTTGGGGTTTTTTTTATTCTAGAAAGTAAGTGAGTACCATTCTGTTTACCTTGTTTTGTCATTTGTGAAATTCCCACATTTTTTGGTTGGGATATGTTCCCACCGGACACTGCCATGTCAAACACTGTTGCCAGGCAACAACAGGCTGCTGCTTAGCATGAGTGATGCAACACAGGGACAGGACCAGGTGAGGAAGAGTGGGTTAGAGCAGAGCAGGACAGGGGACAGCCGTGGTTTAACTGGGTTGGCGCTAAAGACTAGGACACATAAGAATAGAGTACACTGGTTCAAATTGTGCTTATTGTTTACAAGGGTTTTTTTTACAGTTTTAATTGACTTGACTACACTGCACTTGCAAAAAATGTATATGCACTGCATAAACAGGCCCCACAATACATCACAGACCTGTTGACACTTTTGTCCTCCTCTTTTACTTTAAAAATCTTCTTGTTTTTGGGTTGCTTAGATGCCTTTGATCTGTGTGGGGTTCACATTTCAATCATATCTGAGATTTGTTGGTTTGTATGGCATCATTCACACTTATCCAATGAAACTGCAGCAACTGAACCAGCCATTTTTTTATTTTTTTATTTGTTTATTTATTTTTTTTAACTGTAAACGCACCAAACTCATTTCTATTTTTTTTTTACCCTGGCATAGCCCTAACCCAAATAAAATTGTTGTCCGGAAAGAAAAAAAATACAAAATCAAATCAAACATCAGTAGTGGATTCAAAAAGAAACAATGTACTCTCTGAACTTTTGACCCCAGTGTCTCCGAATCAGATTTAAACGATGTGTAAAGGCTTTGTTCACTATAAACCTCAGGATTACTCTGCTTTGTTCTGCTTTGTTTAGTGAATTACTGCTTTATAGATTCATACAGGTTTTTGATTATAGTTTTTGTACTGTACAATTTGCCTAAGATATTGTCTATCTAACTTCAAATGAAAAATCTGGCTAAATATCTGGCTCTATATGCTAAGGTATGTTAGAAATTATGTGCTAATAACTTGTAACTAGTTTATTACCATACCTTATTATAAAGTCTTGCTGTAAAGTGTCCTGTATTTTTCAGTAGCATTATGTTTCAGATACAGTTTAAGTACGACACTGCAATCACATATATTTGCTTAGTTCAATGTTATGTATTTTCTATCGCTGTTGTTTTTTTGGTCTACCATCCTTTGGAGTCAGACTGTGAATATAATTAAAACCTGTAGTGTTCCTCTGGGAACCCCTTAGTAATTAAACAGAGAGTCAGACAGGATCACATTGACTGATTGTGAAAAAAGCACTGACGAACCTGTCTAAAGCAGCCTCCGGACCTGTCTAATACAACCACAGTATGTTGTTGCCATCTAGTGGACATCTGCAGCACACACTCTATTTAATTAAAGGCTGAATCTTAATGTGTGTAATCCTCTGTTGATGTCTGCAGCGGCGCCGGTGTCCTGTGAAAATGAGGAGCGGGTGTTTCGGCAGCGGATGCGTCCCAGGAAGCGCCAGGGAGCGGTTCGGAGACGGGTCCACCAGGTCAACGGACACAAGTTCATGGCCACCTACCTGAGACAGCCCACCTACTGCTCCCACTGCAGGGACTTCATCTGGTCTGCACTAAACACTCACACCATTCAACTAAGTCTGATGGGTTGCGATTCAACATTAGAACCGATCACTGCTAAAAGTACATTTGATGGTTCAGTTGAAATATCGCTAAATAGTTCTGTTTTGTACCTACCAAATGACCACAATACGCAAACATTATACTTTTCTCTCTCCTGTGTGAAAATTGTCTGCCAAAGCACCTTCTGTCCAGATATAAAAAACAAATCCTAAACATAGAGCTATTAACCATTTCTTACTAAAGCTCGTTTCCTCTGGAGCAGTATGATATGAGTCAGTATGGGTCATTGTCTAAAGGAATACAAATACATGTAATGTAATATATTACTTTGGTCACCCCTCAGCTGTGTGATATTGTAACTAAAAGGAGGAACCAAACATTGCAGCCTGTTGATTACCTGATAGTGTATAAAACTTGCGCTAGACATTTGTAACTAGCTTTGAGCATTTAGTATCTGTTTTGTTCAATAATTCTTTCAAAATGTGAAAATATATCAGATGTATATCAGTTTCTTCGCCAGCAATAAATCTAGAATTGCCATAAGATAAGTTGGTTCCCATATATTCCATAATATTCACAAAAACAGTAAAAACATTATTGGAATCCATATAACTTTTACTGAACCAAAAACAGTGCTTTGTATCTTGTGCATTGAAGTTTTTTGCCAATATGTTTCCAAGATTAATGGTATTTTTACTGAACAATGCATCCCAGTCTCCTATGATAAATTAAGCAAGATAATATGTGAAATTAAAGCTTTACAGGTGGAAAAAAGGCAAAACTGTGCAATTATGAAACAACTAAACTTGAGTTTTGGCAGATACTTTGTGTAATATAAAAATATGAAAGCCAACTTTATGATTCTGTTCTTTAACTGTTCTTTAATCTATCCATTTCAGGAAATAATCGGTGTATCTAGTATTTACAGAAATGTAAGATATGACATAATATGCTACATGCACCAAAACAACATTATTCTGCTTTAAAGCCACATTGTATTGGGGTTAGCCTTGAGCATCATGTGTAACAGAGATGTGTCACCACAGTTGTTCCAGTAATAGTGTTGTTGCAGTGGCCCTGAACATGTTGTCTGACTTTGACCCGTCGTCTTGTTTACATGCAAACACAGCACAATCATGTTTTTGAAGTGAGCAGCCGTAAACAGGGCCAGCTGTGTTTGTTTCCATTTCAACAACTTGTACAGCCTCCATGTGGAAACCATATGGACTTGGCCTGTTCGTTTTCATCCACTCAGATCTGTATCACACTCACAAGAACACGCTGTTTCAACAAAGTGGATCCATAAACAGCCGAAAATATGGATGGAAGGCTATTGCTGACAAAAACATTTTGAGTAGATCCAAAGCAAACCTGCATAAACAAGGGGTATAGTTGAGCTACATGGCCAAAACAAATTTACATTATTTTTTTTATTTTGTAGATTGAAAAGTTAATTCAAATATATCTTTATTTTTAATTACAAAAAATGTCATTTTTGTCCCAATTACCAGGTCTAGTATAATTGACATACTTAAATCATTATCTTGTTAAAAGTGCTTTGTGAAACCACATGGCAAGCACATGGTAATTTACATAAATCAACAAAACCTATGGTGCATCACAGGACGTACTGTTCTTAAGTCTATTTCCTGCCATTTTGCAAAAGCCAAAGGCATAACAGAGGTATTATGATGATCTTATTCTAGTGGTTATTTGTCATTTTTAGCATCTGCAGTGTTACAGTGGCCATAATTCAACCTGCTCACGGCTCTGGCAGCACCATTAGCTTTCTCATAGTACCTGTTTGTTAGAGGTCACTGTGTAAATTTTGATTTCGCAAGATAGCTTTTTGGAGATTTTTGTAAACCATCTTGCAAAGCATTACCTGTATTGTAATAATGGTATGGTTTTCCATGTGACAAACATTTACTCTTTGAATGTCAGTCTGAGCTGTAAATCAAAATGTGGTGCAACCAAATAGTTGTTATGGTCTTCACTGTGACCAGTGGGATCTGATTTAAGTTTACTCTACCAGGGAGGGCATTTAACTATCAAAGTCATTTTGTTATAAGTTGAATGTGCTGTATGTTGAAATTCAACTTATAACACATTTTAATCTTATGCAGCTGTAGTCTAGGCCTGGATTTACACCAAACACATGAGCAGCGCATGAGGTAGTGTGGGGAGTATGCCTCTCAGCTCTGGTCAAAAGCATTAATTTACTCTGGAAGTGTCTGTGAAACAGGGCCTCTCTGGCCTCCTGACTGCAACAGTAGTCCAATACATTATAAAGGGCTTTCATGTAAACACTGGGACCATAAACCTGACTAGAAGTTGTGTGAGTGAGAGAAACTACTTTTTTTTTTTAAACCTAGGTCAATATTGTAAATAAGGACGTGGGCTAGTCAGATATGACTGAATTTAATTAAAACTAGACTAAATACAATATAATAATACAAAATCAGAAATATGGTGTATTATATTAATGTTACAGATGTATACATATATAGATAATATATAAGAACATACACTATATACACTGTGAAATAAAAGATTTGGAAACAGGAGACTGATTAAATGGGTTTTGGAAAGTTTAAATATAAATACTCTAACTCTGTGCTGTTCCCCTCTTTATATTTGCCTCTAAAATAAACTTTCATGCTTCTTAACTTTGAAACTGCTGCTTATTTTGAAAATTCAATGATTCAATCTGCTGCCATTTGCCTTACTGACTGTCCTTCTATCAACTGCATGGGTCATGCATCTTATGTTTGACGCTGACATTTTTGGTGTAAATGTGGGGTTAGGGTTTTGGCCTAAAGGACTAGGACTTAGGACTAATTGTGTGTGGTGTATTAATGTGGTGTACTCTCTGTTTCTCTCAGGGGCGTCTTAGGAAAACAAGGGTACCAGTGCCAAGGTAAAACGCTCTTGTTTTCTTCTCTGCGTCAGTACTTTCCATTTGACCACATTGTAGGCCCAATCAAGATAAAAGCCCAGTGTTAATGTGTTTCTGATGTTCTCTGTGTGCTCCACCTGCAGTGTGCACCTGTGTGGTCCACAAGCGCTGCCACGAGCTGATCATTACCAAATGTGCAGGAATCAAGAACAAGGACGACAAAGTTGGAGAGGTACTGAGAGGATTTATATACAGCTGACAAGGTTGGACAGTGGAATGTGCTTTGATTTAAGCTGCTAACCTTCACTATAAAAGGTTATAGTAAAAAAGACATGCATGTTGAGGTGAAATGAACAGACTAAATTGCCCCTAGTGAATGAATGTGAGAGTGAATGGGGGTTTCTCACTGTCTGTGTCCAAGTGTCAGCCTTGTGACTAAATAGCTATTGTCCAGGGTGCACCCCCATCAAGCCCTGGAAAAAGATGAAGGAATCAACTTTTCTTACTGTCTTTGTTTGTAGACAGGATTTTACAGCACATAACGTTGTGCAAATGGCTTTAACAGACACTAGATACTATTCCCTAGACACTAGATTTTATATAATGAGCTGATTCCCCCAGGGCTCAGGAACCAAAGGAAGTAGCACTCTCCTTACTCCCAGAAGCTGCTCACTAAAGCTGTAGGAAGACAGGGTTTTAAATCCTGATGGTTCACTCCCTCTGCACCTCCTCAGATCAGTGGGAATGACAGGTTTCTTGCTAGCAGGCTTGTGCACTGCAGAGCTAGCAGCTGTTACCTTTCATCAGCAGTGGTGTAACCAGTACGAATTCTCCTGATGCCATCTTTATAAGTAGCAGGAGTAATAACATGTCCCAGCAACTGAGATATAGGGGTAAAAAATATATAAAAAAACAACAAAATAACAATCAAAATTAGAGATTTTATTTAGATTTTGCTCACAATTTGTTTGATAGATATGTTATGTATTGTGTATATTGTGTATAGGCCATTATAATTGTTTACACAGACATAGTATCCTAAGACATATCTTATAAAAAAGCTTTGCAGTTCATGAAGAAGTTTTTTGTAGAAACTTTAACAAAAATCCAGGAGTCATGTTTATTCTCATTATAATGGAATCTAATTTATTTAAAAAAAATGTTTGAACAGAACTAATTTATCCTGACTGTTTAATGGTGTTTTTCTCTGTCTATCTTCAGCCCCTCGGGACACAGAGGTTTAGCGTCAATGTTCCCCACAAATTCAGCATCCATAACTTCAAGGTCCTGACCTTCTGTGACCACTGTGGCTCTCTGCTGTGGGGGCTTCTGCGGCAGGGTCTGCAGTGTAAAGGTCTGTGGAACGTGTCCTTCTTGATGTAAAGTCTAATGTGGTGTCATCGAGCTGTTTAATAAAGCTTCCTGGTGTGTGTTGTTTCAGTTTGTAAAGTGAATGTGCACCGGCGCTGTGAGAGTAACGTCGCTCCAACCTGTGGAGTGGACGCCAGAGGGATCGCTAAAGTTCTCTCTGACCTCGGAGTCACACCGGACAAGATCTCCAACAGCGCCCAGAGACGGAAAAAGGTGAGCATCAATATCGAGTTTTGAGCCGTTTTATGCTTGATTTGTCAATTGTTATTTTGGCCCATGTACAAATCAATTAATGGAAGCTAATTTCCATCTGCAGTCAGGTGAACACAACAGTACACATGTAGCAAAACACAAAAATCTGATTTAGTTGACAAAATACCCACAACAATAGACAATGTTTCTAACTCAAAAGACCTGTTTTCTCTTAGACAATAAAAACCACTGTAGAGATGATGGCGAAAATTATTGCTCTGAAGAAAAGTTGAACAAATTTGTGGGAAAGCAATTAGAGGACATTTATCCTTGCAAGTAAAAATTACTGTTTTATTAAAATTTAAATTAAAATCAAACAAAAATAAGAAATGGAGGTTCGTTTTTATTTATCATTTCAGAATTCTAGATTTACTAAGCAGCTCAAATTGTAATTTTCATCCTAGTTTTCTTGGGCATCATTTATTTGACAGTCTTTGTAGTGAAAAGCGAACTGTTCATGTGCTTTCTGTCCATTTTTAATTATTACTTTATTGATTACTACTTACTGATTGCCTAACTAAATAGTTACACTAGTTACATTAGTCATACATTTCCCGAGATGAACAATTGCATCAGGGTCTGGTTCACCACAAACAACAAGTGGCAAGTGACCAACTATTGATTGATTATTGATAGATGAAATTGTGTTAAAAATAAAAATAAGTATTTCACAGAAAAAAACAAAAATAGTGCAAATTATTTTGTGATTTGTTACGTTATACGTTATGCTGTATAGATGGTTAGATATACATAACACTTTGGTGAGCCATTTTGGTTTAAAATTACAACAATTAATACAAATAAATGAGGTCCAGTTGCTTGCTAAAATACAAACTTGTAGAAAAGACTTACAAACAGGGCACATTATGCACTTTGCAGAATTTATTAGATTATAAGCTAAGCTAACCATGAATCCTTATGCCACTGCCCACTTCAGGTATAACCTTTCAAATTATGCAAATATAAGCATTTTTCAATGTTAAATGCATAGTACAGCATTTTGCAAAAGAGGGTTTATGTGATATTTAGGGACAGGCAACGTATTCCCTACAGTAGGAATGTTTAGAGTAGCAGACAGGAGGAACAACAAACTTTGTCTTATGTATTTCTGCTAAAAAGCTACTACAACTTTACAAACAATTATCAGTGCAAGTGTGTATTACAAAGAAGGTAAATATAGGTCATTTCTCATGTGCTTTTTAGTCTGTTCCTTATTCATACAACCTTATATTTGTGCTAGGACCTAGGTCTTGATCTAAATATATAATACCCTTTATTGACTACACACAAATATTCAAGTAGTATTCAATGTTTTAAATGTAAAGTGTATGTAGATTTGTATCTGTGGCATTTATCCTGTCTGTTTCTCCAAATTGGAAATGGGCTGTCATCTATCTACTGTAGGAAATAAAAGCACCAAATCTACCAAAAGTATCTATTAGAACCACATTTACAAAAAAAAATTCTCTTTTTGAGTCGTGAAAAAATTCTGACATTGTCCTTTTATCTGTGATGAAGCTTACTCAGGGCCAGGAGCCACAGCCACTGACAGAGTTACCTCCGACAGAAGACAACCGCTCAGTGTCGGCCCCCACCTCCCCATGTGACCAGGGTAACAGCTCGTTTATCAGTCACATGTAAAGTGTACATTTCTAGCGTTGACTGATTGTTGATGTGATTTGTGCCTAGACGTGAAGGAGTTGGAGAACATCCGGAAGGCCATGTCGTTCGACCACCGCTCAGATGACCACCGCACCCACCCGCTCTCCTCCCCCTGCTCTGTCGCTACGGTAACAGCAGACACCCCCACGACGACTGGAGGACACGTTGTTGTGGAAGGACAGGAAGGCAAGGAGAACGGAGAGGTCAAAGGCCAAAGTGCTCCAGAAGTGAAACGGATGGACCTTCACAATTTTCTGTTTATCAAAGTTTTGGGCAAAGGGAGCTTTGGTAAGGTGAGTGATGGTGTTACCACATGTACCACAACTTCAATGAAAATCCAATAAAAAAGACATTATCAGGCAAGCCATTTTATTTATGTAGCATGTTTTAAAACAAACACAAAGTCAAACACGGTTTAGAAGAACTTAAAAATGTAAGTTCTGATGACATTCAAACATTTCAGTATTGCTCATGGTTTGAACAGTTGAATTAGTGCATCTAATCTGCTCATGTATGAATGGTTAATTGTCAGTCTGTAAGTGTAACTACTTCTGAATGCAACTGGATAGACATACAATCAATCAGAATTCAGGGGCAGTACCAACATACACAGAATAAACAGACTCTGAAGCAACACAATTTGAAAAACATGCAACCAATCAGAAGAAGAAATGGTCACATACAACCTGTCCCATTTTAGATACATTTGGATGCTTATCTAGAATGGAGAGCTTCACTAAGACTTGTAAAAAAAAATGATAATACATGAATTCTGTCTAAATAATAATGATAAAAGAAATCAATTAAAAAATTCCTGCTGTCCTAACTGATTGGCCCCAGTGCCTCCCTGATGAAGGCTTAAGGCCAAAATGCATTGGATTAATTGTTTGTAGGTGTCCATTGTGACCATAGACAATAAAGGCAGTTTAACTTTAACAGAGAGTGCCTTGGGTCCTTTGGTTGTTTTCCATGCTAATAAACCGTACCTTTTTTATAACTTTTTATCACTGTTTGAAGGTCCTGGAAGCGCCCTTGAAAATCTATATTTTTGACCCCAAAGTTTTATCAAAAATGTTATGTCTTGCTCAGAGTGTTTCAGTACCACAGTTGCAAATGAGAAAATGACTATAAATGAGAAAAAGATCTGCCTGTGTTGATTTTTTGTCTCAGCTTATGTTAGGTTTGTTATTACCTGATCAACATGGCTCACAAAAAATGTTTCTAGACAATTACTTAATTTTGAGCAATTACCAGTCCATGTCATGGCACTAAATGTGAATCTTCTCTTCTGTCTCGTGAGCAGGTGATGCTGGCAGAGCTGAAGGGCACCGATGAGGTCTACGCCGTCAAAGTCCTGAAGAAGGACGTGATCCTGCAGGATGACGACGTGGACTGCACCCTGACGGAGAAACGCATCCTGGCCCTGGCTCGAAGACACCCGTACCTGACCCAGCTCTTCTGCTGCTTCCAGACCAAAGTAAGACGCAACACAAATATACTGTGCACCTCCAGAGGGCAGCACAGGACCAAATGTGAGACCAGTCTGACAACGGGGCAGCGGTGTTTAGTGGATTCAGATCAAATTTAAAATAACAGTTAAAATGTCCTATAAATTACAACAACATATAAAGCATCTTGTACTTATCTACATCACTGAATTAAATATGTTGACTTTAAATTGAATTGAGGCAAATCAAACAAGATTTTGCATATTTATTCTTAGTCTCCTGCACTTTTTTTTAACATTTTTTTTTTATTTTGATCTTACAAATGCGTATACATAAACACCACAACATAATGTGAACTGCTGTGGTATTTTGTTAATATATATAGTGCAATTAGTTACAATTTAATGCATATACAGTTTTTCTTATGCAGTACATAGCAGATCAGAACATTTTTTTTGAATTGCCACACATTAATACATTTTGAAAACTAAAAAATATATATACATTTTGAAATAACATTTACATTTGTAATTCTGTGTTGCTTTATGAATGAAAACAGCAGACGACCAAAATAGAACCAAGTGAGCAGGAAAAAATGAAAAACAGAACTGAGTAAACTAGAACTTTTAACTTAAACTATAAAATCATGTTGTAGTGAGAATCTGAAGAACCAAAAACACCACTGCTCTCAAAACTGCTTCGGCGTCTCGTGTTACAAACATGTCTTTATATTCAGGGACAAAGTGTCCCGACTGAGGCATCCTGTTTCTTCGACCTAACGACACAGTGTTATTTACAGAAGCCAGATTATTCTCCCGAGGCCTCTTCTCCTCGTTTAAACCCCTCCAATCGCTCCTTCTTCTCTTCCCTCATTCTCTTCTCGCCTCTCCTGCTCTGCGCTAATTTCTGCTACCATACAGTAAGTGGACGATGACAGACAGGCACAAAGGGCAGCTGGGTGGGAACGCCTAAAGCTCCTCCAGGCCTCTGTGTGTTTTGTCTATCACATGTTGCATAAGCGTTCCTGTCAGGAAATGTATACTGCCTCTGTACATGCCGTGTGTGTGTGTGTGTGTGTGTGTGTGTGTGTGTGTGTGTGTGTGTGTGTGTGTGTGTGTGTGTGTGCTTTTTCCAGTTATTCAACTCGCTCACAGATCAAATGGTGAGGCCTTTCACTTCAACTTGAGCCTGACGGCGTTGAGGCGGCTGTACAGGTGCTTTTTATCAGTCTGAGATCAACAAAGCATTCACTGCACAAGTTTATGGCAAGTCTGAACATTAGGAAAACTGGTACAGTTGTTACTTTTGAAGACTGAGTATTATCTGATGAGGATTATTGAATAAAAGTACCACATAGGTGAGACCTAGCGTTAGAACATCATAAAGTCAATATGCAAAGAATAAAATAAAGAGTGTTTTCTCATCACAAATGAAGCACATCGGACTCAGAAGGACTTTGTAAGGTTCTTTACTTTTTACTAGAAGATTGTCAGCTTTCACAGCAGCTCAAACAAACCATACTTAAGTTTGTTTTAACAGATCTAACGTGTAAGGTCATAATAGGATTGTCTAGATACAATCTGTTGCATTCAGTACTTTCCACTCGGTTTAAACAGAGTGTCTTGTACTCATTTGATCTCCTTTGATACTGTGTACAAGTACTTTACTCACTGCAGTGTGAATATAAATGCTCTCCTTGTCTTTATATATAACTATTTTGCTATTTTTATTTATTTGATTATAAATAAAAATTAAAGTACAAATGATGCTCTGATAAAGTGTCATGAAGGGGGAAAACAACAAAAAGAAAAATCACTTATTGAACATCAGATCAAATCAATATGACACTAATACTGGTTTGTTTCTGTATTATAATCTCGTATCTGTACTTCTGGAAAGTTATTGTGCAGAGTGTATGGGCCTATTTATTAAAGATGAAGCCACACTAATAACAAAATCCAAATATATCTTAAAGTATGTCCAAAAACAGATGAGTTGGATTCAAACCTGCACAAATTCTTTTCCCCATTCATTTTCTGCATTCTTCAGCAGACAGGAGTAAACTTCCTCGTTTTATACAAAAATAAAAGACGTGTTCAGTTTTCAGCTTCCTGCATATTTTCCCACTCGAGCTCAGAACATTTTGTGAGCTGCACGTTGTGTTTATTTTCTCAGAATCCTCATGTAAGCTTCATTTTAATGAGGCTCCGCCGTTCGATTTATTTATTCCTGTTGTTTCCCTCCCGACAAACACAACCCAGAACTGGCACATGTCTCTAATTTTCCACATGATGCTGTTATTCTGAAACCGTCTTGTGTTTCTTTTTGTCCATGTTGTGCATATATGCTTCTGTTAACTGTTTTATATAACAGCAAATTAAAATGAAATTATGAAATGTTGCAAGAAGAAACATGCATGATAGGTGTGGTCAGAGAGGTTTTAAATGGGTTTTTCAGACTGATGATTAAAAATAGATGAAGCTTTTGAGTCTTAAGAAATGTAGAGATCTATGCGTTTACATAAGAAACGGTCATATGTCATACATTCTGATCATATATTTTGTTGTTGCTGTTTTATTTCTAAAATTGCAATTTTATACATCTCAGTGTTGTATTTGTATTAGTTTTGTCATCTGTTTGTCATTTTATACAAACATGTGTTACTAGATATCAGTCTATGAAAGTGGAAACTGGAAACAGCTGGTGGCAGGAGTTAGACATTTGCTTGTTTGAGATTTTTTTTCTTCATGTTCAGTGACTCCTTTTTAAGATAAAACCCACCTAAAGTCAGTTGGTTTGATTTTTCATTTCACTGTTACTTGACTATATTGACATTTTTTCTTGCCCCTTTACCTAAGCATCACAAGCTTCAGACATTTTCCAACAAATAAATAAAAAACAAACCTCCCTTCAAGATTCCTACTGACCTATTCATCTCCAACCTACTGTAACCCTGATATTCCTAATATTCATAAAATTCAGTCAATTGTCTCCTAACAACAGACTGGCCTCTCTTCAGACTACCCTTGAGAAATAAATAAATCAAACTTACCTTGAAGGTTCCAAGATTGACCTGATACTCTAAAAATCCAGTAAATTGCAACCAAAAAGGTAGAATATATTTGACTTGGAGTTACAGACGACGTTCCTACACAATATTAAAACACATGGGAGTTTATTTAACAATTACAAGTGAGGGTATTTAGAGGATATTAACCCTTGAAACTGCCTGTTGATTTTGCCAACAGAAGTTAATCAGACCATAATACGTTTTCTTTTTTATTATTATTATTTTGAGCTATTTGCCTTTTATTGATAGCCAGACAAACAGGTTGAGAGAGAGAGGAATGACATTGGGCAAAGGACTCAAGCCGGAATTGAACCTGGGTCTCCCGAGTATGTGATTATACCATTTTAAATCCTCAAAGTCCTCCTTAAACAAGATCAACAAAGCAACCAACTCACTATATTGGTGAGTAAGTGTGTAAAAGGCATTATTAGCCATATCCTTGATATTCAGCTGCACTACATATAAGAATACGTAAAAACACACAAAGGCTGTAGCTTCTTTGCATTTTTCCTCCTTGTGTTAATGGTAAACAAGACAGCAGCCAACACTGGAGTAGAACTGGAGTCTATCAGTAGAATGTTGACTCTTCTAAACACATCAGACAAGTATGTTTATTGCACCGGCTGTAGTGTGCTGTTTAGTGATTTGAAGATGATGAAAGAATGGGAAGTAGTAGTGTTTTTGTTGTTGTGATGGGTATGTATTGCTTTGATGATGCCACTTGTAGAAAAGCCTATATATAGCCCAGAGAAAGTAGTTATTCTTCCGATTCTTTCTATTTTTAATTGTTATGTGTATCATATCATTACCTTTTTCAGTTTTTTTAATCTATTAAATTCATTTCATTCATTTATTTAATTTTTTACATTTACATAAACATTCGTTTATTTATTTATTTTAAGGTTATTTTGGGGGGCTTTTTGGCCTGTAAAACAATCTTTGACTCATATGTCAATCAATGAATCAGTGCGACCTAAATGGCACTAATACGTCATACTCTGATCATGTGTTTGGAAAAGGTATGAGATTTTAAATGTTAGAATTAATGGATTAAAACCTACGTCAGGGGAGTGAGAAAAACATGACCAGGCAAACAGAGACAGGCCGATTGAGAGTGTGATGTCTGACATTACAAAGGGACTATGCGTCTTACATAACTCCTTTTGTCCTAATCGGGGCTATGATGTGTATGTCCATACCCCGCGGCCCCGCCCTCTTCCTCCTTTCTCCTTCACCTCTTCAAAGACACTCGCTGCCTGGAACCGCCTGGACTGATGATTACAATAAACAGACCCTCATGCAGTGTATGGTCAGTGTATATACAGCCCCACACAGTTCAGGACTTATATAATGTCTGCTGCAGCCTGCGCCACATTAACTCTGAGCTAATGAATGACCTCGTTTCAACATGACGGGACACAGCCGGATTTAACTCACAGGTAGCAAAGCATTGTGGGAATTTACAGTGAAATTTTACCTGGGAGTAGTATTTTCAGTTCAAAAATTTAGACACACATTGTGAATTATTGGCACACTGATGAGCATGACAGTATTGCAGTTCACCTTACCTCGGCTAACTTTCTGTTACAATACTGCACAATTTAACATAGTGAAAATGCTCATTTTATGATATATTGAAGCCCTATTGTTTGTATTTTTAGGGGGCAAATCTTTAATAAAAACACTTCAGTGACAATGAAGTTTTGCACAGCTGTTTATTTCTCCCTTAGAAACATTTCATTCACAATTATGGTATTAGTGTTTCTGTGAAAAAAGGCTTAACAAATAATCACATCTACTTCTGTTCTTTTCTACAAGATGTCACGTCATGGATTTAAACCAATGTATTTTGTTGTTTGTATGTTGTTCAGTATAACTACAGTAGCAACAGAAATGACAATAAATGTGACTTATAACAATCTATTTGGAAGCGCTTTATATTCCAGCTCAGAAATGACAATAGTAATAGTAATAGTGGGGTAATTAGTAACAGTAATACTAATAGTATAGTAATTGTGGTTTGTTATTAAACAGACTGTACCTGATATTTTTTTTTCTTCAAGCTGGGAAAATGGTTTAAACCCCAAATAGTCTATTGTAAAAGCAATCATTTGAGGAAAAAAACAGGCTTTATGATGCTACTTTTTTACTTTTTTTTTTTTTTTAGCTCACATGCTCATGACAGAAAAGCATCAACACAGAAAAGGGAGGCAACGTAAAACACTGATAAATACTGTCAATTCAACCACGTAATATTTAACGAGGAGGAGATAATTGTCGTCCTGACGCTGAAGTCACAGCTAAGCTAACGCTAAACTCTAAACTTCAGTTTAGTGTAATGTATTAGTATTTTGTGGAGGAAAAATTGATTAGGTTTTATTTTTTTAATAAAAGAAAAGCAGTTCTGAGACAGGGACGGTAAAAAGAAAATCAGGTAGTGGAGCTTGAAGTAATATATATAGAATTATTAAAATAAGAACCATTAGAACTACTTAATGCAGCCTACAATGTAATACAGTGACAAAAGAAAAACATTCACTCTCACATTCATTCACTACGGGATAATGTAAATATGTATTGGGATGGTGGGAAGGTGTCAGAGTGTCCATAAAGAACCCACGGTAACACAGGGAGGATATACAGAAAAGCCATGGCAAGCCAACTCGAGGATTGAACCTACAACCTTTTTGACCCCACCTGTTTTTTTTTTTTGTTTTTTTGTTTTTGTGGGGAGTATGTTTTATCACACAGTTTTTTCATCTGGTGAAAGATTTTACTATTTAGATTGTTTTTATCAAGATTTTAATATATTTGAATATTCAGCCCTGTTACATATTTGAATACATTTCGGGTCTGTTTATATTCATCTACATTCTAACAACACATTTTGCTGACTGAAAATATTTACTGTTCCAGCACTGGCTACGTCTGCTTACACATAAATATTAAAGCGAGAGTTTTCAGGTAATGGAGCTTTAATTTTATTCTTTATTTTCATCTTATTACCCCGCTATTACCATGCTATTACTAGAATTTGAATTGGCACATTTTTTTCATTCAACCTTTATTATCAGCCATCAAAATCAACCTTACAAATCACACAGTCAACAGTAATACATTTGCGATGATCAGGCCGCACAAAACAATCTTGATCCAACCCTACGGCAGTTAAAGACTCACATACTTGTGTCTATTTAAAAACAGAGATAATAGTTACATAATATATACTTCTCCAAATGCATTGAACCAAACACACACAGTTCTATTGTCTCTGCTCGAGTTTTGGACCGATTAGATCTCCTTCCCGCCCTGAAGGAAGCCATTTCAGTGCTCTGTGACATCATCCGGCTTCAAAATGTTTTTTTGTACTTTGGGTGACCCATGTTCTACCTAGAATTCTCTGTGGCCCCTCCCTCCGCTCCTTCTTAATCGACGGTGGGATCGCGGCTGTTCCCCTACCGGCCTAATTACCACTGAGAAATGTAAATAACGTTATACAACAGTAGCGCCGGCCCTCATTCTGCGGCTCACTCTGGCCAAGTGAGGAAGAAAAGGCAGGGGACAAGTCAACAGGATAAAAGAGGAAGAAGCATGAGGATAAAGACACAAATAATATAGAAAATAGGAATGGATATTTTTAGGCAACGGTGGCTAGATTCCACAAAGGAACTGCTTTAATGTTTAAAAAGTACTGGAAAGAAATTGCCCGATTAGAGTGATAGAGAGAGATTTTCCAAGTTATGACATCAGTAACAGAATCGTGAGTGCTTAGTTTGTATTTTCTTGTTGATGGAGGTGGATAGCAGTCAAAATCTGTACTCAAGTTACTGTCAATCTGAACTAATCCCTTGTTAATGTAACTGAAGCAGAATTTTCTTCCATCCAAATCACCATCACCATCCCCACCTCCAACAGCAACACAGTGACCTTTCCTGCTTTTATTTTATTGAAAAAGTACATTACATCAAAGCGAAATGTTTTTCTTTACTGGAATAGACACTTTTTTCTGTATTATCGATAGACATTAATTCACTGTTTACAAGTTTTGCAGGGGCGACAGTGGCTCAAAAGGTAAAGAGGGTTGTTCAGTAACTACAGTGTCAAGTGTCAATATTCTAAACCCTACCATAGCTCCACTGTCTGTGACATTGATGTGACAATGAATGGATGTTTGATTAAAGTGCTTTGAATGCCTTTGCAACTAAAGAAGCACTTTATACATACCATAATACCATTTACAGCTGTTGCAAATAGCAGGAAACATCTCTTATTTGAGCATGCTAGCGTGTGATTGGCCGAAACTGTCTTGTATATGCTGAACATCCACATCTGAAAGTACTCTAAAGGTACTCAAAATCTTTAAATCATTTTACTCAAGCATAATAAAAAAATCTTTTGAAGTATGAAGTGAAAATACCACTCAAATACAACATACTTTGATTTATTGGACAAACAACTTGTACTCTACTCGTACGTGGATGTTCTCAGTCATCCAGGTCATATTCAGTTATTCTGTAAAGGACACTAACACCTGAAGGGAGGAGTTATGCTAATTCAGCTCTTAACAACACAGCAACCAGGGTTTCTCTAGCTTTTGTCCAATCACAGTAGTCTCAGGGTAAACCCCTCCCCTCATAACTGTTACCTTTAGGTGACAATGTCCTTCTGGAGTGAAACTGTTTGGTTTTGGTTTCAATACACTGTTGTAAATGGAAGAAGGACTGTGTCTTGAGGGCTTTTCCATTTTTACAAAGATGACTTCACTTTCAAACATGTCCAGATGCCCTTGTTACTAAAAGTTAAAAAATAAAAAAATCAAATCAAATTTAAATATATGGGATGGGAAAAAATAAAAAAAAATGTTTTTGTGTTTTTTTCAAGATAACACAAACAAAGAGACTTTAATTGCTAAGTATTTAAAGGGTAAAAAAAAACAGAAAAGTTTTTATTAAATATTTGTTATGTATGATGAGGACTGAAGTTCATGATGACATTCATGAAAAAGTTAGAAACAATATGCTGACACACAATATTTCTATGACAATCTTTAAAATAAACATTTTCTTCGTGTCGAAGGGACTCAGATGGAGCACAAAATGAAGGGACCCCTAAGAGTTAATGTTGGAGATTATCTTATTATCTTGTTATTCTTCTAAAATGAAAACACATGACACAACATAACATGGCCTTTGTTCGGGTTTGTGTTGTCGATATAAACCCACTGCTACAATTTCTGTGACTAATACCAAAACTGCGGTTATTTTTTGTTGTCGTGAGCGAATAAAGACGAGAGGTAACAAGGCTCTCAGTGAAGTGAGGTAAGGCCAGAACACAGTGCAGCGGAGAGCTTTTTGATGAGATGTAATTGGTGAAGATCAGAGGCAGCAGAGACGCCAGAAAGCAGCCAGGTTCATTAATGAGGCTCCGAGGACAAAGACACAGCAGACAGGACACAGATACAGATCCAGAATAACACACACTCAGACATGTGACAGTTCAGAGCAGATGTGGAAAGGAAACAATCACAAATCCTCATCGGGTATAAGAACATCAAATCCCCCCAAATCAGGTTATAGCCAGAATAAATGCATTTATAAACAGTTAAAGTTACATGCTGGTTCAGAGCAGTTGAAGCCCTTCAAATCTGTCCAAATCCAGGTTTAAACCTATACAAAACCAGTTTAAGTACAAGTTAAACCACTTAAATCCCACCCAAATCCAGTTATGACCAGGATAAATCCATTTAAAACTAGTTAAAGATAAATGGCTGAATATGTTAATGGTTGAAAACCTCCAACTCATGTCATTTAACGTTGAGAGAGCGCTCACACAATCTTCTCCTTCGCCGCCTTAGCTCTCTGGAAACATCACTTTTTTGTGTGTGTTTTTATCCCTGCTGTCCCACAGTGAGCCATGGTCCAGATCGGTGTGTGGTGTGAATGGACTTGTTATTGTGATTTCAACAAAATGTTTTTTAAGGAACAAAATATTAGTTAACTAGTTTAATAAAAAAAATATTATAATATAATAACAAAATGTATACATGGAAAAGTATAAGAGACATATTAAATATAGACAGTGCCACTTCCTCCTCATTCTGAACCTATTCCTTCATCAGTACAGGATTAACCACTTTATTTTCTTTATCCATCCATAAATCTTTGATCTAATTGTGACGTTGAATATTGGGTATTCACTGATAAATAAATGTTATTGTGGCAAAAGGGGATTTTTTTTCCACATCCTGCACTCTTTGGATTGTAGCTTCTGCCTCTGCTGCCAAGTCTGCTCTTAATTTTCCAGCTGTCATTTTCTATATTGATCTCTGCCTTCAGAAATAAGAAGATTCTCTTCACAAACTGGATGTAACCCATTCAACACGATCAGGTTTCACTTCAGAGGAATGTGACCTCAAACGACTTCAGAATGTATCTTAATTAAAAACAGCAAAACAGTATTTTGCAATAAAGTTATTTCCCCAGTTTCACACACAGAAAATCTTCTCACTGTTGAAAGAGAAAACATTGTTGTATATCATAACTGCAGTGATGATAAATGCAACTACCTTAACAGCTGTCTGCCATAACATAACAGTTAGTTTAGGTTGGTCCCATGTAAGTATCTATATGTATGTTCAACCATCTCAAGACATTGTTTATTCAATGAATTTTTGGAGTTTGAATCGTTCTTGCTGTAATTTGTCTGTCTACAACCTTTCTTAAAAGTAAAGCCATCTAGAATGTAAACCTTCTTAATTTTTTCCATCTAAATTTTTCATTACCGTATTTCCCGGACTATAGAGCGCACCCACTAAAATTTAAAAGAAATATATATTTTGTCACATATAAACTGCACCAGACTATAAGCCGCCGATATCCAGGCTGAGAAATAAGATATTCCATTATGAGGGGGTGAGGGTGTAAAAATATTACCGTATTTTGCTGTTGTGCGTCTTGGGTTGCATGTGCTAAGAATTAAAACTGGTGCTTTCTTGTTTGTACTGACTACCGCTGCCTCGTTTGTCTCGTTTTTGCACTTCCTGCTAGAGGGCCCCCCTGAGGGCTGAAGAAAAATTCACAGAAAAGCCGCATCTCTGTATAAGCTGCATGGTTCAAAGCGTGGGAAAAAAGTAGCGGCTTATAGTCCGGAAAATAGAAATGATTACGGTTAATTACTTTAAAGGTATAAAAACAGTGCGATTTTGAATTAACAGCGGTAAAGTATAATTGTTTCCCTCTAAAAGTAGATCAGGGAAGAAAAGAGTGTCTCCTGAATTGTTTGTCTGTTAATAATTTCTTTTTTTTTCATTTCTCCTTCTGCTTTTGGTCATGACCCACAGCCCATAACTAAAGTTGAGAGTAGAAACTGAGATTGACGTGTAAAATCAATAACTTTGCTTTACAACTCAGCTCATTCTTCACTGCAACCGAACAATACTTTAACTCCATTACTTCAAACACTGCACTTTTCCTGCTTTCAATCTCCTGTTCCATCCTTTCCTGTCTCGAGAACCCAAGATACTTGAACTCACCCACTTGAGGCAGCCACTTCACAACCTCAATGTTTTCATGCTAAAACTGAGTCCACATGATTTTTCCCAAGTCTCCATCACTCTCCTAAAACATCTGAGATCTCTGGATGATGATTACTTGGACGTATCACACATAGCTCACAAATATTTTAGTCAAGATGTTTCTAGGAGAAGTAGACATTCCACCTTGTTAAAAAAAACAGTGGAATTCTATCTATAACCATGTACACACTGCCCTTTCTATATGCGTCATTTTCCTTCCTTTCCTCCTCCTGTGTCTGTTTCTAATGAAGTTAATCAAGACAAAGTCATTCAGTTATCATGTTTTTGAGAAGAAGGAGAAAGGAAATATTCTGTGGGAGACTCAGCAGCACACAGCATGTATTTAACTTCTGTCAGTCGTCATAAAGAATAAATGAGGGCAGACAACAACACGGGGATGTGCCAAGAACATTGTGAGGACACTGATTGCATTGACTAGCCACTGCGTTTTAAGCTTCTCATTGTAGCCTGTAACTCAACGTCTGAAGAAGTAGCCTCTCTTTTTGGGTCATTTTAATTGGTAAGAGGTCGAAATGAAAACGAGTGGCATACAAGAACGCGCACAGACACGATGTTCCGCCAAATATGTGTCAACGCTGGGTGCTAGAGAGCTGTTCTTTTCAAAACCAGAGTCATTAAAGAGAAGATGTTGGCTGTGGCTTGTGGGATGCAGTTCAGGCACGCACACAAACGCACAATTTTAATCCTGTTTTTGCACCGACTTTCACATCATGCATTCCTCAAGCCACTTTACATCAAATCTGGCATGTCTTTTTTTTTTCTTTTTTTTTTTTTTTGGTGCCTCCACTACCTCCTGAGAAAATTACTTTTACTTCAACATTTATTGCTTGGTTGGTCTGACCACACCAGAAAAAAGCCTTTGGTCTTGACAACACTAGAGGTCTTCCGATGTCCACTATCTATTTGCTTTGAGGGTGTATTTTGATCCATGTTGCAAAGTGAGGCCTTTTAACGATGTATTTACACTTGCTGTGTTACATGCGGTTAAACTGAACTCCGGTGCAGCTGCTTTGTAACTGAGCTTTACTTTGACAAGTGTGAATACTTCCATATGAATCTCAGTGCATCAGTCATGCTTCCTACTGAACTCTGGTTTGGTTTAACTTAAGTGTGAACCCCAAGCTGACCACAGATGTCTAAAGGAGCCCAAACAGAAAGTATGAGTGTTATAAATTAGCAACAAAAATGTCACGTAACTTGGAGCTTTCTGAAACGGAAAAAAAAAAAAAAAAAATCAACAAAAATAAAATGAGCAGAGGGCAAATGTAATGGGCTTTGTGTTTCTTGAGAAAGCCCTTGTTTTTTTTGTGTTTGGTGCAGTTTCTAATGCCAGCTAAACTAAATGGATTGTTGAATGTTTAGATGTGAACTAAATGAAGCTGACCACAAGTGTGAACACTCCCTTTTGAAAATGGAATCTCATGTTTACAGTAATCTGCATCAATATGTCATCCCTCTCTGCAAAGACTGGGTCTATTAAATAGCCCTTGTGTCATGAAAAATACGCTTTTGTTTTAAACACAGTGTTAAAATAAAGCATATGGCTAATTTGCTTAAATAAACAAGTCTTAGAAAAGTCTGAAAATTCCTGTAGCATCTGATCATCAGGTTTTAAGACAGTCCTTACGTTCCACCTTTGATCCAAGCTGGTATTGCTTTCAGTCCTTGCCATCCAATCAGGATAGTGACAGGCAATTTCATTCATTTCATTGTTTTTGTTCACATTTATATACTATTATTTGATTTTTTTAACCACTTTTTCCCTTGGGGGTCACAGAGGACTGAAGCTTTTCGCAGTCACTTTGGGGCTGATGTGGGGTGCACCCTGGGCAATAGTAGTTGGTCGCAGGGCTAACATTTGCAGGAAAAAAAGCAGTACATCTAATCCCTAAATATAAATAGATCAACAAGAACCATCACACAGAGGCTGTTTTATTTTTTATATTATTATTTATATTATTGTCACTTCACAAAACCAAAACATCTTGTAAGCCGCTCTAGGCACTAACAGTTGTGGGCTTTGGATGGGATGTAAAACCTAGGAGACTTACATCTGCGAAGACTGAAAGAAAAATGTCTGTACTCCCAAGAAGCCTTGCTTGATTTCTTATCTCAGAGTTTGTTCCTAAAAATACTATCTTATATTACTCAACTCCTTCAAAGCAAACTCACAAAAAAGCATGTAACAAGGGCTTACATCATATCACATACTGAAGATTGTAACATAAATCCACTCTTTTTAGTCACATTGAAAGTTGACAATCGAGAAGATAACGTCATAATAATCAGCTCCTCCACTGAGTCCACTTGTCAGCAGCTCGTGTTCTTTTCGAACCTCTTATCTCCACTTCTGCATCTGCCATGTTTGCTCGGCGGCCGCCACCACTCGCTTGATTTAACTGCCAGAGTTTTTTTGAGGACAAACATTCTTGATCCTCTTCCAGGGCCACACACACAATACCCTCTATCCTCCAATCACCATCATTTCCTGCCATCGTCGCCACAAAAAAAAAACAAAAAAAAACAAGGCCTTCCCCTCTCCTCAGAGCCGACCACATTATTCCAGGACAGTGAAAGTATCTTGTGTTGAATGTTAGACAATTAAAAGATCCAAATCAGGCTAAAAAACAAGCTACGGCATCAGGTTGAATGAAATCACTCATCTTTACTGGTTGGCTCTGCCTGCTAATGACCGACAGCCAAGAGCTAATGGCTCATAATGTTCCGTGGAAAATAAGCCCACAATTTTTTTTGTACATGGACAAAGGTTCAGAGTAAAGTTATGTTTTTCTTCACTATTGGTCATTTTTATAAAGCGTCAGGGCAGATGTTTTCAGAAGAGAATTTGCACAAACAAAGATCATTTACAAATGAAGAACTTCCTCGACTAATTCTGCAATGAGCATTTTATTAATTTTGTATTGAAAGTCACTTATTAAGTAGCTGAAACTAGCACAAACAATAACGCGACGATGACTATCTGACTCCAGTGTGTGTGCGTTCATGGGGAAGCCGATGTCTGTACATTTGTAATTACACTCAGGAAATGTTTATTCATGTTTGATTGGGTGGGACCAGCCGGGACTCTGGGTACATTTAAACAAACTATTTCGACATCCTGTTTAAAGTCGCTTTCAGAAGGAACAGAGAGAGAGGGAGAAGAGAGAATTAAAAAAAAAAAAAAAACTGTGTGAGGTGGACGGCCGGCCACTTATGTAACGTCCAATGGTGGGGCCCTTTTAGAGTGACACTGAGGGTAGGACAGAGGGTCGGCTTTGGGAGAGCTGGGATTTTAAATACAGACATTTAAGGGACACTGCATCAATGTTGTATCTATTTTCTATATTTTCTATATTCACAGTAAAACAACACTAACTTGGAAAAATATTGGGAAGGAACCCAGTGGAAGACATCTTAGTTCCATTACTAACTACATTACCCAGAGAGGACAAACTGAGCACTGCTGAAGGAGAAGCACACTCACGTTTATTTTCGAGCACACATTCTTGCTGAAGCTTCAGGGCATTTAAGTAAATTGTTTTTTTTTTTTCACTTTTTTTTTTCAAGTGGAATCACCATCAGACCAATTTCCACTTGTTTTACTTATAGACAACAGCATGTCCCTGCAGGGCTACCATAGCTGGTCACATGCTCTAAAAAGGAGAGGTGTGAGGTGTTGAGTTGCAGTCTGCACTTTTGCCAAGTGATTTCACCAAAAAGGCCCTAAACTACACAAAAAAACTGTTAGAACCTTTAGCAACAGCTACATATACAGTAGTTTTTGCCACTGTAAAATGGAGCACAAATTAATAATAAAAACTGCTTCAAATCTTGAGGAGGCTTTAAAAAACCAGACCAGGAAAGCTGTATTCACTCTTTAACACCATGTAACTGGTCTTGGTGTTGACTTAGTCTCATTCTCCAAACGTCTTGGTCTTGTCATGGTCTCAATTCTCTCTGGTCTCTGTCATGACTTAGTCTTGTTATTGGCGGTGGCATGCTTACCATTAGCCAAAGCCCCAAACAGCAAACCCAACAAACAGCCCCCACTCAGACACTATTGCACTTCTTGCTATCATTATACATGTCAGTTCCACATTTCGAGACGTGCCTTGTTAGTTGTTCCATAATGGTCGCACACTTCTGCATCAGCACTTTCCCTTGTGTGCGTGAATGAGAGGAAAAGGGAATCAATTGTTGATTATAGGTCGCTAATACTTACCACAAGTTGGTTATGTAGTTCTCTGTTTTGTTTTGTACTGCTAGTTTGTTGATGTCTGTTTTTTTGGGTTATTACCGGTCCCGGTCTGTTGGCAATGCTAGCGTTATTATTTGCTCAGCTCGTCACAGTGGCATCCTTAAGGTTATGGATGTAAACCAGGATCTATGACGTTTGACGATGCATGTTAAAAGTTTACTATGTTACTTCAAATTAAAAACATATTAAATGTTCTCTTTCTCTTTGTCGTCCGTTATGCCTTTTTCTATTAAATTGTCTGCCCTTTTCTGGTTCATGGCAGGCAATAGTGAGCTGCAATTTCCTGCAATTGGTTGAAAATTCAAACCAGCCCAGCCATTGTTTTCAAACAAGAAAAAGCCGAACCCTTGTGCATTTTGATTGGAACTCCTTTAACTTTAGTTTGGCTTTGAGAAGAAACGGTGTGAAAGTCCACCAAATTAACCCATAATCATGTTCTGTCATTTGGAAAGACGTGCTCATCCATCACATCTGTGATCTCACTCAACTGTCTCTGGTCTGGAGACACGTTCAGCAAGTTTCCAGACGAGATGTGTGTTGATGTTTGTAAGTGAGATAAGAGCGGGTACAGCTAATGCGGGTGTTGTATAAGTGTTCTCGATGGTGATTGGCTGAAACATGAGCATTGTATTTTTGTCTCCTATTTGGTTCAGTGGAAAAGGTGTAAATGGCTGTAGGGGAAAGCTGCCTGGGAACTGTATTATAAGAGGGTTGATGGTAACAAATGTAGGACTTGATATTAGATTTTGGTGACGTCGGCTAGTCTGGATATTTGTGAGCAAAAGAAATAAGAATGTGAAAAGTATTTTGTTTCCTCCAGGGTGATCAGAATTTATTGTCACTGCAGTATCAACATGCACATTGTCAAAGACTGCTTAAGCTGTGATATATTCAATGTGTGAATGCATTTGTTTGTGACTTTTTAAACAAATCTTATTTTTGGACACAGGATTTTGAGAAAATTAATTTGACCATTTAGAACTTATTGTTTTCCCCATCAAATTCTGATAAGAAATTGATGGTCTACAAAATATGATGCAAAAATAACCGTCAAAAAAATCCATCTGTTCAAAATACTAATATTTAAATACTCAAATTCAAATTCATATACCAAACTATCTTCTTAAGCATGTTTCAGGCAATTACATTTAGTTACATTTTAGACAAAATGCAAAACAAATATTATTCATTAAATTCATTTAAAAAACAAACAATTAAAAAAAAAAAAAAATTACACAAAAAATGTAATCTTCAAAGAAAGTAGTATATAGCATTTAAATGTAAATTGCTTCTAAAAATTGCAAATCAGTTTGTCGTTATATCTACAAATTTTCCCTCATAACTTGGCATTCAATAGAATGGTATGAAAAAAACTAAATTTGCGTTTTGGAACTTACAAAATATGTAGGAACCCTGCTGTGTGTGTGGTTTTTTTTTTTTTTTTTTAATTCAATAAAGTGTTATTATCCATTTGTGTAAAACATATCCATCCTTCTTATGATTCCATACATGTCATCAATAAATCTTTGGCGTACGTTCTTAAGCGCACATACTCAACTTCTGTGAATTCTCGGTCAGTGCGAGCCCCATGTCTCACACAATGGCTCAGACGGACTCCTCCAGCTCACTTATATACAGAGCTGTTTATATCGCAGCCACCCAGTCCACACACACTCTCTCGACACACACTCATACACACTTATTTCCTATATGAAGAAAGCGAGCAGGAATTCAGGAAGTGGGCCATTTTACCCTGGAGCCCATTTACAGTACCAAGAGAATAGATCTCAAAGGGTGCGGTATGGAGTGTGTATTTAGGCAGCGTCTTTGGTGTGTGTGTGGCAGGAAAATGTCCTATGGGAGAGAAAACAAACCAGCTTTAGCTGCATTTGTTTGATTCTTTGTCGCAAAGGGGAGTCAGGCGAACCTAAACGAGATGCTTTTGTTATGTGTTGTTACGCTCCTGAATAGTAGCACTATTCAGAACATAACCTTAAACCATAGCAGTAAAAATTACATGGGCATTTCTCAGCCAACTAACAGCAGCATAGATGAATAGAAAGATGGATGAATGACACCACCGTGCCATTTTAAAACTAAAATATTATTTTTGCCATACAACCTTTTACAATACATGCTCAGTATTCACAACCCCAATTCTGAAAAAGTTGAGACACTATGTAAAATGTAAATGCAATAATTTTTTTTATTTTATTCTATATTATTCTCAATACAATGTACAAAAAAATAGCTCTTTTTGAATTTGATGCAGCAACACATCTCAAAAAAAAAATAAAAAAAATAAAATGTGACAGCAGCAACAAAAGGCTTGAGAGTTGAGATGGACAGGGGTTCACCAATCTACAAAAAAACGTTTTAAGAAAAATGTAAAATTGTAATATTTCTTCAACTACGGCATATAATTTCATTAAAAGATTCAGAGAATCTGGAGAAAACTCTGTGACAAGGTCAAAGGTCAGTATTGGATGCTGGTAATCTTCAGGCTCAAGTGGCACTGCATTAAAACAGACGTGATTCTGTTCTGGAAATCACTGCATGAATCAGGAACACTTCCAGAAGTCATTATCTGTGAACAATGTTTACTGTGCCATCCATAAATGAGAGGTAAAGCTGTATCAACCAAAGAAGACATGTTTATGGCCGATAGACTCCAGCGTTTCTTTGCATGATATAGCTTTAACTTGCATTTGTGGATTCATTGCCAAATGCTCCTCCAGCTGTTGTTTAGTACCACTTACTTTTCCAGACTTCTGTAACCCAATCCCAAGTATTTTTGAGATATTGCTGCCATCAAATGAAAAGCTATTATTTTTCATTAAATGGTAAAATGTCTCAGTTTCAAAACCTTTTGTTGCTAATGATCTTTTGTGAATAAAATGTGGTTAAAACATGACCCTGAGGCCATTTTTTTTTTTTTTTTAGACATCTTTTCAAAGCATTATATTAAAGATGGATAGAGATTGATTCCTTTCCTGAGTCAGTATATCCACAATGTGTTCCACTAATGCTTATTCATTTCATTTGTACTTCACTAGTTGGTGCATCATTAGCTGCAGAAAAAGCAACGCTTGTGATTGTTAAGCTTTGCAAATTCTAAAATCTCTCCTTTTTCTTCCAGTGTTGTAATTACTTGGCCTTTCATACAGTGCTGACATATGGCACTTAACTGGGTCATTCAGGAACTAGAGTGAACTGGTTTGACCTCTGCCCTTACTCTTTTTATACTTGAAACAATGCGGCACTTTTACATTGACTTGTGTACTCTCATGTGTTGATGTATCTCATAGAATATTATTTACAGCTACCAGATTTCAAAGAGACGACACAATGGCTGCCTGATGTGTAGCTAGACCAGTGATTGCCATAAAAATGTTGCCTTATAGTATGTCCAATGTAGATTTACTGGACTGGTGTATTGAAGTCTAAACTGGTCTGTTTGTGACTCCTCAGGATCGCCTGTTCTTCGTGATGGAGTACGTGAATGGTGGTGACCTGATGTTCCAGATCCAGAGGTCCAGGAAGTTTGACGAGGCCCGATCTCGGTTTTATGCCGCCGAGGTCACGTCTGCGCTCATGTTTCTGCACCGGAATGGAGTCATATACAGGTAAACACACTATGTGCCATTGGGTTGGGAAATTTTTGGGTTGTAACAATGCACTTTTCCTGCTGCTGTAGTGAAAGAACTACTTTTTCTAACATTGAACTCTGATTATTACACAGTTACATGGTTAATGTTGTTAGAACACATTGCATCAGTAAAAAATACAGGTAAACGCTCACATTTTCATTCTCCTCTGCTTCTTTAACCTTCTGAGATCCACTCATGGACATGGTGCTTATTTTGCTTCCAGCTGTGCCATGTGTCTCCATTACAGTATATACAGTATGGATGTAATCCTTTTGTTGGAAAAATGAAAACAAACATTGAGTATAACTCCCTACATACAAAAGAAAATGGCAGAACAAATGTACACCTTGGTGCTGGCAAATCTTCATAATATAATCTTTCAGCTTTGTCACAGTAAGTAAGTACAGAATCAAAGCCATTTTTGTTGTCAACTCAAATCAAAATCAGATGAAAAGTAGTGTGGTCCATTTTATATTTGGCAAAAAGCCCCACTGATGCAGTAAGTGTCCTTTTCTTCTCTTTGTTTATGGAGCCTCTGAAGGTCACAGGTGATGAGTGCTGTTGCTAGGCAGACTTCAAGTAGGACACAAGCCCAGAAGAGTGGTCATTATGGCCTATTTTAAGACTGAACCAAGGGTCTGCTCACAGCTAAATATGGTGATAGAACTTTTTGTGTTTTCATTCAGTCTTGTTGTAGTAGTTGTGACATAATTTTCTGCTGTTTTGTCATGAAACGTAAACCTGTTGACCCTGGAGGTTCATTGTGTCTGTGAAGGGCAGCATATTAACCTCGCTGTCCTTTTACTTGATGCACTATTATCTGTCTATGAGGATGTCTCAGGCATAATATCATTGTGTACAAGCGGCAAACACACGGCCGGTCCCACGAAGCAGCACTCAGCCCAATCACAACACCATTGTCCCAGAGCCCAGAAATAACTGATGCAAGACAAGTCACAGTAAGATTATGACTTTTTATTGTAACATCAATTTATCAGTATATTCTGTGTTTGAAAAGATGGCATTGATGGCTTTCCTCTAATATTGTACTGCAGAAGAGGCAGGGATCCAAAGTACTCTTGAAAAAAGGGGGGATTATATAAGATGTTTATTCAATTAATAGAAATATATATCTTTTGTCTGAAGATTTATTTTGTGATTGTGTCTTGATAGAGGCAGTGCCGCTTCATGGAGAGGTGTATAATCGTATACTATCACCGTGAATGTGCTCTGATGTTGTCATAAATGGTCACATGATGTTGAAACTGTAATTCTACTGTGTACTGTAATTCAGGGGAGACGCAGAGGCCGTCAGGAGCAGGTTGTGTCATAATATGCAGCTAAACTCTGAAACACTGCCATTGTTTACCATCATCCAGTGCATGTCTATCAGACTGAGGCTTCTATATTTCACAACACAAATGTGACTAAAAAGTTTCATCTGCTGCTTGAAACTAACCATGGCTCTGGGACAGAAAGAGAGCAAATTAAAGTAAATGAAAGTGTGTACATTTGATTCGCACAAACTACAGATGCTGTATTGCTTTTAGTCTGCATTTTACATAAGACTTTCAGCGGTTGTCAATGGGAAAATGGCCTTTGTTTTGTTTTATGATGCTTTTGGACTCACATTAATACCTAAACACAGTGTTGTGTATTTTTTAATATTGCCATTTATACCATTATCTTATATTATCTTAAATATATCCCCTGCTTGGTATGTATTACTGTTATAACTAGACAATATAACCCTGTGCCGAATGATATGTATATTTCTCTGTTACCTGATGTGACCTGTGTGTTCTATTCAATCTGTTAAGGGTCATAAATATGCATATCGTACTGTGTCACGAAACGCTCACACAAACACCCAGAGCCGTTGAATGAGGAAACAGGTCAGGAAATCATTAAAATGTATGTATGGAGCATTGTGGAGTGCAGATGTTTACAAGGTCGCTTAAGGTCAGTGAAATGGAATATGGGTTTGCGTAGGTCTTGCATCAAGTCAACATGTCCGCTCACCACATCAAGGCTTCATCTACACCACAGCAGTAGAAAAAAAAAGGCGAGTCTGCTAATCAGTTAAACTAATAACAGACTGTAATGATTCTTCAGCCTGTTCTCTAGCTTATTGCTACATTAGTCCGTTTTCTCCAGAAGGTTGAACAATTTTCATCATATCTGATCAGAATTTGGCCAGGAATTTTCTTTTCTTTGGCCCCCCAACATGAAATTTATCCAGCTGACATAAAAGAAAAATCTTGCCTAACTCTAATCAGAGACTGTCAACCTCATTACCCTACCTTTAGCAGAGCTGTTTATCCGCTTTGAACTGAACCCAGCTCACTCGTCCAATTTATCCAACTCTTCAAAGCACCTAAAAGATCTCTAGATTTTTAGAACAGTTTTTCAGAAAATAAAAACTGGTATCCGCTGCAGCTGCTTGATGTTGCACCTGTGAATGAGTCATTTGTAACTACAGTTGACTAAAGTAACTGTAGCTTTTTCTTTAACGCTTCCAAAAACAAACCTAAAACTCCTTTCCTTAAACACCATAGAAACCTGCCTGCTTTGATTTATTTCAGAAGTAATTTCCCAGTGCAGAATACTAATAACATAACATCCAAGCAAAGTTCAGAGCTTGCTTTAAATGTCCAGCTCTGAGTTCAGACTGATGTGATGCCAGATATCTCTTACAAGAAAAAATAATACACTGCTCCTCTTTGCGCTGCCATTGATTCAGTGTTAACAAGCCTTGCAGAGGGAAAACTGTTAAATCATCTAACAGCAATATTGTAATAAGAATTATCTGTGGAAAAAAAATTAATGATAGAGCAGATTATGTTCACCAGACACTGGGTTTTAGGCCAATCACATGCTTACTCCTAAATAAGGGATGCTCCCATTGGTATACACAGGTGTAAACAAGGAAGTAATGGCTGCTGATAATACAGAGAAAGTGATGTCTTTTTTAACACAGCAAAAAGAAAAACATAAAGAGAGGAAGGGGAAAAGTGAGATGCAGATAAATAAGAGTTTAAGATAATTAGGTGATCACATTGGTCTGCCGAGGAAATCAGAGCTAGAAGTTTAAGGTAAGCCATGAACTTCAAAAGCTTAACCTTTTGTTGAGTCTGAGTTTAACACAGATTGTTGCCATCATGTTGATAACATCAGTGACCAGTAAGATGATAACAGTTGACAGCTGATGAATGCAGTATTAGTCTTCCAATTGGTTCACTTCAGCATTTTGTAAATCCAACATCAAGTGCCTTGAAGGTAGTCTTCAGCTGATGTAACTAAATTATCATAGAAATTTAGCCTATATTTATCATACAAATTAATCAGCTAAATAAAAAAATTAAAAAAACTCTGACAGCACACACATGTAGTCACTTGGTTGCCAAACCCATCTTGTTTATGTAGAGTTTGCGACTAATACCCTTTTATCTAACTTCTTTGCACACAGCTCTTTTAAAAAGTGTAGACTCATGAGAAACTAAACTACCTCCATTTGAATTATTATTTTTTTTAAGTATGTTTTTAAGTTCTTTCCTCCCATTACACCAATTTTGTGTTATTTATTGGAGTTATAAGTTGCTATGGTTATCTTCATTGTGAACTTTGGAGGGAAGTCTGACTTGAGTTCTCTAATGGAGAGATTTATGATCCACAATTATCACTGTTTTCTCAGCCTGTTTTGGCAGAGTGAAGTCAGAGAAACTAAAGGACTGAAAGGACTGAAAAGCAATGACACTAGTCAATTTCATACATGTATAATTTACCACAGGTAAAAGTTTGAAAAAGTGTAAATATAACACATAGTCTAACTCCTGGTTGGCTCCATCATACTGTCAAGTGTTTTGATTGTTATCTCAGAACCACATATGTGCAGTCTGGATGGTGTCGGCTATTGTTTCACATACGTAAAAATAGTACAATATAATATACTTCCTTTCTTTTCACCTATTACACTAGTTCTGTGCTGTTTGTGGAGTTGCTATGATATCTTTGTGAAACTGAACTCAACTGTGAGCTGTGAGCTTTGGATCCGACTTTGACATGAGTTTAATGGAGAGATTTAATGGAGAGTTTAATGGAGAGATTCATGATCCACTTTTATCACTGTGTTTTCTCAGCCTGTTGTTTTGACAGGGTGAATTAGCGTGACTGAGCTAACACGCATTAACGATGAGTGATGTACCTGCTCCTCTGCCGCTGCCTCCCGTGACCCGCTGTTGTGAAGCAGCAGTAGATGAACAACAAGTGTTTTGGGAACATTATGTCCCGTCTCGCCTCTTCCTCCTCAGCCCTCCCCTCTTTTCCCCCCATCATCACCCGCCTCCCCTCCTCTGCTCCACACCCTTTTTCCCAAAAATGAAAGAGAACAAACATGTTGAAGGGTAGCGCAGGTCGCTCTGCTTCAGTGCCTGTATGAGAACAGAGGTGGGATGCGAGTGGATGCTGCTCGGGGCACGTTCGGACCGGTTGAGGTACAATCACAAACATGAGGTTGTATAAGTGGCTCTCCAAGTAACCTTTCATAATAACTGTACCAGGGCTTTCCATACAGTAGGCTGGGACATTTTATTTTAAGACGTGCATTTCAGGAGCATGTTTATGTGATAGATCATGTGGAATCAAAAACAACAGCATGCTAAGAAGACTAAATTGCTTTCGTACCGTTACTGATGTTACCCTACAATTATTTTGCAGTATAAATCCAGCAAAATTATGAAAGTTAAAAAAAACAGGGAAAAAATGGCTAATTTAGGCCATTTCACTGTAAAAAAATAAATAAAAATAAATAAATAAAATGTTAGAACTGGCTTTAATTTATTCCCAGTTAAGTGCTAACAGTATTACACTATTTTAAAATGATTTAAGCTAAATTTTGTAAAGCAGAGTTTAACATAATTAAGCCAGGTTGTATCAGTCTGGGTGTTTGATAGAAACAGTATTATCCTATTACCATTCCACTGATTTTGTGGATCATAAAACAAAACTTAACAAAGCTCTGTGCTGTTTACAGCAAAAATAGAGTGTAGTAACTTCATACCTGGTTGGTACCGTTGTGTTTTTCTTACAGAGCTTATTAAAGCAGCCCTGTGTAACTTTTAGCCAGAATAACTTCTTCTCATAATCATTTAATGGTTCTTGGACAATCGATCGGTAGAATCATGTCTATTTCACTGACACATGACCCTCGGGTGGACAAAAAACTCCAATGTCACGGGGATGCAGAAAAAGGCCAATGCACTGGACCCTAGCAGAGTCGTATTTGTAAAAAAAATCACAAAAACTGGCCTACTGTTTCAGAAGATGAGATGTTTTTTCAGAAGATGTTTTTTTTTATTATTCCAAACTTGCCCGCTTGGATAGTCTCTACTTGAAACTGAACAAGAATAAGACAGTTGTAGCCAGTCTGTAGCATAGTGTCATGGGCAGATTTTGAAACTTGAAAAGGGTGGATGTAACTAATTAATGTATGCATTTTTATTATCAGCATTGTCAATATTATTGGTCCTAATAGAGCTCTCATCTGAGTTGACACTGCTACTTTACTGTCAGTCTTTATTTGTAAATGCTGTAAATAGTTTCTTCTTTATGACCGTTCAGTGGGTTTTCTATTTGTGCTATTTGGATTTTGGACACTTTATTGTATTCACTGTTCATTTGAACTATCTATCTAGTGTTAGATAAACTGTAAAAAGCCCTTCAGGTGGCTATAAACACTGTGATACTGACGTTGGATTACTTTAAGAAGATAATCTATGTTGTACCTGTCCCTATCAAATAAATAAAAATAAATAGAAACGGATGGTAATTATACATTTTTACTATTCTGTTTTTCTAATCTAGTTTTCTATAATAGCAAAGATCTTTTCTGTCACAGCTGATGAAGACAGAGCCACACTCATGTACTTGAGTATTTATAGGTAGTTATTAAATATACCGTGCACTTCCTTCAGAAAAACATGGAAATAACATGGTGAGATGAATTAGAGTTTAAAAATTTCCTCCGGTCACCCTGTTTCCCATCAGTAGAGTAAAGCTAATTAAACAAAAATTGCTTCTTAATGCAAATTTAAAAGAGCAGAGAAAAAAGAGGAGAGTTAAATTGCTCAAGTATAGCCACATCCAGAAACACAATTTGAATGGCACTTCCATGACGTCACTGTTTGATTATTGTTTCATGTTTATTTGCAGCTTTCTGAACAGATTCATTGAGCCAGACCAGTTTCCTACATTTTACAATGAATGCACAGTATTCCACCTGAAAGGATTTCCCAATAATTCAATGTTCAGTGCAATGTTGAGAGGAAATGCAATTTTAGATTTTTGAAGCTAGAGCCATAAGACATCGACACAAACTAAAACCAGAAATAAATGTTGTTAATTAAGGCTACTTTTGTTTTTCTGGTAAAAAGTCAATTTAGCATTTTGAGATTTTTAGATTTAGAGATTAGCGAGATCACAAACTCACTAAAATCCGTCTTGTACTGCTCTGGGCAAAGCGTCTGCTCTGGACCAATGATATGGGAGTTCTGTCAGGTTTAAGTGTGTTTTAGTTTTTATGAGACCGTTATAAGACTGTTTATTCATTTCACCTCTCATTTTCACCCGAGTGTCATCCAGTTGTTCGACTGCAGTGTTTAGCCTCTCCGAAACACATTGTAGCAATTAAAAACTCCACTTTTGACCATACTGCTTCTGTGGAAACAAGGCTTTTGCATTTGTAACTCTGTAAGGTCAGGGCTGTAGCACTTGTCACACAGAGCTATGATTAATCCATGGAAAATACACACCATTTCACTTAAAAGACAATTTTAATGGCTTTATAATTAACAAATATTTACAAATGTGGCTTTGGTGGGACAAGCAACATGTTAAAGTTAAATCTCATTATTTACCATAAAAAAACAAACAAAAAACAGATAGCATATAGAGCTAATTGCTCTTATTTACACACATGGAGTCTGTCAGTTGTCATTTGCCAAAACCATCTTGTTTGTGCACTATTTGCGATTTTTGGTGGCCATTGTAACTTCATTCATTTTCTTCTGCTTCTCCCTGTTGGGACTTGCAGATGACTGGACAATGGCCAGTACATTGTAGGGCTAATTTAGACACTGACAGGTAACGATTCACTGTCACATTCATTCACTAGGGATCATTTAGAGTGGCCAATTCACTTGTACATGCAGACTCCTCACAGAAAGGCCGGAGTTGGCCGGTGTTTGAACTTATGACCTTTCTTACTGTGAGGCAGAAGCGCCAACTCCTCTGCCACCGTGCACCTCCAATTCTAACCTGACCCTTTCAAATGTAAAGTGGTCGGCCTAACTCTCAAATGCATGTGCAGCTCATGTTTTATAACAAACACTAAAAGGGTCTATGGTCACACCATTTTGCAAATCTTCAAAGTAATATATATCACATGTTTTAGAAAAGTAATAAAGTAGCGTATTAGTTTATTTTGAAAATGTACTTGCTTGTGACTGGCAGAGACAAACTGCAGAGTGTATTTAAAGTTAAAATAGATGGCTTTTATCTGTTTGTGAAGTGTGACTAGTGTGGTGATATCCACCCGCCCTGTGTGTTCAACTTCTGGGACATTCAGTTGAGTAACAGCTAAGCCCCTCAGCTCACCAGGGCAGCACACTCTCACAAACAATCAGTCTCAATTCAGAGCATTTCCTGTGCTGCGTGTTCGTCTCGAGTGATTTTTTCCATTACGTCGTCAGCGGCAACCCCTGTGCACTGTGACAGCTAACCCCGCTTCCACTCCTCCGCTCATCCCTCCATCTGTCCCCGCATTCATCCGTCTATCCTGTCTTTTCTGAGAACATATGCTCCTGACGCACATCTGAACACAGCTTATTGAGGACAAGGGCCGTCAATAAGTCACGCCAATGAAGGTCTTTCCTCTTGATAGTAAATGGGATTTTTGTGTGTGTGAAAAATCATGGATAATCTGCTTAGATGACGTCAAGGCTATCTGTTGTAAACGAAAAAGCCTGTATAAATGCAAAATAGCTATAGTTTGAAATGAATTTTGGCTTCAAGTCCACAGCTACCAGGTTTTACAATTGTACACAATATGGATCCAATCATCAACCGGATATTCGTCTGAAGTACCTGTTGGCACCTGGATGTAGAAATACCCTGCACTAAACTAAACGACTGTGATTTCTGTTTATTTCAACACTTGCTCTATTATGGTGTGCTCTGCTTGTTGACATGTGAGGTAGGCTACTATCACAGAGTAATTTAATTTATGTTAACATGACAACAACGGGCTTATACAGCTATTTAGGTGAAAAACTCTAAGTCGCAACATGTAGTTTTTGCTCTTTTAAAGGCTTGTCTCACAAAACAAAAGACAACTATCTTTCCCTGTCGTTGTAAAAATCTGTGAAGATGGTATTAGCAGATGTGACTTCATAGAAAAAGAGTTTGAAAAAATAAAAAGAATCAATAGGATGACTCATTTAGGCACGTAACAGTAACAGAACAATACTAGAGTGAAGAAGGACAATATCTGGCTGTTTTGTTGTCCTTGCATCATTTTTAAAGATAAACAGGCATTTTTATTACATTGTGGTTAAATGGAAAGTGCTCTTTGGGCTGGAAAAGATTTTGTGGTAGGAACTGGTAACTCGGTCCACAATATCCAGTTCTACTGATAAATCCGTGACCTTTATGACAATCTCTGTGGTGAACTCAAAAACGGATGCCAAATTTGAATCAGTAACAGATCTGTGATACTGAGCTGGTCAAACAGACGTATAAACACATGCATCCACCAAAACTTTAAGTGTTTACATTTATAGACAGTTTGTTATAATCAGAAAAAAGTGAACTCTGGAGGGAAATCCTATAGATAGAATAACTTCTTCTAATGTATTTCATTGTAAAAAGGTGGTCTCAGCAAAAGTATGTGTTGGAAATTGAATCTGAAGTAAGAAAATGGTGTATCAAGTAAGATTTTGAAAAAATGTAAAAAAAATAAAATAGAATAAAGAAAAGGCAATAATTTTAAACATTGCAAATGAGTTTTAAATAATTGAAATCTTTTTTCAATCTTTGTTAAAGTTATTTGAATGAATTTATTCAATTATAGTTTAAAAATATTTATAAATGTACATTTGAAATAAATTGTGAACACCAAATGACTTGCAAATGTTTCATTGTTTTTAGATCTTTTAATGTTTAGCCACTTTTATGCAGGTTTTTCCATTACAGTTTTAATGCTATATTTTACTAAATGCAGTCAATTTATTTTATTAAGATTAAGATTAAATAGTCATTTGAAATAGATTAATATTCATTTAAATGTATTTGTTTGCTTATTTATAATTTGTATTTAATATTGAATAATTTAATATGCATTTTTTTATTTTAGATTATTTTCTATTATTTATGCATTATATTTGACAAAGCCAAATGACTGAAATTTTATAATGAAAAGGCTTCTCATTATGATGCTAAAAAACATAACAGGCTACATTGGCGCTCTACTTGTTAAAAATAACAAATATCACACACTGTAATTAAACCAGTTAAATGTGTATATGCAGGCCACATAAATACCAAGCATTTGCATAAATCGTGAGCACTTGGCACAGAGAAAACTAATCAAGACAGTGGAACCGGAGCTGCCAGTGCTCCCTAAACACAGCACCTTATAGTGACTAATGCCACTAACTATTTTGTAGTCTGAGTGAAGTAAGTAAAAGGATAGAATAGAGAGGGATGAGATTAAAGAGCCAGTAAAGACAATTTGACTCAACAGTTATTCCATACAGTATTTGGTAGCAATTTGCCACCATTTAATCCAATATAGCTGATTGGCTGGTGTGTCTTATCAAGGTGCTGGGACACCAGTGCATTGTGTTTCTATGGACCCACTGTTTGTTGGGTTCTGCAGTAATCGATAAGAGTGTCACTAAAGAATCAATTTAGTGTTTTGGAGATTACAACTTTGAGAGTTCTTTTACACTTGATTCATTTTGTGTCTCTCTTTGGAGGACCGACTCCTGTGTGACCTGATCATGCTAATCAGGGAACTGCGGTTATGTTTGTAACCTAAAGATGTTCTTGAAGGATGTGTATAGATCCAAATAGAAGAAATACTTGCTCATAAACACAATTCTTGTTGGAAATATTAGGTGTTAGTCTGTTAAGTCTAATGGAAATTCTTGAAAAAGCCAAACCAACCTTACTCAATGTGAGTCATACATACATAATCATTTTCTGCTCCTTGAGAAACAACATGCGATTCCATTAGTGACACAATGCACCTGCAGCCACTTAATATTACATTTTCCTGCAACAAGGTGACATGTAATCCTCGGATTACCGTCAGCTCCATGTAAATGCAATCTCATTACTCTTCATGTGTTATCTTTGTGCCAGTTGCAGGCGAGCTCTTCAGAGGTAATGTGCCTCGGGGGTCACCACGTTAATTTATACGGCCCTTTTCTGCCTCGACATGACACCAACAATGTGCCCTTAAGCAAGGCACAGTGCTGGGCTGTGATGGTTTGGGGCTGGGCTAGATTGAAGTTTAGGGTTAATGCAGAGTGATACAATAGCAGTTGCATTCATGTGCATTTTTCAGCAAAGTTTTGTTGAAAAATGCACCAAAAGAAGTTGGAAATTTGTGTTAAAATTTTCTCCCCTTGCTGTGTCATTATTTAACGGTACATTAACTGTTTTCCCTCAGTTTGTAATATGGGATTTGCATTAATTATCACTCTCATATGAGTGACCTGTATTCTTAGGTTAGCTAATAATACATTGAGCAGCAATCAGCATACATTTTTTAAATTCTGGGCTATAATCTCTAAGTTGAAAGCACATAAACTGAAAAAAGAGTTTAACAGCATAACTCAGAAACCCACGGACAACATAAATGCACATATACTTAGAAAAACTGTTTTAAATAACCTTCAACATCAAGGCCATATTCAACAATAGTAGTTCTCTTTGTGCATTAAAAACACTATTTGCTGCATACGCTGGTGGCATCAAATAAAGTCTGGCACACAACTCAATATTTTTAAATGTTAACTGATTTTAAGACCCCATACTTGACTCAAAAAGAAAACAAAGGAAGAAAAAAAAACTTTGGTTTGGCCAAACTCTGAATTGTAGTGTAGATCTAAACTCAGCAAATCTCTCATGATCAAACATAACTTTAGAGTGAATAAACATTGCTTTATTTGGCTTTGGTTGAAGTTGTGGAGACTTATTATGTATGTACGCATTATATTATGTATTTTTTTAGTAATAATTGCTTTCATCCATGTGACCCCTAACAGGATTTTTAGTCATATGTAATGAAAAAATTAGATATTATCCAATTTTTAATTAGAGCACCTTAATGTTCTTAGATCAAGCCACACAAGACTCTTATAACTCAATGTATTAGATATGTTTTGGGAATGTTATACAGCAATAGCAATGGTAAACCAATAATTTAGGTATGCATACATGCACTGCTGTTATGCTAAGATGTCAAATATGGTGTAAAAATATCCATTCAGAGGACTGGGAATATAAGACAAAATTAAGTATGAAATGCTGAAAAAGGAAAATGATCTGAAACTCAAAGTGTCTGTTTAGTTTGTTTCCATCTCTGCAGTTTATGGAAACAATTTACATTTTGTCATCCAGCAGCATTTGAAATTTACCTTAAAATAAAACTTTAAAACTTAAAACAAAGAAAGAAAGCATGCACTTTTTTTTTTTTTTTTTTAACTAACTGTTGAAAATGTTCAGTATTTTTATAAAGAGCCTGACCCCAGTGTGAACTGTTAAGTAAAATCTTGGTCCGATGCCAGCTGTCATGCTCCAGTGTAAATGTCAGGTAGTTCTTTTCACTGAGCCCCAAGGCCGACTCACACATACCACCTACCAACAGCTCACTCTTGGCTGAGCTTCACATGAGAGCCACATACCTGCCTCAGACACGCCATGTGCTCAGATCGCTAATGAATTACACTTTTTTAAAGACTTCGTTGAAATGAATGTTTTCACCTACACCTGTCAAACTTTGTACCCTTGGGACAATATGTCGTTTTTCTACCCACCTACCCACACAAGTTATTCACTCAATCAGAATCAATTTCACACAACCAAATATGAATCATATTGAGGGCCAAATATATCAGTATTTGACTTAAACGGTTCATATTCATAAATGTTGGAGCATATAGATTGACAAAATGGAACACAACAGATAATACCATACCATCAAGATTGTAATCTATAAAATACTCATCCACAGAACCATTTTAGTTCCCTGTTCCGACAAATACCCAGAGAGGACAAACTGAGCACTGCAATCTGTTTCTTTTTGGGCACACATTACTGCTGTAGGTTTAAGTCGTTTATGAACAAAATTGAAAAAATAGTTAAATGAAATCAGGACTATTTTCTCCAGGTTTGTTGAATGGAAATGGCATGTACCCTGCAGGGATACCGTAGCTGTCCAGATTCTTCATCAAATCATCATTCTTACCGAGGAGTAGGCTTAGTTCTGACCTAAGACACAATAGAAGGACTATGTCTCTCGGCCTAGAACTAGAACTAGAGATGTGCAGGGAGAGGAAAGTCTAACTGAAAAAGTGAAATGTTTCGGTCAAAAGTACTGATGGTCCTTTTTACATTGAATCAAGATCGGATGTTTCTGAGAAAAATTTAAAGTTCGTGAAAATGTGCTCAGTAACTTGTATTTTACAGTGCTTTAAAAAACAACGGGGAGCCAAAACAGTCTTAATGCTTCAGTTGACATGCATGCGTCACCAAAAATCCTTTAAAGTCAGTACATTATGTCTTAAGATAAGAATGTGTTGACATATTACATCTAAAACTGTCCTAGTTTTTTTTTGTTTTTTTTTTGTTTTTTTTTTAAATCCGTGAACTCTCTTGGCCTGTTTTCTTAACTGGTAACTGGGAGTGGCCTGTCCAGTTTTTGTTGATTTCTTTTACAGATGCCATGTCAGATTCAAGCATGATAGGACAGAAATGAGAACAAACTTTTCAGCGGTGGCTCTTCAACAGGGTGATTAAACATGCTTTTTATTTTTTGCGCTTGTAAAAACAGAACAGTTGCATAAGCCCTGGACAAACACACATGCCGCGTCTACTCCCGGCTTGTCGGGACGCCTTTATTTTCTAAAAACACCTCGACCTGAATGGTTGTGCTGGCTGTATCAAGGAGATGTTGACATTTTTGTAGCAATCAACCATCAAACCCGGAGCGGCCGCATTCATGCCCAACCCTGCCTTCTCTCAACACTGCAGCTTTTATCTGGAACGGCGCTCGCATCGCTCTCACTCGTTCAGCCTTCTGCACTTTCCCCACCTTCTCAGCGGCTCCTGTACCTCCTACAGCGAAAGACGGGACATGCAGCGAGTTTACCTCCCTGCAGCGACAAGAATCATGTTCATAATATTCTGTACTAAAGCACATCGCCATTTATCATAATCATCACTCAACAGCTCAACAGATCTAGTATCTAGGAAACGCCCAAGCTGGTAAAAACAACAGTTCTAAGTTCTATCCTCCCGGCAAATCATTTTTTGTCCTCTGTAGGGGATATGATGTTTTCAGGCTGTAGACTCACAAAAAGAATATAGGAGGCAAATGCTGTGGCAAGACTCACATGGGATTGTTAACTTTTCATAAATATCCTATAAATATTGTAGTAAATTTGCACTGATGTGTTGTTTTGGATAGATGTATGTACTCATGAGACGGTAGCATGCCCCAAAACTCACAATTACATAGCGGAGTATCTGACGAATCTTACACCCATTAATGTAATCCCTGTCCAGACACCTAGTAAACCACAAATGTAATACAAATATCAGTAACTTCAGGATTTCGCAAAGTTATGATCGCAACTACAAAATCAACCAAATTCTGTGAAATCAGTGTGACTTTGCAACTTTGTCCAAGCACCGCAACTTTCTCACAACTAACTTTCTCACAACTGACAGAAATTCTTTGCATTTGCCAACAAAAATGATGGCTAAGGACTGTGCAAAGCAGCACTTAAAACCACTTCATGAGAACTGGGGTAAACTTTTTTGTTCAAAGTGTTCAAATATTGTTATTAAACACGAGCGAAAGTCATCGATTGACAAACATTTTTCAAGTGCAAATCATGTTTAGAGAGCTGCAAACAATGAATCCACTCGACAAATTACAGTCACATTATTCTATCCTAAAATGTATAAATGAATCTCAGCATAACCTGATGCATGACATGAATGCAGATACAGTTTGAGAGGTGTTTATTAGCTGAAACATAATTTAAAACTGCATTCTCAGCATTTAAGGTAAAACTCCATCTCAAAGGGACTGAACATTGTGGTTTCATTGTAAATAGATAATGTTAGCATGGTAAAATAAATGCAACTTTTCATTTCAACTTTTGAAAAAATGCCCCGCAAAATCATGTTTTTGGGACCGCAACAATCACAAAAAATGGCAGCAAAATAATAATAATTTCTTGTAAACATAACAGCCATACACTGGGTAAAATAGATTTTTTTGTAGTTTTAGTATTTTGCTGTAGGCAACAGCTATTACATTTATAGGAAATTATTGCTTTTGTGGGTTTATAACATTAAAAAAATGCAGATTTTTGTTATGGGACTGGTTTATTACATTTGAGGGCAGTTATTACATTAATGGACTTAACAACAAACTTTCAAAATAAATTTAATAGCATTTTTCTAAGGATTTTCAGGCTCCATATTTTGCGGTAAACGTTACGTAGTGTTGCTTTCAGTTTACAAACCAAAGATTTATAATTTTATTCTGAAAAAAAATTATTAACAATTGTTAGGTTTTTTTCAATGATTTTTAAACAGGGCTCCATTACTGACAATAGAGCAATTTAAAACTATGGTAAGAAATGTTGAGACTTCACTACTTTATTGTGAAAAACAAGTCCAACACAGTGGAGAGGATGTTACAAATAAATATATGGAGCGATGTCTTCTAGTTTAAGGTGGATTTTTTTTTTTTTTTTGATTGACTTTTGTATTGTATTGACAAACTGCTGATTCATAATTAAGAAACTCTTTTTTGTCTCCAATGAATAGTTTTGCATCATATTCCATCAGTGATTGCTGTCCCATTTGTCTCATATGTAACCAGACATGTCAACATGTCAACACACAATTTCACAGTCATTTCTAATACCACTGTCACATGATTTCAAATGGGCCCTGAATAAAATATATTGTATGACCTTAATGGGCCTTTGATGGTGGTGAGGCTATGGTAAACTGAATTACAGGGAATCAAAACCTGTTTGATAAGTTTTGAGACAATTTTCTGATTTTCTGAGCTGTTTGCGCTTTTTCCTTCAGAGACCTGAAGCTGGACAACATCCTGCTGGATGCGGAGGGCCACTGTAAGCTAGCAGACTTTGGCATGTGCAAAGAGGGAATCCTTAATGGAGTCACTACTACCACCTTCTGCGGGACGCCCGATTACATTGCACCAGAGGTGACGACACACGCCAGAACAGTGCTCACAATCAGCAGCGTCAAAGACCTGTTTCTACTCATTCTACATTTTCAATCACACATATCTGTTTTCATCATTTGGCTATGTACATGATGCAGACCTCTTTAATTTGTTATATTCTTACACTACACTTCTACATTTACCCAGTTTGTATTACTCTCAACTACAGTGACATCATGATTGGTTGTGGTGTGAGGCAGGAGAGTTTGAGCGTCAGTAAGTTTAAAATTACATCACATGTAAGATGCACATAGATGCATTATGCTGATTCTGTAAATGTAAATGTGGATGTAGTGTTGCTTTACTCATTAACCAGAGTCATATCATCGAATGGGGCTTTCATCTGGAGCTGTATCAGATAAAGTTTAGAACTGCTGAGAAGAAAGTAACAAGCAACTTTGCTAATGTTTTACTCAGCCCTGAGCAACGCACCTCTGTGTGTTTATGTGTTTATGCCCAAGACACGAAAGGAAGTGAAACAATGCTGTGTTCTGGGCAGTTGTACACTACACATTCTTTAAATGTATCTACCATTTTCCCAATTAACAATGTCTTTTCACACTCCCTTGATTCAGCACTCACTCAGCAGCTGCTACAGAGTCTGCGCATCGATCTATTCACAGAGCAGTTAATAGTGAGCTCTGGACAATGCAGCTGACTCTAATTTACCTCACACAATGCAACATTCCAATACAATCATGTATTTTTGGTTTATTATGAGACTATGGTGGGGCAGATTAGATTATGGTTGGCTGCCAGGGTTGCCTCTATGTGTGGTAACTATGTAATACTATGTGTAGCTCAGTGGCAAACATTTTGAAACAAAACATTTATTTAATATGAAAAGGTTAATTACCAACACAACACTGTGGCACCATCATAACTATGTATAGCATTTTAATACAGGATCAAGGACCACAACCTTCTCTGTAAAAGTGGTACTTACTCATTCCTATTACTAAATTACAACTTTAAACTAAAACATAGATTAATGAATCTGTTAGAATAACTTTAAATAACTATTTCTGTAAGAAGAGTTGCGCTTCTTTCTTTTTTTTAAATCATACAATCAAATCATCAAATATAATTACAAATAGGGGTCATATTAAAGTGTTTATTTTGGACATAATGGAGTTCAAATAAACTCCTCTATGTGTAGAGGAGACCCACACATAGAGGAGAGCCTGGCGGCACTGGGCTTGTGTAGTGATTGTATGTGTGTGTGTGTGTGTGTGTGTGTGTGTGTGTGTGTGTGTGTGTGTGTGTGTGTGTGTGTGTGTGTGTGTGTGTGTGTAGATCCTGCAGGAGCTGGACTACGGCCCGTCAGTGGACTGGTGGGCTCTGGGTGTGCTCATGTACGAGATGATGGCAGGGCAGCCGCCTTTTGAGGCCGATAATGAAGACGACCTGTTTGAGTCCATCCTCCATGACGACGTCCTGTACCCGGTGTGGCTTAGCAAAGAGGCCGTGTCCATTCTCAAAGCGGTCAGTTAACCCACAACCTTTGTTGCCTCATTAAAAAATATTCACAGCGCATACCTCATACTCAGGCGAGCCAAGTTCAGGCTTTAGTCTTTTTCCCAATGCCACGCCCCTCTCTCTCACTCTGTTTCCTGGCTATAAAAAACTATTAAAAAAGGCAAAAAGGATTTTTTTTCAAAAAAACTAATACGTAGCCTTAAGTCCATGACTCGGAGTTTACATTAACACTCCTTGAAACTGAAAATACAGAGTTTCCTTGTTTTCAGGGTTAACATACGAAACCAAGTTTGGACTAAACCAATTACTGCTATTTATAATATTTTCTGTCGAACGCTGAGCCTTTTCAATTAACTTGGCAACTCTGGATGGCAGGGATAGACTCCAGCTCCCTTTGGGCCTGAGGGAACATGTAAATAAAATACTACTGAATAAGCAGTAATATTTTGTTCCAAATAGAGACCACCAAGAAAAGACTAGTCATGAGTGTATAGCATGGACAATGCATGATCCCAAAATATACTTTACACTCCTAAAGAAGCACTTCAAGAGCAGACATTGAATTGACGTCATCATGAATGTGCTATAAAGGTGCATTAACATGACAGTGAAAAAGATGTATCAACTCTGCACAATAATTTTACATGTCCCACTTTGTTTTGCATTTTCACATTTTCTTTGTCCCAAATTCAGCTGTTTGTGATACTAATTGAACAAAATACAGACTGAAAAAAAGCTCTATTAGCAGGAGGGTGGAGCATTTAGTACTTAAGAGTTTGTTGGGTTTTTTTGTTTTTTTTTGCAGCTTCTCTTCTTTCTGTAACTGAATATGTTGTTTGTCTGAACCAGTCTTCTTTTGCCTCAGTGTCCGATGTTCCTCTGTGTTTCCTGTGGCTCCACTTACAGGACGCGGCACTGTTCCCTCAGTGTTTATCGCTCTTCTTTATAGAACTTAATGCTTGTGTGTAGGCGGTTGTGTATAAAATGCCACTTGTCGGTTCGTTTATTTGTCCGTCCAGTTTTTCCATCACAACTCCAGAGTTTACCTTGGCAGTTAGCGCGCTTCGACTGCAAAGCCTTGTGGGAAATGGTGAATGTGTTTATGTTGGAGCGGGTCTTGAGCTCTAACCAGTTACTGGACGGTGTCTGACTGGATATTCTATGTGACTTGAACGGCTCGGTGTCATGTGGCCAGCTCCGTCTGACAGCTGAGTTCCTGTACGGGCTTAAGTGAACAGAACAGAAACACAGGAACTGGCACAAAAGTAAAAACATTTGGTTATTTTAAAAGACGTTATTTATTGTAAGTGCTGAGAGGCAGAAAATATTTTTGTGCACTTCAATTTCTTTTTGTGCAGAAAGCCAAGCAGATGTTGAGCCAGAATGCAGTTGGTAAGATGAGGCTTTATGTGTAGAGGAAAGCACCTTGGTTTTTCCGTGTGAAAACAGCAGACCATCTTGGATTTCTTCACCATCTTGGTTTTGAAAGAAAATGACATGAAGCCTAAACACAGTTTTCTTACCAAAAAACACACACAGTTTGAAAAAAGAGGTTTGAAATAATCTTTTTCATGTTTAATGCATAATAAATCTGATTTTTTTTTTTGCTCTGTCGTCTTTGTGACACCTCTGTTAATACTTCCTTTTGCAGAATAAAGCTGTCTGTGACTTTAATTTTTTTTTACAAGAATATACATGTCACCCTGTGCATGTACGCTCTGCAATAAACAGCATTCTGATTTGAGATAGACTACAATTCAACTCTGGTAAAGAACAGGCAGTGACAACTTGAGTGGCGTTCATGTTCTTAGAGTTTGGACACGTGTGTTTCAAGGAGATCTTCTGGTAATCATTAGCATGTATTTGTTTAAAAAGCCATCTAGTTAACTGCTGGATTGCTAATGAAATTCACCTGCAACAATATTTTTTTTGAGATTGGTTGTTTTTGATCCTGTTTCAGTCTGTGGCCTCCAGCTATGTTCAGTTTGTCCTCTCTGGGCAGTTGTAGCAATAGCAACAGGAAGTAATGGAGCTAATTTTTAAAGATTTTTAAGAGAATTATACATAATTTATTTTGTTTATTCCACTTTGTTCAACTCACCTCATAAGGGATTGGGTTCTCCAAGTACTGACTTTCTGGCTGTAAAATATGGAGGCCCATTTAACATCATTTATTTTAGTCCACGCAGCACACAATTCTATTCTGACAAAAATACCACCAATCCATCTTCTTGGGGCTGCAGTCTAAGCAGAGAAGCCTGGACTTCCCTCTCCCCACAGTTTTCCTCCAGCTCCTCGGGGGGGTGTTTCCAGGCCACTACTGCCTCCAAAGCACCTCTTTTGCTTTAGAACTATAGCTGTTTTGTACAAAGAGTGGAAAGTAGTATTTTACACCACCACCTTTTGATAATTCATATAACATAGATATATTACCAACTTAAGAAGAATATTTGTGAACTACAACATAATGTGCTCAATCACATAGCTTTTCATAAGCATTACCATCTGCTTCGAGAGTGTGACGCTTTCACCACTCATACCTATTCCATTTATTAATTGCTAATATTCCAAGTAATAACTACAGCTTTTGTATTGTTTAGCATAAACTAAATCACAATATTTCCTCTGTTTTTCCCTAATGCTCGTTACACCCTTATTGTATTTTCGAAAACACTTAATAATTGCTTTCACTTCTTCTTTTAAACAACCCCTGAATGCGTCATCAAATCTTTTATTTGTCCCAAGATAACTGCTGATTATTTCCCCCATTTTCTTCTGCTGTAAACAAGTGCCAAAATACACACAGCACTTAATTTCCCTTTTGAGGCTCATATAAAAAGATCTTACCAACGTTTCAGTCATAAACTGGCCTATCATGACTTCTTGCCATCACAGATTCACGTCATTGAGTCCACAGAGAAAAATAAATTGCTTTTGATTGTTTAGATGTTCTTCTTTGTCATTATTTATGACCTAGACAAACTATAGACAATATTATCTGTAATCTTTGACACAGGAAAGCTATTAAACTCCTTGTCTTGTGTTTTTTCAGTTTATGACCAAGAGTCCGAGCAAGCGCCTGGGCTGTGTGGCAGCTCAGGGGCTGGAGGAGGCCATCAAACTGCATTCCTTCTTCAAAGAGATCGACTGGACGCTGCTGGAGCAGAGGAAGATCCGGCCGCCGTTCAAGCCACGCATTGTAGGTTAAAGGAAAAATACTGTGATAAAGGTTTATAAGAAATGACCCTGATTATTACTATGATATTAAGCCTAATTATTAGAGGTTGATTTATTTTCTTTTGTCTAGTTTTTAGATGAGATAAAGCTTGTGCTGAATTCTAAACTAGTTAGGTCCAAGGTCAAAGTTTGAGATCATTGTGACCACAGCTCTGTCATGCTCCGAATAAATCAACAAAACCTGGTTTTACAATGGCATGAGATGAGTACATTTGAATTGGTTTTGGCCTAGATATTATATGATATGTACTTTATTACAACAACTTTTGGCTACAATAGTTGGCCTTAGCAAGAGACTGCTAAGTAACTAACTAACTAATGGTCACAATAATACAAAGGCCACCATTCTCAACTGGTAGGTCAGAACCCAAAAAATAATTGCACTGAAATATAGCAGAGATGTTTTGCTATATTCTGCAGTTTGCAAATGCCTTTGTAGCAGAGGTGGTACAAAAATCTTTGTTCAAATATTCTACTGGATTTGTAAACATGATGAAAACTTTAATGAAAAATATATACCAATTGTCTTGGTTGTTCTTTGAAGGTTTTCACTACACAGAGGGGCCAATTTGGAATGTTCATTCTACTGAACTTCATTGGTCTTAAGAACATTTGATTTGAATTTCGCATTTATATGTGTATATGTAAGAATGTCTGGTATGTGGAAACTGAAATATAGACAAAAGGGAGTAAAAGAAATATACTAGTCTAATAATAATGGATTAGATTTATGTCTTTTCAAGGCACTCAAAGTGCTTCATGATTGGGTCCATTATTCATTCACTCAACAGTCACACACTGGTGGTGGGAAGCTACTTCTGTAGCCACAGCTGCCCTGGGGCAGACTGACAGAGATGTAGCGGCCATTCTGCGTCTACGGCCTCTCTGACCACCACTAAACATTCTCACACATTCATTCACCAGAGCCACAGACACTGGAGGCAAGGTGGGTGAAGTGTCTTTCCCAAGGACACAACAACTACTACTATTTGTAGACATAATAGACCACAGTAAATATACACTGCCCGGCCAAAAAAAAGGTCACCACCTAGATTTAACTAAGCAAATAGTCAAGAACCTCCCATTGATCGGGAATGACATTGCATGTCACAACATTTATTCCCGACCAAAGTTGCATGAATTTCTCTTGCCTATTTGCCTAGTTAAATCTAGGTGGTGACTTTTTTTTGGCCGGGCAGTGTATATGAAAACACAGTGTACAGACGGTTAACAAGTGGTACTAGCATAAAATTACAATAGACTACACATTGATAAGACACTAGTTGTTGATTACACAATGCTCATACGGCAACATCTCAACGTAAGGCCAAATAGACACACACACTTTCCTTATTAATGCACACTGAAGTTAGAAATTGAATATGTGTCATAAAACAAAACTTTCTGTTTTGTTCTGCATCAGTAAGGAATGACCATCTTATATTTTGTTTCAGAAAACCAAAAGGGATGTGAATAACTTTGACCAGGACTTTACACGTGAAGAGCCCGTTCTGACGCCAGTGGAGGACAACATCATCAAGCAGATCAACCAGGACGAGTTCAAAGGCTTCTCCTACTTTGGGGATGAGACTGCAGCCTAAACACAAGCTACACTACACAAAGCATTTCAAGTAACATTTAAGTGGAGTCGGACCTCTGGAAATTTACACATTCTCAGCTCTCCAGGACTATGTGTTCTCTTACATTGGATTGCCATTTGCACATGTCAAAAACCAACCCCTGCCGTAGTGATTAGGCCATTTTGTGGCTAAAAGTCGAAAAGCCTGAATGTAAAAATTGTTGGAAAGAAAACAGCACAACATGTCTTATTGGTGACTAAAGAAAAGGATAAACAACTAAATGTAGCAATGTTTGTGGTGATGTAAAAAGTAGCAAAAAAATTTTGACAAAAGTATGGCACAAATTGCTTGCTGTATATACCTTGTTCCTGAAGCAAGGTGTAGTTGCTGCACAAAAATATAACACAAAAAAGGAAAATCAAATCAAAACAAAAATGGATGTGGCTAATTTGCATAAAGACAAATTAAGCGCATGCTATTATTGTTTTTGTGCATCAACGCTAACTGCCCCATTTACGCTCATGCACACTCAATCTTACCTCTGGTACTACTTTCTGTTGCAGGATAAAGATGGGGCCACCCTCTGCCTGTCCTGCACCTTTTAGGATGTTAAAATAAATCCATTTATGACTATAGGAATATAATGCCCTATATAGGCCCTGGTGGAGACCAAGTGGTGGTTTAGACATAGTCCATGTGCACATGCTAACCTGTTCCAGCAGCATGTTTGTGCAGGCTGCATTCTGACAAAAAAGCTACACAAAACTCTTTCACTTTCAGGATTTGTGATAAAAACTGGCAGTCAGTGTAAGAGTATGTGAGAAACTTGCATGCAGACCTCTAAGACATATGCTGTGCTGTGCTCTTTGTTTAAACATCTTTTCTTTCCTAAATGTGCAGTGAATAGACAAAACAATAATGTTTTTTTTTGATTGTGCTGAAGAAACAGCTACTTTACTTTGAAAAGAACAGTGCATGTGTTTATCAGCGTCTCAAAGAATCAAAGAATGAGTGCGACAGAAAATGTTTTCTCCAATATATCCTCAGTTGAGAATAAACTACAGGCACAATTATGAATCTTATCGGATTTTTTTCACATCCAAAATCAACGCTTTGCTTTACTCATAATAGCAGTTATTACAAAATAATGAGGGTATTTTATTTCTCCTGTTGAATGAACACCCATTCAGTAAGTATCCTCAAGACCTTGTTTACTGATGGGTAAACTAACAACTTGATATAGCATTAGCAGGACACTAGCACTAATGTGTTTCATATGTACACTGATCATGCCATTGGAGGAAGCCTGTAATATCACTTTATAACACTGGATAAACTCATGAGCCACTTTGCCTTTTAAAAAAATGCATCAACCGTAGACGAGAGTAATGTTGCCAAATTCAGACATTTCTGTGATAATTCACCTTCAGATTTTTTTTTCTTTTCACTCCAATGACCACTGTTGTGTGGCAATAGAAGCTCTTATTTGAGCTGGACAGTAGCTCTCCACTCCACCTACAGGTACACAATAAAATAACAGGTTTCCCAAGAGGGCAGTTTTCTGAGTCTTGTTAACCCCATAAATTACAGTGCCATCTTTGGCATACATTAAAACTCCAGTAATATTTTAACATATTGTATGTATTTTAAAAAAGAAAATACACATGCCTGTTAGTGAGCAATATCAATAGATCATCATCAGTTAAATAAATCATAAATTCAATTCTAAGACGCTGATAAACACAGGTGCAGATGCCAAGCAGAGAACAATTGGATGCTTTATAAATACACTAAAAATTGTGTAAGCCATGTAGTGTTTCCTTAAAACGTATTCTAAAGTTTTTCTTCAGACAAAAGGGTAAACATGCTTATTACGAAAGCTTGAAAGTGATGTTGAATGAACACCAAAAGGTACCGTGAGGTGACACTAACAAACCGGCAGTGACTCAGCAGTGGCCCTGTCTGTGGTTATTTACCGGGGTTTTCTTACGCTGTTAACAAACACTTTTCCACATGCAGTAAACTGATACTTGACATTGAGACAGTTGAAGCCAAATAACAAGCTGCGTGGTCAAAAGACAGGTCCTGTGAGGGCGTCACTTTCTACCACAGCTAAATGTTTCTGGGTCAGCTGCTTAACATCTCCTGTCCACTCGATCCTCATGTGCGAAAAGAAGCTGGGTACCACTTACTGCAGCAGACTGGTTTTGTGCAGTGTGCTAAACCAAACTGGGGTGAGCACACGTGACTGAATGTATTTGCACTGCCGTGTCTGTGTGCACATGCAGTCAAAAACAACAGCCAGGCTTTATTTAATTATGTATGTATTGTTTGTAATGGAACTTGGAGTTGGAATCTGGATGAAGTGATTCAGCGGACTCACTTTTTCCTCAGTGTAGCCTGGATGTGCAGAGAATAATCTTCATTTAAAACAAAACAGGCCTCGGGGTAAGTTCTGCAAGTGTGAATCCATGGCTTTAAACATCAAATATGTCTGTGCAATATTATGTAAGTTAAAAGTTACATTTTCTGACTTTACTCTAGCCATTTTACCCTCACCAATTCTTCCTGACAATAGTATATGTTTTATTCTAAATATAATACTTGTTAGTTAATATGTAAATTAAACTTTTCCCTGCATTATGTAATTGTCTACACACTCCAGCTTTGGAGAAGCAGACAGGAGCATTGACACTAAATCATTTACTGCTGTAAATGGGGCCAGTGAAAGTTTGACTTTAAGCACTTAACATTGAATTAGCTCGAAGTCCATTTAAATGTGTTGTTAAGAATATTTCTAAAATATATGCCACAGAGAAATGACCCATGTTGAGGAACTTGTACTGGGAAGTGCTATGTTTTGTGGTTATATAAATGAGAAACCGAATTGAAAGCTGCATGCACATACCTTCGATGTAAACCACTTTTGCACTAAGTTTTAAAGGCCATTTTCATTGGCCACATTAGGATTAAAACAAGCACAAAGCCGGTGTTGTTGCTTCTATCTGCTTCTCCAAATGGGGCATGTGACAACCGCTACCTACTGTGGGGAATAAATAAGCCTAAGAATCTCATAGAACACTTACATGTATAGTGTACCATACCTTTAATTGGTTATAAACAGTTTGAGACATTAATAAGTTCTGATAATATATCTAAAAAAAGAAAAATGGAGGCGAGTTGCTTGTCAAATAGTGAGCCCACACTTCTCTGTTCAGGGTCAACTCTTGAAGATCACTGAGATGTGTGTTAAGAGAGTGTTATAAGAGCCTATTAATAACTTTTTTATAAACCATAAATAAACCATATATTGGAGGCCCCTGATTGTAAAGTGGGCCTTTTTGATTTTGTTGAGTAATTGCAAATGACAACTTATTCTGTCAGCTGTCTGCAATTTCAAAGAAGGATGGCTCGTTAATGTGGTTGGAAAAGGACACAAAGTGGAATAGCAATACATTTCCCATACTTTTTCACCTTAAATGTTTTTCAATATTGAATGCAGCTTCGTGTTTATTTGCACTGGACCTGACCTTACCTGATGACCCACCAGGCTAGGTCCATTAAATGAACCTCCCACTAATGCTTTTTATGGTAGATCAAGCCATTAGAGAGTGGTGTAAACTCACGCCGAGGCTGTGTATAATGAGTCTCGGGTCTTGGCTGCAGATGCACGTGTTGCCATGTGACCCGGGCAATGACCTCAACAGTACATGTGATGCTGAAACAAATGCCAGGCAACATATAGAAAAGACAATTACTTTGACGTCAAACAAACCTTTCTGCATTCTCCTCATGTTCATCAAGGATTTTTTTAGCTGTTTTTAGCTTAGTATGAATGCGTCGGCATGTTTTTAAAGGTATTGTCTAATGCGGTCTAAAGCAACTACACCGTACCACGTCATCATATATTATTGTACCCTCTGTGGTTAGCTAAACACTGCAGTTTTTCAATTGGATGACAGATAATCCCCACTAGGGAAAATGAGACACAAGAAAAACAGAAAACTGCAATGTTTTGTCAAACAAAGATTGGTCTGTTTTTGTGATAAACAGCCACTTGATTAAGAAAGAATGTTAAATGTTGTCCTCATACATATATATATAAATGCATTTTTAATCACTTTCATTTATTGATCAAAAACCAAAAGGGTACTGAACAGAGTATTTAGTCAGTGCTAAAAGAGTATATACTTTAATTGCAGTTATGAGTCAAAAAGGCTAAATAAAAAATATCTCATAAGAAGTCATCTGCATGTATGAATATGTTTTTCATTCAGGACTAAAATCCTTTCATAAAGATCAGATCAAAATATGACCATTGGTTTGGTTCTCCTGTAAAGTTAGTGACATTTAAATTACATCTTTTAGCCCTAAAATGTAGAAACTGAAGGTGCAGTGTGTAAAATAAGTGTATAAGTATATAGTTTCACGAAATGGAACACATCAGTCTGAACAATAGGCTGAAAGTGTCCATCCTGCGTACAGCAAAGCATTAGAGTGATGTTTTTTGTCAAAAAAATGCTTCTTTAAGAGATTCTTAGCAACTATTTTACAATTTCCTCATGAAAATCCTGCTGCGGTTCAGTGTCCAGTATAAGCAAGAATGACATGTTAAATAGTGTATAACCACATTATAATGACACTGGATTTTTCCAGAAAGCTGAAAATAAAGCAGATTTATTTGTCTTTTACCGTTTGTTGTGTCAAAGTTTTGAAAAGTTCAATTTGAATTTCATTGAGAAACGCAAGTTGTTCAGCGTACCTTAACCAAACTGTGCAGTTCCAACCCATTCCCGAAACGTATTGTGTCCCAGATCGAATGTTCTCCAGAGGTCCTCCATGCTACAATGCTACTCAAGAATGTTCCTCCTTCTCAATTGTTGGATCTTGGCAGGAGGCCGATACCAGAGAATGCAAACAGTATTGAAATGTGTAGTGTCAAATATTTACTCTGGGTTATGCAGAATGTTTTACTGTCCTGTTTTTGTGAAGCTTTGTCCGTACATTTTTTCGCCTGTCATTACTCTGTATTTATGTTTCATGTTCTGTTGCGCTGTGTGCCAAACGTACTGTATTTAAAAAGGATGTGAATGTGTATATTGACTTTGGAAGCCAAATAAATATGGGATGTCAAATTGCGTTTTTTGAAATGTTATTAATCACTTCCAATGATTCATTTAAAGTTGTAAATGCAGCTGCCTCGTTAATCATTTGTGATTATGTCTGACAGGTTGACAGGGAAACTTAATGCCAAATACCGAAGGAGCTATCAGCGCAGAGTTTGTAGAAAATGCGGTGAGACCTGCTCCTGAGTTCGGACACTTTGTGGAAATTATGATGCAGGTTTTAGTGCCATTTGCAGAACAAAAAAAAATTAAATAAAAAAATAGTGTGTGAAATAGAGCGTCTTCGAGCCCATTGGTCAAAATTAGTCATATTGAACATCAAGGCAGGTAAAACAAAGGACCACATTCACAAATTCAGGATATGCGTCACTAAAATTCAGAATGTGTGTCAATAAACTTAATAAAATTATTCAGGATTATTATTACTCAATATTCATGAGTTCAAATCAAACCAATAATTTCAGCTGAGGGCTACATATGAACTTGTGGAATAAACAGGGCCGTGACTGTTAAATGGTGTAAGAAAAGTCCTTGAAAGCAACACTATTTAACTTTTTTACTCCAAAATAAGGTGCCTGAAAATCATTTTAACAATATCAATATAATACGGAACAAAGAACCTGCCTCCTACTTTTAAAGAAAAAAATCACCAAATATTTTCCCAAAATGTGTCTGATCAAAGCAATTTTACATACAAAGTTTTACCTACAAAGTTAGGATGTATAGGATTTTAAGAAAAGTTAGTCCCTCAGCATTTACCTCCTTTAATTTTTTAGTGAGTGTGCAGCAGGAAAGGTGAGTTTGTGCTGATTTAAAATGAGCTGCCAAATTTGACGCTGTAAAAAACATGTCTTAACAATTATCACCTGGCTTCAACCAAATCAGGTTTGAGAGGAAACACCCCAGTGCACTACACAAACACTTTTATTTTGGAAGTATCTAAGACAACACCACAGAAGTTACTGTTCACATATCCACCACTAAAGCATGTTCTTACTGATGCCAGACTTTGCACAAGAAATCTGAGTGATGTTTTTACAGGGCTCTGTCATTGCATTAAAAATCTCACTAAATGCATCTATTATTATGGAATTACAAAGGTAAATAATCATAAGTCATGAAAACATGGTCCATGCATGCCTAATAATAATGGCCAATAATAACACACCCATTTGGAGAGCAGACCAAAATGAACCAACTCACACAAGGGAAATACATTACATTAATAGAAATAAAACAATTGATTCATGGTATTATTAGTTCAAATCAAGGGAAATGCATTGTCTGCATTAGTGGAAGCTATAAAGTATATAGTACAGTAGAAATGCATTAATTTCCCAAACAATTACATTCTCTACACATACACACAAAAAGGTTGGAATATATTTCTCCCACAAGTGATTGTTGTTAGGTCTGTCTATTATTTGTTTCTATGGAGACTTTTTGTGGCCTTTTCACATGAGCTTCAATAACAAGAAACCAGGGGCCAAAGACAAGTGAGAGTAAGTAAGGCCCATGATGGCTCTTAGACCACTCCAGTAACTAATTTTGAAAGGACAGAATGAATTTCATGACAATGAATAATTGGTGTCCAGCATTAGCTCAGTGGGATGCTAGCATGAGTCACACAGAAGCCTGTCTACTGTTGTGGAGCAGGAAGGTCAGCGGAGTCCATCTCTTGTGCAACAGTGAATAATGAGACTCGTGATGAAAGAGATGTTTTCTTCTTATTTTGGCTGTTTTCATTTTTTAATAAATGAAAGCCAACTAGTTTAATTTGAAGAAAGATTAGCCAAATCAATTGCAATGGTTTCAAACAGGCTCAGAGAATAATATGATAATATAAGGCTTCAGTGCAGAAGGTACAACGAAGTGAGGGAACATGGCTGCTCTTTCTTAAATTTTTTCTCTGAAATTAAAAGCTTGGAGTTATATCACAGGATTTTTACTGATTCTAGTTGAGTGATTACTGTCTGTGAGAACTGACCAGGCTCAGAGAAGCTGTGTAGCTGTAGAAAAGGAAAAATAATACTGGTTTAGTTCAGTTTAGGCTACACAACAACTCAGAGGGTGAGAAAAAAAAGCCTCCTCAGTTTTTGTGGCGTAAGAACAGCATCCTTATGTAAACCTTCAACCAAACTGCAACAGAATCTTTGCATTTCGTGCAAAATAAGGTGTTGTGTAAATGGCCTCTTAGACTGACCAGATTACTAGACTGACAGAAAGACACTAGGCTACAAATTAGTAGAATATACAACCCCTCTTAGGGTGAAAATATGTACTGATTTAACTGGGACAGTCCCAATTTTAAGGCCCCTGTCCCGCGTCCCTATGAATATCTACAAAAACACTACAATGTCCCGACTTTGCCCTCTTCCTGTCCCGAATGTCCCGATTTCTTACCCAGTCATAGAACCACAGCAGAGCATTGTGCTTGAAACTCATTTGTCTGTAAACCGTCTGTGTGCCAATCACAGAGTTACCATGGCAAAGGCAATTTTAACGAACTGAAAAAGATGAACAGTGTTCCTCAGGTATGTAGCTCAATAATGATTGGTTCTTTAGCAAGAGGCTATTGCTAAGCGGTTCCTTTTTTTGCAAGTGTGAATTTTCCCTCAAACACGTAAGAAAAGTTGTATTTCTTTGAAGTAAAATTGTAAAAAAAAAACAAAAAAAAAACAACTTAACTTTGTAGCTTGATATGCAAACTTTCAAAAATTATAAAAACAAACCTATATGGCCATCATTTGCGTTTCCTGGTGTGTGCCTACCAGTTGCTAACGTTGACTGCGTCATTTGGCGGGCTCTGACCTCGCGCCCTCAGCTCGCACCTGCAGCTGAGCCGGTCGCACACAGCGGCCCTCGCGCAGGGGGCGTGGCTACCAGAGGCGGGAGGGGGGCGGCTCCAGCCAATCAGCGAGCCGCACTGTCACGGTTCCAGCTGAGCCACAGGTCACAGACCGCAGCAAGACTTTCAGAACTGCCACGAAAAGTTTGGACCAGCGGACCTGCAGGCGGCTTCGAACTGCGGCTACTCAGCATTCATCCAGCGGCCTGCGTGGAGCTCTCGTACGGGTCAACGGCTGTACAATCCTCGGCAGTGTTCTGAGACTGTACGGCCCCGACCCCTCTCGCCTGGATGGTCACCGTGAGCGTGTTTTATGGAACACTTCACTGGTTTGATGACACTTTCTGAATAACGGTGACTACGACGTTTCATACAGCCTTTTGCTTCTTCAAACTCTTTGGACTTACTTTAGACTGTCGGGAATTATTTTAAAGCTGAGACGAGAGGAGAAAATGACAGCGGACAAGGACAAGAAGAGGTAAGTTGTTTACGTGACTTCTCCTCCGCTTTCCTTGTTTCGCTTTTTTGTCCCTCTTACTCCATGTTTATGAGTGTATTAATCCGCGGCTTGCCAGTGAAAGCCGCTGTTGATTTAGTGGAAGAACTAGTTGACAGTTGGCTTCTGTGAGACCTGTTGCTGCGGTGCTGCATGTGACTTGGCCTGGATTCCTGCTCAACCAGAGAGGGGCTGCTCAGACAGTACAGTCAGACCCCGAGGCTCTCCTGATACCGCTTTAATATAGGCTAACTTGTTGCATTGTGCTCATAATTAGCCCCAATTTGATTTGCTTCAGTCTGTAATTGACAGGTTATTAGTGCTTATTTAACAGATGCAGCCGATAAATTTCCTTTAACGACGGGGCTGTCTCTGATGTGACTTCTCAAAATCATAAATCAGGAAACCAGACTTCTAATGTTGAAAGGTTAGCTTCGGAAAAGGAATTGTCGTTGTCACATTTAAGTGTGATGACTAGGCTAGTAGTGGTTTACTACTGATAAGAACATGACTCAAGTCTGTGTGGTCAGACTGAAGTGTGTAAATTCCTTACTAGGACTGCGTTTTATATAAGCCATACGGTAACCAATGAGTTTGCTGCAGAATTAAAAGAAAAACACAACTTGCAGTAATTTGCAAGGTGCAGTAAGATAAATCTAAATTGATTTAATGCAACTGTATCCTGGAATATTGTAGTTACTCTCACTCTTTGTTGCTACAGTGATGCATTTTGAGGCCTCAAAAGGTCTAAAATTGCTCACAAGTAATTAATATATGTATATAAAAAAACAAAAAAAACAAAACAAACAAACAATCAAAACAACTTAATGGCCTTGGATGTGTTTTTTAAACTGTAAAAGTAGATTAGATTTAAATACATTATTTTATGTTTTAAAAAAACATGAAGACTTTGCTATTACATTAAGCAAATATAATTACCAATTTTGACTCAAAAACTGCATATTGCTGTAAATCATACATGGTTATCAAACAAAAAACAAAAACAAAAAAACATGATTTATGACAAGATAAAGATTTTTTCACTAGTTATCTAAACAAGCTATCTGAATGTCATTTTATGTAACGCCACTCTGTGCTGCAGGGACACACTTTGTTGCCACAAAATTTTAATTTAAAATGGAATTCCCTAACTAAATGTAGTAATTCAGTTAATACATTACACAAAAACTGCTTACTCCAGTTTTAACTTCACACATCATAAGTAAACCAAATATGGGTATGTTGGGATGAACAAAGAGAAATAAAACCATGATTTTGAAATTAAAAAGTAATTTTTTAAATATTATAAATAAAAAAAAATAAAATTAAAAAAAAAAAATAAACTTTTTTTCTGGAATTTATATTTTAGACACACAGCATGAGTATTTTAATAGTGCACTTTCAATTTTCAAACCATGAAAGTGGAACAGATTAAAATGAAATTTATATCATACTGAGGTCTTAAGTCAAAGATAATGCTTGTTAAAGGTGAAGTACGCAGAATGTGCTTTGAATATTTATGTTATGGTTACTCTTTCTCTTTATAAGTAGATCATATTTAACCAAAATGCTGGAAATCTATACAATTCAAATTTTAAATAATTATTTCCATCTTATATATTCCTGAAGTATCCCATGTCGAGCTGTTGTATCTGAAAGAAAGAGATCGACAATGGTCCAGTGTGCTCCAACAGTGGAAGCCTATTAGCTTTGCAAATGAAATGTGTAACTGAGTCTATATAGAGCTAATTTATGGAATCTTTTGTCTGATACGTTACAAATATACTCAAAGCAACAAAAGATGTTTGTCATGCAAAGGAAACAGTAAGAGGCAGTGAATGGTTTCATAAGGGTACTTCAAATGTCAAAGGTTATAGTTCACAAAAATATGATTGCTCATATTAACAAAGTAAATAACCCTAAATATATCTGTAATTTTATGTTTGCAGTGAAATTTCAAATATTTTCTAAAGAATGACATTCTTAACTAGGATTTTTTTTAGTAACAGATTTGATGAGGTCATTAAATCCTTCACTTCTTCGCCATCTGTGAAGAGGCAGTGATTTTCAGCGGTGAACTCTCACCCACTTTGAGGGGTCTACATGAGACAATGAGCAATAATCAGTGTACAGGAGATAAGGGATGTGATTGTGTGCTCAGGAAGTTTCCAGAACAGAGGCAGGAGGACAGGAGCTGCTCATGTGGATGGGTCTTCAGCTCACCTGGACCAAAAAGATGATAATGGTGAAGCTTTGGAATGAAATGGCAACTAATCAAAATAATCAGGCAGTGACTACAGGTTATCATTAGCCACCAGGACAAGAGTGGCTCATGTAGACGGAGCGCACTGGAGGCAAGTTAGTTCACCTGGATTTACCTGCCAGGTTAGCAATCCCGTAAATGTTAGTATTTTTTAACGTTGTAGAATGAAGCAATGTCAAAACAATCTCTGTTAACATCAGTACATAGACAATTGCTATCAGAGAATTAATATTATAATACAATTTTTGTATTTGATCATTTCCAAAAAGATGACAGGATATTCTAAAACTTCACATTTTACTTCTACCAACTAATCAAGACAACCAGGCTGCAAAGTCTACAGGTTATCTTCACAATGTGAGCAAAAGCAGCATTCACGTTATATTAGTTTAATTTTTGCAATTGCGATGACAGGTGATATTGTACTATTATAATAATGCTAAATTTGTCATACATTATGCAGCCATACTGAATTGCTTTGCTAACACAAGAAATCAGAGAAGACGGGCATTGATTTGAAATGCCTGTAATTTTTGACTGTGCCCACGTACAACAACTAAAGTTGGAAAATGGGAGTTTATGTACTAACTTCAAACGCTCCCAAAGTAACAGTAGTTATAGTAACACTACGGAAAAGTGCAGCAAAAGTTATAGAGTTAAAAGTGTAATTACTCTGGATATAGCGTCAGCATTTTACAAATGATGACAGCAAATTCTAATAAAACTGTGATTTGTAGGGCATGATTTGGAAGTAAGTGGTAGAATTATTTATTGTGACCAATTATATTGCGATACTTAATTCGTCATACATCGTTCCACCCTGACTGATGTCATGCACCAGATTTGTGTTCTGACTCTCTTACAATGAGCCCTAATGATCGCTCCTTATCTCACCTGATTATATTTGCACACACTGGTGGAAGACATTTTATTACAACTGATTTCCCGCAGACACTGTCCGGGATGTGTTTGCTAGTTGTTGGCGACGGGACGAGGATGTTGCATAATGGTGTGCTGCGTAACGTGTTCTCTTCATGTCCTCTCTTATCCTGACCTTGTCTCTCAGACCAGGCCTCAATACCAAGATAATAGAGTTGAACAAAGAGCTGGTCAGTCACCTCAAAAGATCATGTGACAGTCTGTTAATATGTATGAGAAACTTAAAAATAAGAGTTTATAATAGATGTGGTCAAGTCAGTATTAAAGACTGAACCGGGACTTAGCCTGACAGTAGTTCAAGCTGCTGCCTGGAAGTCCTAATTGCTCTGATAAGTCAAACTACTGACAGCTCTCTGGCAAGCACACACAATTCACAGAAGAAGCATTTCGGTGAGGCCTCAAAGTAAAAGAAATAGTGAACATTTGATTCTTGACATGACTGTTCAAATAAGAAAGAATCCAGAAGATGTTTGACAGCAAATTGGATGTCAGTGTTGGATGATGCCGTTTAATTACTTCAACTTTTTCAAGGGACAAGCTGATGTCAATGCGAAAACCCAGACGAATAATTCAGATCACGATAAAAATCAAGAAAAAATAACACTGGGTTCGATGGAGCTTTCTGTGTGTATTTTTTTATCAGTGGTCTTTTTCAATAATGCCAAACCAGTTACATATAAATTAAATACCTGTAGTAATAGAGTCAGAGCTGAATTTGCAAATTCCAGTAGTTTGTACAATAAATGGTCTAAACCAGAGTGTTTGCTCACAGGGTTTCTGTGGTTAGTGTTGGATCTCATTTAGTCACTTGATGTGTTTTGTGGTGGATGGTGGCTGTACAGAAGCCTAGTGTGGTTACTCTGTGGGTGTAGACAGTAAAACACTGTTGACAGGGTGACCACAAGTTGCAGTTGTCCTCCAGACTGAAAAACCTTCTCAGTTACACCATAAGAGGATACCTTATGTATTTTTCCACTGATTACCATTTTGGTCTCGAGGCTCCTGTGTTGTTGACTTGCATTTGCCAGTCTTGGAAAAATAGACATTTGATGCTCCAACTAAGTGAAGCTTCTTGTTCCTAGCAGCCGGTAGTGGACAAACTGAGCACTGTTAGAGGAGAAGCACACGCGTTTCTTTTTGAACAAACTTTCTTGCATGAAGGTTAAGGGTATTTATGAACTAAATTTAATATGATCACACATATTTCCACTGTGATTGTTTGTAGACAACAGCCTAACGATTCAGGGGTTCTGTAGTTGTTCACATGCCCTAAATAGAAGAATTTTGGTGGAAATATGTAGAAAAGGATAAAATTCCAGGAGTTTAAAAATAGAATAATGTAAAAAAAAAAAAAAAACATGAAAAGTCCAACATTATCATTTTTGGGGCTTGGAACTGCACACTTTCCAACATTTGTGTAACTGGTTGTGTAAGTGTAATCAATGTGGCAGCGTAAATTGGAAAATAGATTTCTTGCTTATGCTGTAACACTCAAGAGTTTATCAGTGCTGAGCCAAGAAATTGATTTCCAAAGGATCCATTTTTTTCGCAATCCAGCAATGTGTCCTATCTCTGATCTGTCGCCATCTTGTCTGTCTGCCACATATTTATACTGAAATTAACACCTGATTTTATTCTTTATCACCAATCCCAAAAAGATGTCTGTCATTCCCTCAAATCCAAATAGCCAAATACCTAAAGCTAAATAGCTAAATAAACAAGAAAAGTTTGTGCATCCATTTTTAAACATTGTAAAAGGGTAGTCCATCCTAGTTCACAGAAAAGTATGGAGGCCAACATTATTGAAATTCCACATGTCACACCCTTTCTTTCTAAACCATGAGTGCCTACGGTGGCCTTGCAGAGACATGTCTCAGAGCAAACCAAGGGGAAATTGTACTAAGACATGTTGTTTTCAAGAAACTAAATATTTCCCTTTATAATATTAACATAAATGTTTTTTGTGAATGTGTGTGAATGTGTGGCAGATGCTTTCCTCATGATTAGATCAGTTAAGACAATCTGCAAAAGAACAGGTGTGGTATAAGCATGGAGGATACATGTCACTGGACCACGTAGTTGCTCCGGATTCTGCCAATACAGTGTCTTGGCTTTGTTTTAAAAATTGGCATTATAGGCATTCTCACAAGACTGCTACACATCAGCAAGATATTTTTGGAGTAATGATTACAAAACACATTTTAAACACAATTTATTTAGCTTGTTAATTTTATTGTACAATATTAAAAATATGAATGTCATGTCATTTATCAGTTACTTCAAGGTAGCACATTTCTGGCTACATGCTTTCAATAGCCTCAAACAGAATGACTAGATTGAGTTATTAAATATCACAACAATTCTCAACAGTAAAAACTTCATTTAAAGTTATGGTTAGGGTTTAAATTTTCACTAACACAATCCTGTGTATTTCCTGTTACAAAAGCTTTAATTTTACATGGTGGCCTTGTGCTTCCAGAAATAAGTCCTGAGAGGGAGCCCACTCACCTTTCTCAACATGTTTTTCCAATGGAAACTTTGTTCAAAGGTCAGAGTCCGTAGCAGTTGTCACACACTATACATTACCAGTTGCACTGTGGACAGATTGATCCGATCAGGTGGATTTACTGCCGCTTTTTAAGACTTTGCACCATCAGCATCTTTAAGCAGCCAAGGCATCAGCAAATGAAATATTAATAAAGAATGAGGTTGGTTTCTGTTTTCTTAAATGATAGACAGATAATTGGTAGCATTGTTTGTTTGAAAGAACATGATACAATTACCAAATATTGGTGCATAGAAAATATATTTTGTCCAATGTGGTTATGTGACAAACCAAAGTCCTCTGTTTGTCACTTTAACAAAATAATAATGAATCAGAAGGTGTACATGTACGGTATGTAATGTGTGTGAATTTGACCAAAACACAGGGATTGTGATAAATCCCAAAATACTACTGTCAAGGTCAGGATGTCCATTGGCTCAGGCTGCCACATAGAGATAGTAGACATAGTCTGGAGGGTAAAAATTGGCTCAATATCTGCACAAAGTTGTGTGTTGTGCAACATGTTGAGACAGAGAACATCAACATGAATTACTTCGGCGCATTGTTTGTGCTGTTATGTTTTGCCAACTCACACCCAGCCCTGGAGTTTCCCGTCAATAACTGCAGCATATTTTTTTTCTAAATACAATTTTTAATGGTGAGAATGTCCCAAACTATTTTTTTTTTCACCTAATCATCATTCACCGTTCTTCATCATCTCTCACCATATTCAAACCCCAAAAATTTGATGGTTAAAGTCTTGGTGGTTTCATAGACTTTTGGATCCTGTGCTGGACAGTTTTTGCTGCTTAATCAGCGCAGAGAGAAAAGAGATCCTGAAGCAGGTCTTGAAGAAGATGAGGCAAGGACAGAGGCTGACTGAGCATAATGCACAGGTGATAAGCGCAGGTGTAAATCAATAAGTTAAGTAGAGCAGCTGTTCCATTGGACTGTCAGGCCTGCAGCTCGGCTTTGGTCTCGATGACAGTGCTCCGAGGCCTGGTTGGCACAGCGCCGTCATGCCTTCTTTGTGGCTGCTCTGGTACAACCCAAATATCACGCCATGTCGAGCAACACAGGAATTAATGAACACACTGAAAGACCAACAAAAAGACATGACCAGGCTAATACCTGCAAGTGCACTCCTAATGGCAGTACTGCTACTCGTGAAGAGCTAATTACGTTAACTCTGGCCCAGTGCTTCACTAAAGGCTGACATTCAGATCTAAGATATTTTATAGGATTATTTAAGTCAACTACCCCATTCAGTTGTTCACTAAACTGTTCTTTAGTCCAAAAATGCTGGTGCTATACAAAATCAAAGAAAGCCAGCACTTTTCCTCAAGCTCAATCAGTTTATGTTCCTACCTAAACTTCTTTCACAAGCATGTAATCACGGCATGGCAATAAATCTAATTTAATCATTTAAATTTTGATGATGGTAATCTGGTTTGGTTTGGTCTGGTTTGCATTACTCTGAACTTTTTCCTCAATTAGCACGCCATCATAATTGCATTTAGGGTTTAAAAATAAAGTTTTTGTAGTGATAATGGAGAATTTAATTTTCATAATTAGTCTAGGTCCAAGTTTATACACGTGGCTCACTCATAAATGACATTTTGGAAAGGTTAGCCCAGTTTTGACACATTTGATTCAGTGTGGTTTGGTCAGAAGTCATGTGTCCTGTTTTTATTTGACTAATAGATTTATTTTTAACTTAAGTTATGTGTTTTAAACCCTTCCTTTGCCTTAGTCAAAGATCAGAAAACCTCATTTTAATTTGAGACAGAAAAATGAGGCAGTTCAGATTGTAACAACGGGGGATTTGAAATCAGAAAGGTAAGTATATTGAACTTGGCAAAGCACTTACATTCTTGGCTGGATAGCTGTTTGAACAACAGTAATGTGATTATTTGCCGTAGTCTTATATTTGACTGGAAATCAAAAACACTATTAGTCATCTTCTTGTCTGTAATGAGTGTTGAGTTGGGATTTTCCAAAACATCAGTATCTTTTACGACAGAGTGGGAAGCTGTACTTTGACCAGCACTGACGTCTCACTTTTGGTTTAAAGCCTATAATGATCATCTATTATTTCCCAGACCAGACCTCACTAAACTCTCCCTCTGCTGCAGCTAGGATTATCTCTGTTTACAATGAGCCTCATAATGTCACTCATATTTATTTAAACCAGCATTTCCCACAGTAGCAATGTTAAAGTGTGTTTAAGTGTGTTTATCAGTTTGAATGAGGTCAGTTCAAAATGTCTAAGTGAATGTTTTGCTGAAAAAAAGGTCAGTGTCAACAGGCTGGGACAAGCTAAGATGCTTGTTGTACAGTGATTATACGTGTTAGATGTGGATACATTAGGTTTTTTGTTAGTTGAAGTGTGCTTATTTTTGTCATATTCATGAGCTCACTTGTGGACTATGCAGCCTTTCTGTGTGATATTCTTAACTTTCATTTTTACAGAATTTCAAGGATGTCCTCATTGTCAGATTACAGCCAAAGCACTACAGAGTCAAAAAATAGTCTACATTTTGCACATCCTGTGGTACAAATGGTGTAACCTTTGATAAAACCCTGCGAGTCTGCAACTCAGTCTTGAAAATGTGTCTTTTGTATATATTTTTTTTTAATTTGGGCTATATTTATATTCAAATGTACTCATTAGAAATAAAACATATACACTTGACATTAAATATCAAAGCAAGAGTCCCTACAGGGCTACCATAGACACTCACACAGTATATAAAAGAAGGTTGTGATATGTGGAACTGGTATCTAAATATTCCCTACCAGAGTCAGAACTACATGCAGTATCTTTAAGCTTTGATTTCACATTTTAGGGTTTTGTTGTTGGACAGAGACGTTTGAAAATGAAGTTGAAGCAATATTTTTGCTGCCTTATCATCTTCTAGTTACTGTTAAGTATTGGAGAATGTCACTTAACCACACCCAAATGTATTATTACTCTTTAGTAAACAAATATAAGCATTTCTTTAAAATGCTGCAGATGTAGCCTAATTTTAGCTTTTGGAAAGTTTGGGTGCATTGTTGTTTGCCGCTGGTCTTGAGAGGAAATAGAGTGGACACAGGAGATGGCGTTCTGGGAAACCTCAGCATCTTTTTGTTGCTATTTTTGCTATTTCCCTCCACCAGAACCACCTCTTTACCTCTTTGTTGTTCTGTATCTTTTTAGTTGTATCACATCCCATAGTTGTCGCGACTCCCAGCCGTGCTCACTCTATTGTTGCTGTTGTTGTTGCCCCCCTCGTACGCTCACTTGTTTGCCCCAATCCTCTATGTTTGAGGTCATCTGACCATACCTCCTTCAGAACTCTGTCTCCTTGCCATTTCCTATTTCCTGTGGGCCAGCTGCCCTGCTTCCTGTTCCAGTGCTACCGACATGGCCGTGCTCCAGAGTCCTCTGCGTATCACATGGAACCGGTCCAGACTCCTCATGTTGTTGCCAAACAATCCTTTATTTCTGCATAGGTCCTAGGTTTGCCTAAAATTAGAAATCTGGACATTGTTTTTAGCTGGAAGATGTTTCACTCTATCTAAAGTGATTCAGCCATATCGATACAAAGTGGATATATTTGTGTTTCAATTTATATTAGTTAAATAAAAAATTTAAATAAAAAAAAAAGTTTAGAAATACAATTAAAACCATTTATCTCTCTCATGCTGAGGTGGTGTCCATCCTGCACCATCCTGCAGCATATAGCTCTCAGGCCACTGGCCACTTTTTGCACTATTACAGAATGCTCCTGTTCTTTAGTATAGCATCCATCCTGTCAAAATGTACAGGATGGTTCATGTTGTATACAACAGCATATATCGAGAAAGCATGAGGAGGATGGTCAACAGGATGAAGGTTGTACCTGGGCCTATCTTCCATCTTGTTGGAATCTGCTGCTGACTAATTTAATGCACTAGTCATCAGAGATTATTTATGTAGAGCTGCAGTTATTGTTTAGAAAGTGGTCTTGTCTGTCCTGTTGGGTAAAAAAAAAAAAGTATTTTTGTCTGATTTTGACTCCAATATTGTTCAGGATCATGGCTACATGTGATTGTCATGGTGGAGCTAGCCATAGTAGCCAAAGAGTGCTGGCTAGCAATCAGCACCAACCAGCTGAATAAGTGACCCCTTTCTCAGTAGCAACAGTGTCCCTCATAGCAACATCTCAACAGCTACGCATTTACACATCAGTGCCCTACCCAGTTATCATCCCCACCAAGAAGAAGTCGAACATTCCTAAGGTAAAATAGACCTAGTCTCTACCTTGTCCCTTAGATGAATGGACATAAGTTAGCCATGATAACTATGTTAGCCCTAAATGATGATGCTCCTTTTACACTCTGCCGCCATGTACCAGCTTCTTTAGCTTTCTGGTGGACTGTTGTGGCCTAACAGCTGATTTCTGTCCACAGTTAGCCCATGGTCCAGACCGGTGGCTGTTAAGTTTCAAAATGTGGAGGTTAAGACTTACCTTGTCTCCACAGTTCAAAAGTACAAAATACCGCAATAACTGCAAAACAGCTGGAAAAAAAGCATGTAAGATCAAAAGAAGCACATAAGCATCTTACTGTTGATAAGGCAGCCCAAACACCAGGTGCCATAGAAACCACATTTTTATACAAATAAGTCGCTAAAGTAAAGTCATTCCTAAGCAGCAGTTTGTGGATTTTGATCTAGGATGTTTTTAAACTAGTTATAATTTTATGATTTTTTTTCTAGTGTGCCTTAAGCCTAGCATTTAACATCAATCAAAATGTCAAAAAAGCACTAAAGCTGATGTTTGTCCACAGTGTGCAGGTTTGTGCTGTTTGAAGTGCTATTGCTTGTTATTCTGACCCAGCTCTGTGTGGTCAGCTGACCCCCTCACACCACCTGTGTCCCCTCCCTCCTCGTCCTATGAGCCTCTCTCAATCAGTCCGTCTATTCGGTGTTGTATGCCGTGTGTGTGTGTGAGAGAGAGACTCTTTCATGGACTATCGGAATCATCAGCAATCTCCTGCATCATTCTTCCCCTGATTGAGCTCGAGCCGGGGCCCTGTCTGGGTTCGCAGATTGTTCATGTGTGTGTGTGTGTGTTTGGCTGTGTTTCCAGGACTCCCTGTTCTCAGGAGCACAGATTAGCCAGAGCTGTATTGTTGCAGCGTGTTTGTGTTCGGCTCAGCACCACAGCGACAGGAAGAGACAGTGTAAGCAACTTAAGGTGTGTTTGTCCTGGGTGTGGGCAGACTGATGTTTTCTGACCCAAACCACTTTTTAGGAGAAACAGGAAACTGCAAGAGCACTATAAAACAGTAGCTGAATGAAGGTGGATGGAGAATCATGGCCATATTGTCTCACTGAACATATCTTTCATGTTACACTAAAATCTTTTGACTTCATTGCATTTTCAAATACCAACTAAAAGGAAACTATGCTCAAACTGTACTAGTATGTGTTAGTCATGATTACTTCACCCTTATATTTAATTTACAATTCACTAATTTGGAAATTTGGAAAACTGAAATTAAAATGTCCTGGAAATTATATTGTCCTTGGGAAACTTAACCGCATTTTAGCCCATGATTAACATGATTAACAAAATTGCATCTTCAAACTTCATTGTGCGTATTGTTTAAAACTATGCATCTGAAAAAAACATTGACAATTTAAAGTTTGAGTTTTGAAGCTCAGTAATTTACAAATTTGCTAAAAACTGGTGTAATTGAATCTTGGACACACTTTGGTTTAAGTAGTTACTCAATAATCACACTAGTTAGTGCACTTTGCAAAGCAGAGCTGTTAATTGAAAGCTCTTATTCGATTACTCAAAAGCATTCACTGACCTTAAACTGTTTCGAATGTAGGATGTGTTTCCTGTAAGCACCTGTCAGCCTGTTTTCACAACAGTCATGCATCGGACTGAGTGGTGCCACAGATTCTGTACCTGACTCAGTGTGTAATCTGTAGAAACAAGACTGACATTTACTGACCATTTAGTGTCACCCCCCACCCCCACCCCCTTGGGGCCTTTTTGGGCAGACAGGAAACAGGATAAGAAAGGGAATGACATTAAGCACATGACCTGAGCCACAATCGATCCCAGGTCGCCCAGGTATGTGGTCGCCCCACTACTCGCCCCATAATTTTTGCGCAAATCATTTGAATATAGTGTACAGTTAGGCCTTATTAGCCTAAAGTCATTATTTTAATGTATGCTGTTGCTCTCTAGTCAGCACCATTACCTAGCCACAGCAACTTTTTTCTTCAGTGTGCATTTTTAAAAGCAGCTTAGCAAAGACTAAAAACACTTCTGACTAGTTTTCCCCATGGTGTTGTCTTTTATAACCACTGACTACACCTTCATAATCAGGTCAATCAGAGGCAAATGGTGGCCCAGGCCACGCTGCAGGGGGAGTGTACCAGAGCCTCATTACAGCCAGCAGCAGGAATCGCAGATGTAATACGCGGTGTCCTGTCTTTATTGTCTCTGCTTTCATTATGAGATGGGCTGAGCCCAGATTTGCGCGGATGCATGCGAGTTGACGGGCACGTGTTTAACCCTATTGCCCTGGGCCTGAGCTGACAGGTTAATCACAGACTGAAAAAGAAGGCTTGAAATGCTTTTCACAATGAAAACATAATGAAGCTATAAGCACAAAAGGTAAAAGGGTATAGGTCAGCATTTGGTTAAAGTAGTTCTTTATTTGGAACAATATCTAAATCTGCAGCATTTATTAGATAAAACGGCAAATTACCTGCAGATTTATTTATAAACAATGCAGCCAAAATATTGTGTGCATACATTGCATGTCATGTACAGTACTCGAATGATATTAGCCATTTATTGACTTATTCAAAGTATGACAGTTTTTCAAATCTAAAAAAGCCATCTTTCAGTATATTATATAAACTATCATTTGTATGTGTGGGGTGCACAGTATATTGCAAATTTGTTGTAAGAGCATTATTACCATTAGCCATATCCATATTGTACAAATTGTTAAATTATGTTTTATGTGCCAGATATTCCCTTTTTTCTAATTAAAATTCAACTGAATTTCAACTAAAATGCAAAGTACAATCAAATTGTAATATACTGCATGTACGTTTCCAAGTATTTTGCTGCAACAGCTACTTTCATGTTGGATAATAAATCTGTTGCTGTATTTCTTGTGACTTGGCTGGGAGTGTGTCTCACTGTGGTTTTGAGTGGCAGTGTTACTTCTGCCACTCAGGTCTCAGTATGCTCGGTATGTATTTTCTAACTGCTGAGTAACACTATGCTGGGATGATATTCTAATTTAAAAGTAACCATATTACTATAATAACACTTTCAATAGAAAGTTTTAATTTCTTTGAACCTTAAATTTGGGTACAATTTTTTGTGAGCGGTACATTAAATGAGCACCATGACAAAACTAAAATCTTTAGGGGGTTATTTTACTCTGTAGCATATTACATTTATGTGCCTTTGTTGATCGTTTTTAGTTCATTGATTGTCTGTACCTAAAGCTTTGGGTTGTTACTGTTATTTTTATTAAATGGGCTACTTAATTTAAAGACTGTGGGACAGGGGGTATAAATTACCCCCTTGTGGTTCTCAGGGGTAATAGAATGCGGGGGGTTCTTGTGTTAGTGTTGTTGTGAAACTGACCGAGGCTGATAAATCCAGTTGTTTAGTACATGCTAAATAATTTTTACACAGTTGTGTGAGTTGTATGCAGTTCTATTATTTGTAAGGGTCTGTGTTGCAGTGGCAGTTGGCGGTGACTATTGTTGTCAGCAAGGCTTTCCCATCACATTTATAAAACTTGCACTTCCAACTTAGAAAACTATGTTAATTCATTCATTCATCACAGCTGCCTAGTGGCCTCGCAGCTATTATCAGAGCGCTATCGGGTATCAAGAAAAACAGACAGCGAGTCAGATGAGGTGATACGAGTTCACACAGCGTTGCCTTGTTTCAACCAAGAGGTACAGGTAAGGTCAGGGCACTATACAGTTTGTGGTTTAAGTAAAATGCAAAGTAAATTTTAGGTCTCATTTTAAATTGTTGGCAGACAAACTCTTTCGGAATGAGGAAAACACAAGCTTTTTTTTTTTTCTATTTGCAATTCTATATGAGCAGTCCCTTTTGCTCTAGTAATTTTTATACTGCCATGTTTCCAATTTGGGATGCCAGAGTGAGTTACTATATCCTTATTTTGGTACCCTTCCAATTTTTGACAGTGAAAACACAACTAAAAGGATGAGCTAATGAAATGAACAAAAAATGTAGCGCTTGGTCAAAATAAGGCTTGTATAAGTAGATCTAAATAAATCCGCCTAAATATACTTGGATAACAATTGCGTTCTTCTTCATCAGGTTAAGTTGGAGAAATTTGAATTGCTGCATTTCCAAGTGCAACTTTACATGCATTTTACAAGCCTGGTTTTAGTCAGACAAAGCCAATAATTATATTTAATTAAATAGAAAACAAATGCATTTTTTTCTATTTCAAAGCAAAAGCTATGAGATGATAATCATATCTAAAACAGATACAGCTGACAAATGCTACATTTGTTTTTTAAAAAAGGAAACATCTCACATTCTTTCTTCATAGAACAAAAATTTTTATTGTAGTCATCCTCTGCTGTCCAGTCCCACTGCAGTGTTTAGCTCCATCGTTTAGCCACATTATTGGAACTACGACAAGTTACCAAAGTGGTAAATTGGGACACTTCATGTAGACATTTTGACAATAGAAATAACTCCGCAATTTACCACACCAGTGGACATGTCGCCATAGTTAGTATTCTACAAAAGCAAAAAGATCATATGTAGTTAGATTTAATAAACTGTCTCAGTATTTATCTGAGGATCCATCTCTCCTGTTCTCCATAATACTACCAAAGCAACAGAGCCTGCTTTTAAAACCACCAATTATGAGCTAAAACACAAAACAACCACTCCTAGAAAGCTGCAGGTTGACTGCAGTTCCTTTTAGGACAGCCTGTTTGCGTGAGTGCTGATGAAAATAGTTGGGCCACCCGCATCTTCCTGTCTTAGTTGCTGTTCTCAAAGATCTAAAAGCGGCGTCAAGATGTGCCAATGAACCAGAGCAGAACAGATTGCCTTATCTGTGCCTTTCACATAATTCTTTGGCGAGAGCAGAAATAAGACTTGTGGTTTATGGGATGTTGTGGGCAAGGCGTCATGAGTGCACCTGTGTGATTTCACAGAGATAAAGCAGAAAACAGAAACAGGCTTCACTTGTCAATTTAGGCATTACATCACTGCAGACTTAAAAACTATTTCAAATTGTGCAACCAAGACCAAGGAGATGGTATGATAAAAAAAAAAAAAAATCCTGAAAGTGCATTAGGATCACAAGCTGGAATGGCAAAGGTAAAGGATAAAAAATCAAGGTGAGGTGGTAGAATGATGCATGTGTAACAGGATGCTATACTAAGTAACACTGACCTCTACATTTTGGACCTGGACATCTACATATTGTTACAAAGCAACAAACCCTCTCCAATGGTTGTCTGTTTTCAAGACAACCATTGGTACTGTACTGTCAGTGTATTAAGCTCGCAATGTGTGATGCTGTTTTGGTAGTGGCCACTGTTTGTGCTGTGTTTGACCTCTGGACCGCCGAGCTGTCTTCACGTGTCAGTTAGGAGCTTAGGGTCCTAGGGTGCTCCCGGTAGGGTCTGTGCAATGAACAGCAGATGACAGACCTACACGGTCAGCCTCAGTGTGTGTGATCTTTAAATCATCATGGGACAACTCTCTGACAGCCATGGTGTTTATTGGTTACACTTTGGCTGCAACTGAAAAGGTATGTCTACCGCTGATACAGGTCCAAGAGGAGAAATACAAAGAGACGAATGGCCTGTTAACAGCTTTTTTGAATCAATGTCCTGAATGTACTTGAAGAACAGAAAACACAAGCTCACTGACAAAACACTCTAGTGTTATATTAAAGTTATAGATTAGCAGATTGGCTCCAAGTGGACCTATTCTCAAAGCTATAAAAGATTTTAGGATGAATGTTGAATCACTGTTGGGAATATTGTCCATGACATTATATAGACAATATTGGACCACTAACCTTCATTAAACCCATTATTGTGTTTGTCGGATACATGCAGAGCCATTCCACTGCATGTTGAAATAAATCACCAGATTAGCAGATCTAGCTGTAAACTGTGGTTTGGTGAAAACACTAGTGGCACCAGTGACTTGTGAAAGTTAAATGCAAAGTAAGCATATATTTAAAGTGCAAGCAATGACAAAGGACCCTCTCACCCCTTGGAGCACGGATGGACTGCTGTTTACCAACCCCTAGATCAGAAACCAGCTGAATCCTGGTGAAGAAAGATTTGTGCAAGCCATTGGAAATCTCCCCAAAAATGGACCAACATGGCTGGCTTCTGTGTGTCATAGATGTATATGTGTGCTAACTTTGGTGAATATAGGTTAAACCTGCAGGTGTGGCTGCAAGTTTCTTTCAAGGAAACGCCATTGGAAAAAGTTTTTGTGTTTCTGATAATTTTACCATGCCTTGGGTCACATTTTTGTGAAGTGACCTTAAGTCACATCGAATTTCCATTCTTGAACAAGTTTGTTGCAGTGCTACATTGTTCAAGGTTTTGTTAAAATATTCACAAATCTTTGTCTCACACATGCCACTGATGTTTATATAAATGGAATGAGATCTGAAGGAAGACTTTGTATAGAACACCCCTCATTTAGTCCCATTAGGTGGCGCTATGAGACAGATGCTATATTATTATATAATATTGTTGTGCTTCGGTCGTGAATGTGCACAAACACTCCACTGGGTCAAACCAACTCTGATAAGGTTTTTTTTTTTTTAGACTAGGCATTTTATGGAAACATGTATCTCCAGTTGGTCAGTGATGCCAAGATTGAAGTATTTAGCTCTCCACTTATAACGGTAAAAAAAATACCTAAAATTCCCACTGAATCCTTCGGAGCTTTTCTTGTCTGTGACTGTCTGATACCTGTCCAAGTTTTAGATGAGTTCACTGGGCTGAAGAGGTATAGCAGTTTTCCTGGATTGGGCAAAATGAACCCATTGCCCTCCACAGCAGACTGTTGTGTCTTTACAAAAGCATATCAGAGCAAAGAGTAGTCCTCCTAAATTCTACAGCCAGGTTTATTTATGCTTTCCTATCAGATATTCTTTTCTATCAGATTCCTTCACATTAGGAGAAATCCATGGACCACCAAGACAAGTCCGGGCAAGTTTTGCACACAGTTACACCATGAGCCTTTCATGAGTCTGAACCAAAGTGGCATGAAGGTTTGGATGGAATTGAGAGGTGGCACCACGACAGTTGGTTCCCAATGACTCCTGTTTTAAAGAAGTGTCAAATTAACTGGCTGTGATACTATTATGAGACAGCATTTGCTTTGTAGTGTATCCACTAATATATCAAGATAAACTGACCCAACATAAGTGGCTGAACATTACTACATGTGCACTGTTAGCATCCTAGTCTGTGTACTCTGCTTCAACAACTGATTGTTGGCCTGTGCGAGGGGATGTCATAGCTTATTAGCACAGTATTCTTTCACTGTCTCTGCACAAATGCCTGCACTCTGCGAAAATCAGACAAACCCGGTGACCCTGCAGAAACTGAGCAGATATCAAGGATGTATAGTCACTTCAGAGCTGTTTAAACACAAGACATTCCAAGAAAAACATGTGGATTTCTTATCCTCCAGGTTATCTAACAAAAAACAAAACAAAAATAGGGGCAGTTATATACACTTCAGATCATATATGCATCACATGCATCCCTCTGGAGAAACATGCTTCACCGCATGTACCACACAGAGTTAGGAGTCTTTATCAAGATAAACTACAACCTTTTAACCTTAAGTCCACACTAACTTTATCACTGATAGTGTTGTAATGTTCATTTCACTGTGGTGTGTGTTCAAAAACTCTAAATAACTCACTACATTCAAGCTGTAGCACATATAATGATAGTCTGCCTATTTTATATAGCTACTGCCAATGGACAATTGCACAAGAGACGTGAACAGTTGTTTCCTCAATTATAATCTTAATCTTCTATTAAAAGTCAATTATTGTAACTCGGGGATAGGTTATGAAATGCTTTAAACACAAATAGTAAAAAATTTGGCAAATTTAATTTAAAAAAGATTAAATAAGATAAGTTTTTTGTCCCAATCAGACTTCAGGTAACTGCATTGTGCACTATTTCCAACTATGGCTAAATTCACATAGGCAAAACCAATAATAATAATCATTTTAATCACAACACAATACATCCAATCCAGCATTTTTACTTTGCTTCTCTTTTTTCTTTTCCTGTTTTTATATTTTTTCACATACATTTTTGTTTGTATGTAGATATAGCCAGTGCTACTTCAGACACTTTTCTAGAAGATTTTTACCGCCTTTGATTCAGTGTTAAGTTGTGTTGACCAACTTCACCAACTCGACTTGAATTGAAAAGACCAACTGCCAATGGGAGCTCTCCTTTATTCAAGACCTCCTTGTCTGCAAGCACGTGATTGGCCAAAGCTCGATATCATGGGCTGCACAATGTCATCCTTTCAAATTTTGATTTTGTTTATCGCATTTAAAAGGAGCTTGTTTGAAATAATTTAGTTGTGAGAATCTTTTAAAAAGAAGTGGTCTGAAAAATGTGGTCATTGAAATGGAACCTTTAAACAGAAAGAACTCCCAGGTTTCATGCACAGTTCATTAGACAACTATGAACAATGTATTGACTGAATTCTAATGTTCCATAATGCACTTGGAATGAATCTCATTTGAAAAAGGTTGTTCAAGTTTCCTAGGCGGTCTGTTCAGCTCATCAGCTCATGAAGTTTTTATGCTCTTCCAGCATCCAGTCCAGAGTCTTGTATTTCTATGTTAGAATTTCATTGAACTTGATTTTCTGAAATTGTGCAGTCCTAGCTGAGACTATCAAACATTTTGTTGATTGATTCTCACAAGTCATACCATAGCTGTATCGTGTGATTTTAATATTGTTTTACAAAAATTATGCAGCTCAAATGTGCAATACACTATATCAGGCTAAAGCTTAGAAATCCCATTTGCTGCGACCAAGCTCTATGTTGGTTTTGGTTCTAGCTCAGGTTTGCTTCTGGAGAATTCTTGGTGTTAACTTTCAGACAATCCTGTGTTAACACCATTTTGAGTGGAAACAACTTTCCACAGCTGTGCTCAGAACCAGCACCAAGCCAGGTTGGTGTAAAAAGTGAAAAAGTGTTGAATCCGCCTGCACTTCTGCACAGTCCAATGGTTGCAGCCTCAGACAGACGAAATAGTTTCACTCATCCAGTGACAAATGACAGCCTTTTCCCAATAGACCACTTTCTGTAAGTCTGAATGTAGGTCAGGTTTAATACTGGAGACAGTGAGTTTATGGGGATGAACCAGGCTCTGACCAGTGAGAGTGGGTGTCAGGGAGTTCATCACAGGCTTAGTTTCCAACTGAAGCACTGTGACTTCCATTGTTTCATATCCTGATATAGTCTGCAGGGACAGAAACAACAATGGCCCCAGACAATCAAAGAGTGGCACTCTACACACATACAGTTTGATCCCAGTGCTCCCAAGCACCCAGTGTTTGCTTAAGCCCTCAACTCATTCCAACAAAATCAAGTCTGAACCCTCAAGTAAACTGTTCAAAGCACTAGTTGTTTGGCCAGTCCAGTTGACTTTGGTGAAACTAAATGAATATTGTGGCTAGTAGCTCTGGGGTTCAACAGATTGTGGAGCAATGAGGTGGGCTTCAGTTAGGTTAATGAGTTCACTCAAACTGGATCAGATGTCAACAATGTTGCTCAGTACTCCACCTTTCCTGTTTTACCAACTCATGCAATATATGGTTACAAACCCATCCCATCATATTCTCACGCTCAAGACGATTCAGGACATCCTATGATTATGTTGGTGGCTTACCACAGACTTCTGTTAATACATTTTTTAGTAGATTTATCAAGACTGCAGGAGCTAAAATTTAGCACAAATATTTAGCACAAGAATTTAGCACTTCGGAAAGGTATATGCAAACCATTTGTGGAGACTGCTGTTTGCTATTTCAAAAAGGTAAATAGCTAATATGTAATAGTGTAATTAGCTGATTTGACTCCAGTGACAGCACAGTTTACATGCCAACACTTTCCCTATATTGTAAACTTTATATTTGCTGCTGGACAGCAGTGTCTCAAGGTGCTCGTCCCCCTACCACTCCAGACCTGTGTGCTCTGATGCCTGCCATGCTTTGCTTCACTCTTTGCCACTGTCCTGTTCTATTCATCTAAAAGGCCTAATAATATTTTTCTAGTAAGATGTGCAGGAATTTCAACTATTACTGTTACTCACCCAATATCAACTTACCCCTATATGTGTCCAAGCCACAAAGCGCAGGTGGAGTCTTAGGTGCAGATGGTTGGAACACAGGCGGGTGCACTTTCAGCATCTGTTATGTCCAACACATCAGAAGACATTCTTGAGTGTAGCTGTTGTTACTGTTGGCTGTGAACTGGAGAGTTGGACTGACCCACTTAAGTACTTATTTTGGCACATACTCATTATTATTGGCCTCACTGGTAGAGAGTCATTTCCTGGACACTTCAGTAAAGTGGTTAATATGGCTCTACATTCGGCGAGCTGAAGAACTGCTCACTGCTGATTGCAGATCAGTTCAGATGTTGTTGTTGTTCAGTGAAGTTGACTTGGTTGTACATTCGGAAGCTGCCAATGTTTGACTGGTGGGTTATTCTATTCCAGATTTCAGGAAAAATAAAAAATCTGCATCTCATACCCAGTCATGTAGATAGAGGCTTTAAATAATGATATAAATAAAACAATAAAATCTTTGGCCATCATTACTTATCATGTCCTTCTGTCACATAAAAGAATCATGTTAAACTGTTAATCTAAAATAAAAAATAAAAAATAATCTTCATCATTTCATTCTCGGAAGAAAACATTTTTAAATTTGTATAAATTATGAAGCAATATTTCAAATTGCAGATTCAGTGTATTCATGGAAATGTGGTGAATGTCTACCAAAACATTTACACCATTAATCCCAAGTTCATTACTAAAGGCAGGTCAAATAGTAAAGGATATTACTTTGTACATGTCTAATTAGATTTCAAATGTATGTCTGGTGCCTTTTTCTTATGGCCAGACCCATTCTATCTCTTTGTATAGAAGAAGATATAAGATATCTGGCCTGACTAGTCCACTTTAGAAGTCTCTTTATTCAGTGACATCCTTTAGCTTTCAGCACACTTCTCCTGTGAGTTATGAGCTAAAGATTGACTTCTCAACATGTCTGCTCACTCCTCCTTTTGTGTAAAGCCTTGTGTTAATCCAGCTCACGGGACCTGAGAGCCCACAGTCTCACTCAGAGCCCACCGTCGCGCTCCTTGCTGATCCTCAGCTCTATGTGCTGTCGACAGATGAATGTGCTCTTAGTTACGGCAGCCCATAATCTGATGTGTTAACAGCACATAGCTGCAAAACCACGGTGTGCTGCTGACAATAAATCTCCCAATGCTCTGGAGGTTAGAGGAGAGTGGTTTTGAAGACATGACTTTGGATGCATTAAACAAAGTCAATTTGAGGGTTACCGAGGGAGTGATAGCCGGCAATGTGTTTTGTTTTTTTATTTTATGTTGTTTTTCCTTAGCTAGCTTCTACTTCTGTATTTCTTTATGGAGAGTTGTATTAAATTGTCACTTCCCTGCCTTCATAGTGCGTGGCCTTCACTTTGTTCTCAGGCCAAGCAAATCATATATAATAGGCCTGTCTGGAACCTAATCATAATGCGAATAACGAATAATCAAACAGCACACATAAGCAGTCATCACACTCTTTTACAGTTATTTAAAAACTATTACAAAACTAGACTGCGCCTCTTTGAACATTATGTGCTGTGCAGATTTGAGGTAACGCTGACTCATTAAAGACAAACACTCTATTATCATTTCTCTGAGAGGAGCATTGTGTGTTCACTTACATGAACCCTGGTGAAGTGAAAACTGTGGAAAGTCACAGATGGTTGAAAGTGGGATCACATGAAGATTTATGATACTGTCTGTTATTGCCAGTAGCAATGAACGCATTTCACGCAGAAAGACACAAGACACCCAAAGCTCTCCCCAAGAGGCTGTTTGTGTAGAATTATACAAAAAATCCGTTTGAGAACCCCCAAAAATCTGGCCAAGAACACTTAGGCCCCATTCAGATCTGGCAGTAACTTGTGTCTGGACTGCTTGATCGCACTGGAATGAGTCCTGGCTGTCAGTGAAAGCATCTGCTGATATTGTGTTTTACAGTGAAAAAGCCACTTGTAAGAATACAGTTTAATTTAATTCAGTCAACTTTATTAATCTCCAAGGAGAAATGAAATTTTTAGGCCTTTTCAGGTAAATGAAAAAGCAAATGAATTGATTCAGACTTCATCAGCCAAACTCTTTTTAATTGTACCTTCTTATGACAGTCAGGAAGAAGATGTTCTTGTGGCTTTCTGTTCTGAATATTAGTGCCCACTCAAAAGAGCTGTTAGAAATGGCTACTTGGGATTAGATCATGATAAAACTCCTTTGAAAGTAAGGTCTGAACTAGTGTTGTCCAGATATGCAAAGAAACATATAGCACATGGCCCACTTACCACATTTCTTGCAATAGAGGGTCAATCCTGACTGGAGTGAACTGTCACTGCCACAGATCAGGACAAGGATATGTGGAAGAATACAACAATCTTCAGTGGCTATTTAATGAAGTGTGAAAAAGTCTCTGAGACCAAATACAAACATGTGATTCTTAATAAACCTGATCAAAACAGAGATATTTAAGTGCACGTAAAGAAACTTAAAACAAAATCCCATTAATGAGTGTGTCATTAACTAAAGTGCAACTGTTGTGCGTTTCTCTGCAGGAGCAGCTCCGAGCGGCGGAAGGAGAAGTCTCGGGATGCGGCCCGCTGCAGGAGAAGCAAAGAGACAGAAGTGTTCTACGAGTTGGCCCACCAGCTGCCCCTCCCCCACAGCATCAGCTCCCACCTGGACAAGGCCTCCATCATGAGGCTGGCCATCAGCTTCCTGCGCACACGCAAGCTGCTTACCACAGGCACGTACACATCCAGAGGCATGTATACATACAGAAGAATGTATACAGGCATGTACAGTATACACATCTGCATGGATCCATAAACATAAGGAAGGCTGGTATATTTCGGGTTAGAGAGAATAAATGCATCAGGTAATGTTAAAAAAAAAAAAAAAAAATGTTTTGGGGGGTCTCAGTCGGGTCATTTGCCCAGTGTCATTCCCCACTCTCTCGTCCTATTTCCTGTCTAGCTACTGTCTGCTATCAATAAAGGCCTAAAAATAATCTTATAAAAAAAATGTTTAGATGTGTTTAATGTTGTGAAATGTGGAGTAAGTGTTTCTACTAATGATGATAGGAATATCCCTAAATTGCCAAACCAGAATAACCAGCATGACCTTGTGACAGCACCATTTATTTTGGTAATTTTGTGACTGACAGTTATGATGCCCCTTGATTTACATGTGCTTTGCAATCCGACTATCAATCGATTAATCAGAAAAATAATTGCAAGATCAATTGTTTACATATATTATCCTTAGTTGCAGCCCACAGAGAAAAAAACTGCATTTTATAATAAAACAGTATTTTAAAATAAATAATTTTTAATTGAAATGCAACTATTAAGATGTAATGTGTATATTTTTATTATGTTTATATCAATATAATAATATCAATATTTGTCTAGTATTAGTATTTCACAGGTAAATATTCCACTCCCGCAGTATATTTGTGGTGCTATCCTTGTTAAACTGACATGAAAGCTAGTGTTGCTCATAATCGCATATGACTAATATCCATGATGCAGACAGGAGTTTGTCGGTCGCCTCCCACAGACTTCTCCATCCCCTCGTTATTTAAAATTAGACTGCAGGGAAACGCAACAAAGAGGCCAACCTATTGTTCTCAAATTCCTGCAGTGTGAGTTTGTGTCTGGAGGTGAGATCAGACAAAGACAGTCGAGGAGCTGCGTCGACGCCAATCCATCAAACACTAATCTCCAAACCTGTTTCCTTTTGACACAACCGTGAATAATTTTTGCTGTCTCATGTCATGTGCTTTGTCCTAATTTACAGTTTGGAATTGGATCTTATTATAATTTATGATATAATTAAAGAACCGCTGTGATATATTTGGATGCTGAACAATCATTTGTTTTACTGCAGTACTTGTACACAGGAAACTCGATTTTGTGACAGCCACAATCTGGAAATCTTGGTACTTAAACATCCATTTTTCTTCTCTTATATAACATCTGCTGGCGTCCAGTAATATGTAATCCTGCTTTGTTTAATCGGCTAACATTTCCTTAATCAAGCAGGTCGTGATTTGTATGTCATTAATCAGTCAGCCATTCAGTCCTCACATACGGAAGGTACTTCAATGTAACAATACACATCATATTTCATTCATCATTACTTCCGCTTTTCACTGATGGGTCATTTATAATACTAGTATAAGAGAAATACATCAGATGATCAACAGCATCTAACTAAATTTCAAAATGGAAAAAAAGTGGCAACATATGCTACCTTGCTTCCTCTATAGGATTTACAGTGGGCAGGCAGGTGCTGCTAATCACCAGGCCTTGATTAACTGATCATCAACAGGCATTTTTTGCATTAAAAAGGAACACATGAAGCTACTGTATGTGGGAATGAATGTACCATGCGTCAGAGGACTGAAGCCCAGCTCGATGCATGGTGTTGTCACAAAAGGGGGACCAGAGAACCCCAAGCTAGCAAGTTTGAGTTAGTGGTCTGCTTTTAAAAAGGTGGCGCTAAATACTGCAGTCAGCTGATTGGATAATATGTAATCCTCAAATGCCTTGTTTTTGTGATACACAGTCATAATCCAAGAGAAAATCTAAAAAAACCCAAAAAAAAACAAACAAAACTAGCGTTTATTAGTTGGCTTCGTATAGCTCTAGCTTAAATAAATTAAATAAAAACGTTGACTTGACTGTTGAGAATGCTGGGAATCAACTGGAAACCTTCTGTCTACTGCAGCAAAATATGGTGTGTATCTGCTGCCTCTTGCACTGCTACATATAACTCTCTTCTTTATATGACTTATTTGCAATGTATCCAAGTTCACTTCAAATACAATTGGTATCTCATTTAGAAACTCAACTTTTGTGGCACTTTTGTTTTTTTACTTAGCACCTCTTACCTAAAATACCACGGCTATGGCAAACAGTTATTACATCTTATATTGTAATGTGACTTACAACAATTTTACCTCAACGTCTGTTCACATGAATAAATGACTTGAATGAATCTATGTTCTATCAGTGGGAAGTGGTGTGGCTCATTTGTTAAAGAAGATGAAGATCATTTATCAAGTGACTCTTTTGTCGGACTAAACCTTTAAGAAATGAGAATTCCTGGAAATCCAACTGGACAATGAAGAAGAGGAAGAAAAGATGGATGTTAAAATATGGAGAAAAAAGGTACAGAATGTGAAAGCGAAAAAGTGGTGGAGCGGAGGGGTGAGGAAGAGGAGGGGAGCATGGGATGATGGGACAGATAGCGGCACGTTATCGGCTCGTCTGATTGTTCCATGAGGGAGAGATCTGAGAGGAAGCAACCAGCTCTGCCCATCACTCGCACTAGCCATAACAGCCGACCACCATGGCGCCGAACATACTGGCATGTGCACGCTCACATGCACAACCACACACACACTCCAGGAAACTCCTCATTGTGTAACTGCTCAAGTTCGGATTAGGTTTAGTGGACTCTCCCGTTCATTCTTAAATTTGTCTGTGTAATCCACTCACAGTGGGATTGACGTATATCGTTGGATTAGAAGTAGTGAGTATTATTTAACAAACTGTTCTCCTTGAGTCAAGATAAAATCAGTTTTGTCATCTTTCCACGAACACGTCAGCGTTTGGAGAATAAAGGGAGATTGACTGTGATATATTCACTCCGGAATAACAACTCCTGTTTAATGCATAAACATTAAAACTATTTGGCAATTTGGAACGTTTTGATACATTTGATATCACTATGCAACACTGTATATGCACTGAATATTCTGTCGAGTTCCTTTGCAAAAACAGATAAACATCTCTTTATTTTATCATTATGAACTAACATAACACTACTAACATAGTAAGCAAAACAACTGATTGTAAATAAACAATTAGCAAACATAACTTTTTATTAATCATGAATTTTCTTATCAAACTAGCAGGAAACTTTGAGTATATTGGTTTCTAATTGTCCATTGTCCATATTCCAAAGACTACTTGAACTGCTATAGTTACAGAATTCCATAAGCCCAGTCTTGTCCAGACCGAGATCACCTCTTTTTGCTGAACTAAAGAGCAGCTGTTTGGTCCAAACCGCTGGAGCTTTCACACCTGAAGATTTGGATCAAACCAAACAGGAAAGTCCAAAAGTCCGGACCAAGTTCAGATGTGAAAGCCCCCTAAAGGTCTCGTTTCTTCTCAGATTATTCTTATTACAGAATGCTATAAGGGGAACTCCTCAGCTTAAAAAGTTGCACACTGTAGTTTTGGGAGAAGGGAAAAACACAATGACAACTGAAAATGATTCATACACTTTATCCAACTTTGATGTCGCCCTCCTCCATGTGTAACCAGGAAGTACCTTGCTGAAAAACAGTGGATTTGTATCTTAGGTCACAGCAGCCTACATCAGAAGACAGATGACGCCAAAGGGGTTTCCTCTTATATTTTTGTTTTCCACACCCTTGCGTTTTTCATGTTATTTTGCTCAAAAAGTCTACAATTGACTGGAGAAGCTCACCTTTTTAACCCTGCTGCTTCCAAACTAGACTTACTCCTTTAGCAACAACAAACGTCTGAATTTTCCGAGCCGCTTCGAGTTGGATCTGAAGCCCGTTCTTTTGAAAACAGGGCGATTATGTAATGGCAGAACAACAGAGAGAAGAAAAAGTACAGCCCAGTCCACATGTCAGCTAATCACATTGAAGTATTTAGGCCAAAGGTGGTGCTAGGCTCTGGACCGGGACCCAGCGTCTCTCCTCAGCTCTCGCCGGGTCCATGAGAAAGACCCGGTCTCCCCTGAGGGTCCAGTCTGAACTCTAGCTGCAGGCCTCGTCCAAGGTCTTGCCTCAGATCTGCCTGGGAAGAGTTATATACAGTTATATAGAATACACTCAACCCAGGGTAGTTCTGGGTTTAGTCCTCATTCAGTGTTGGTTATGCCATGGTTCTAGTTTTAGGCTGAAATCTGTGTACACCTCAAATGTGGTTTATTGCTTTTGTTCAGTTTATATTTAGCTCTGTTTTAATTCTTGGTCTTGGTTCAGTTAAGTTAGTGCTAGTACTGGTTTGTTTAGGCTCGGGCTTTATCCTGGTTTAGTGTTGGGTTTAGAATTGGTTCTAGTCTGGGTTTAATCCTGATGTAATTCTGTGTTTTGTCCTGCATTTAGCTTTGGTTTAGCACGGGTTCATTCTTCTTTGATTCTAGTGAAGTCCTAGTTTTTTTGTTTTTCTTGGTGGTATGCCTGATTTTACCAATAAAGTTAAAGCCTCTGCTGCCAATGCATTTTTTTAATTTTTTTTTTACAGTTTTGACAAAACACAAGTTTTAACACAACTACTAACTAACCTATAAGCTGTTGTGTTAGGAGCCTGCAATACAATGCAGCGTAGCTAACTGTAATATAACCATATAACTGTAACAAGTGGAGTAGGTCAGTTAGTGGTTTTAATCATTTTCAGTAATTATTAAAATGCATTTTCATGTAGCATTTACATACCCAGATTAAACTTAATAAAGCTAAAGCAAACAAAGCTAAATTTGACCAAATTTAGAAATGTTTTTTTAAAATGTTTAATTGTCCAATAAAACGTTTATGTCATTTTAAACTAAGTTTTAATAAACTCTGATTTGCACTAATCTAAGATTGAATTAATATGATTAATTAATGATGCATCAAGGCCTTAGTCTTTTAATCTGGGTTTCATTTTTGTCTAATAGAGTTTTAGTGGGGTTTGTTCTTGGGTGTAGTCTTGTTTTCTCACCTTCAAACTTTTATTCAGTGCAGACTGATTAAGTCATGGTTCAAGCCCCAGTTAAGTTTTAGTTAAGTCATGGGTTTTATCTTAATTTAGTCCCTATTTTCTTTCAGAAACCTTACTTTTACTTTCACATCCCTGATTCCTACTTTAATTTAACTTAAAAATGTTTAGTTCCAAGTTTATTGCTGCTTTAGTTTGGGAATAAGCTGTGTTTATTCCATGGATCAGTCCTTTAGACCTGGTATGCTCCCCTGAGGCTTGAGTCTAAACTGTAGCCGCGGGCCTTGCTCTGGGATCTTGTCGGGAGCCTTGGGAACGCTTATCTGAGGGAAGCACACTGGAGGAATTACAAACTTCCCACCCTCCACCCTGGTCCGCTACTGGGCTTTGTTCAGACCAGCACACACACACTCACACTTACACCGAGCCAATGTGTGCGCGTCGGCTGAACATCAGCGGGAGACGGCCCGAATATTTGTGTAGTGCTCTGTGAAAAATTGGCCATATCTGTAAAATCTAAGAGCTGTGAAGTGTGAGGAATGGCTGTGTAGTTAATTTGTCGGAGCTTCGGGAGTTGCCGACGCAGGAAGAAGCTGCTCTGGTTTGTTTTGGCCATTGCCCAAAGGTGCAACAAGAAAACCAGGCTTAAAGGAACAGTTCACTATTTTGTAAATAGAATAGGGTGAGATAATTTATTCCCTACACTAAATAAAAAGTGTCCGTCAGAAAACTCCTAGTTTAGAGAAGCACCCAGCCCCTGGGTCACGTGCTGTCTGTCTGATAGTTTTGTTTTGTGACTTACAAATTAAAAGCCATGTTACTAATATCAAAATATGGGGTTCTATTGTCATATGACTTCTAACTAGAAATTAAAAAAAAGAGTAAGCAGTGTGACTTAATCAGTGCTGACAAGAAAACCACCATTTGTAAACTGTGAGTGAACACATAACATATTAACAGCTGACGCATTCATATGAACTGGAAAAACGTCATTATACTCAACTGTTGCATCATGGTTTAACTGGGACTAAGGGGTTTGTTTCATTCTCAGATGAAAATATTGGATTAAATCAGTTTATCAACAAACTAGAACCACTCTAGAAATACAAAGCAAGCTTACCACCAAAGTGTCCCCCTTGTGTTCAGAGAAAATGTTATCTAGATCTAATTTGACAATCAAATCAAATTGTGACCATAAAAAAGAACTAATAGAATTAAAGATTTGGTGAATTGTGACAGCAGTGGCCCCATTAGCAGCCACAGAGCACAAAAGTCTCTTTATAAAATAGCTGACTATCCCTTTAAGGCCATACACACCCAGAGTGGTGTGAAAGTGACCATTCATATGTAACTTTTGATGTTTACTGTGTCCGTACAGGCTACAACAGTAGCAGCAGCAGCAGCAGCAGCAGCCACGAGGATGGACAGATGGACAGTCTGTACCTGAAGTCTCTGGAGGGCTTCATCACCGTGGTAACGTCTGACGGGGACATGATCTTCCTGTCCGAGAACATCAACAAGTTCATGGGCCTCACGCAGGTAAACACACTACACTGAAATCAAAGACTAAATTCTTTATGAGATATTAATTATTTTGCAAATTATCTTGAACAGTAAAGCTACAAGATATGGATGAAAAAAGGTGACAGGGTGGTAAGCACTCAAGACTCACAGCAAGAACATTCCCTGCAGTGCTGCAGTTTTCACTACTACTGACATGTTCTATAGGTCTTGGAAAAAAAAGATAAGTCATCTCATTAGGGCTTTGCTGGTTAAATATAGTTCTGATAAATTACATAAAACTGAAAAAATAAAATAAGAAAAATAATAAGATAGACCTTTAAACTGAGTTCTGTTGAGCCTTAAATATGTATTTTTTCCAAGAGACAGTTGCAAATAGCAGCAGTTAAACGTGATATCTTCTCTTTTGTTTCACTTTGGCCTCAACAAGAAACAAATACATTCTTAGAGCAATGTCAACATTAATAAAGTGTTTTCCAAGGGAACAACATGTACACTTTCCTTCCCATGCCGCTGTTTCAAATGAGTTAACTAGTTCGACATGTTAAAGTCAACAGTGCTTATGTCTCTACTTGTCTTCTCTGTTATGTTTTCTTACTGGGATTTCAAAATGTTCCCCAGTGCAGATCGTAATAATAACAACAGAGGATCTTCAGCAGTTAATGTAGTGTGCAGCTTATGTTTGTGTAACTCTGCTTTGAACTAGTCTGCAGCAAAACAAGCTGAGTGTGTGACTGCTCAGAATTAGTTCACATGAAACAGTTTAGTATAATATTCCAGTATACATTTTCCAGCCATGGAATTGACCTGAAAACTGAATAAAACGTCCACATCTTCAGGAAATATGTTCTTGTTGTGAGGCAGGAGTGCTAACCATTCTGCCACTGTACTGCCCATGAACGATTTCTCAAAGTGGGCACCCTGATTTTGTTTACACTGTTATAGTTTGACATTCACTCATGATATTTCATATTTCAGGTGGAGCTCACCGGCCACAGCATCTTCGACTTCACTCACCCATGTGACCACGAGGAAATCAGAGAGAATCTGAGCCTGAAGACAGCAGGTCAGCACCAAGACAAACACCTATACACGACATTTTTATTAAAGGTGCCGTGTGTAGTTTTTGGGGATCAAACCTGCTAAAAACTGCTACAAAGCACCGTCTTGAGCCAGAAAATTTAAAGTTTGCTTTAAGTAAACAGGCACTTACCTGGATAAAAACCCACATTGGAGACAGACCTAATTTGGGGATGAAACTCATTTGAAAAACATACATCCAATAAAAGAACAGAAAGACCGCCCCATTAAATAAAAACAGTTCAACAGGATCCAACAGGATGTATACTGGAGCCAATGTCTATGAATCTCATACTTGACCCATTTACCTTTTGTAAAGTGAATGGGTCTGGATAGTATATTATTTTAGCAGCTACACACACTGCACACTGTACCTTTAATATAAACTGCATTCGATATAAACACATTTTGAAGAACTGTACCTGCTTTATTGGTCACACCAAACCCACATGATTAAGTGTTGTCCTTTAAATTCTTGTTTTGGACCAGAAGCCTTGGGACATACTGTACCTATGATCACTTACAAAACATATTGACAGCATAGCATGTAAAAGTTCAGGGTCTAAACTAGTCAGCACCTGCTTGGACCTGTGGGAAAAGGCACAATCCGAGTAAAGCACAGTGTACATGAATGCCGTTATATAATCTCTCACATGAACAAGGCTTCTTCTAAGGGCATGGGGCAGGAATAACAGAGGGAAAGGTGAGAGATACAGAACTGAGTAGTAAGAATAACTGATAAGCTGACATAATTTTCACTATATAAATGTCTTTAACTAGGGCGGGGCATTATAAAAACTTACCATAGCGAGAGCACACAAAGCTGCGGTTGATAAGTCTTATCAGCAGCAGCCACAAACACACGCGTAACAATGCAGTTTATAATAGTTTTCCCTCTAAAAGCACTCATACAACGTGGACACTCTCAAAAAACTCTTGGTATTGTTAGAAGAAAGTGTTGCTGCAGAGATAAAGGCGTATGTCGGAGTCGGCGCTGGACAAAGGACACTCTGCTCTGGCTCCAGTTCAGTTCTGACTTCTGTGATGTAACCGCCTGGCCCACTTTTGTGCACTGTGTGAAAGAAAAAACAGTTTTCTCTCATAGAACAGGGATGTCAGACCAAGGCCCAGGGAGGTTTTAGTGTGGCAGTTTCCCTATGCATTTACATAATACCATTCAATTACAGGTATTTAGGGAAACTGGTTATCACACTATTAATGCGACTAATATTTAGTAAATAAAGTAATTGAAATAAATAAATCTGATGTTTTTATTGTGTATTATCTGTTGAGTGAACTGATAAGAGTCTAAGCAAGTATATATATGCTCTTGGTTGTGTTGGCAGGCAGTGGATTTGCCAAGAAGGGCAAGGAGTTGAACACAGAGAGAGATTTCTTCATGAGGATGAAGTGCACAGTGACCAACAGAGGACGCACTGTCAACCTCAAGTCGGCCAGCTGGAAGGTAAGACCCCATAGAGCAGCCCCACTCAAACACATACAAACCTTCTATATACAGCCTATATCTCAATTTCACCCAAAATGTCACTTTCTGGTCCTCACATGGTGGTTTGCCCTGTCCAGGTGCTGCACTGCACCGGCCACCTGAAGATGTACAACAGCTGCCCCCCTCGGGTGCTGTGTGGCTTTAAAGAGCCGCCGCTGACCTGCGCGGTCCTGATGTGTGAGCCCATCCCGCACCCGTCCAATATTGACACACCGCTGGACAGCAGGACCTTCCTAAGCCGCCACAGTATGGACATGAAGTTCACCTACTGTGACGAGAGGTACCTACAGCACAGCCCCCTGAGGAGTGCACCAAACATCTGTGACCTCCTACAGGGAGTAATTGCACACATCTGTTGTTTTAGGGGGTTGCAAAATTCTTTATAAAAGCAGGTTCAAGGGTACGCAATGGTCCAAAACCAATCTGAATCAGGTTGCAGTTGATTGCAGAATTCTGATTAAAGTTTAACTTGGCTTGGACGTTAGCAGCTAATGTGAGACAGAAATACTCTCAAACATGAAAACTAAAGGTAAAATGAGGTGAAAACAAACATTGCATCATATTACTCTTAAGCTGATGTCATCTCTGCGGGACAGCCCAGAGCGGCCATCGTACCTATCAACTCGACAACAGACCCGCCGCTGTTACATGTAAACCACAGCCAAGAAAAGACTGGCTCGCACCTAAATATTTTCTATCTGGCACACACAGACTCAGGTTACACAACCACATGCACACAGACGGCTAATCTTATCAAGCTGCTAATGCAGGACAAAGGTTTCTTGTCGCAGAAAGTCTTTGTCCGTCCAAGCCACAAACAAGGACCCATTTTCTTTTTAGCCCTTTTTGTTGAAATTTAATAACTGCATAAATCTTGTCTCCAATTACGCAAATGAGTTTATTGTAGGTGGCCAGTCTTCTGGGCTCAGCGGGGACTTAGACTCATTAGGGACATTAAGGGGGAAAACAGTTTCTTCAGTTTGTGTTTGTCAGAGTGAGAGACCAGAAAAGACAAAGAAATGGAACAAGGAAAATGGAACTATGAAGTCATGCTGACGTTCATACTTCATGCTTCCATTCCAAATACGCTAAACACAAAGCTCTTTGACAAAATCGGAGTGTAAAAGAAAAGTTGCAGAAGAAATTATGCAGTTCTTGGAAAAGTATGTTTGCTTCTAACCTACTATAACTCTGTTTTTCAACAAGAAGGCATAAAATGTAGTGTTTTTATATAAATATATAATTTAAACAAAACTATTTCATCGTCGTTTGACCAGAGTTGGCCTTGGAGATTCAGCTTTCTCTTGCTAAGTCCTATTTATCATTATTAAATAATTAAAGACAAGAAGGAAACCTTTTGCTTAGCTACCAAAAATCCCCAGTTTCTGTAAAAGCAAGATTATTTTGGCAAATGGCAACCAACTGACAGCCACAGTCACTAGATGTTAATGACTACATGTTTATCACCGTTATGGGCATTCACATTGTACAAATACATATCAGGTAAAGTAACACACATACAGCTTCAGGGCTATGCAAAAATATGTTAGCTCCATGGCATATTAGCATTCTTGCTACATCAGCTAGTGGTAACCAACACGGCAGCCAACATTCTTAAATTCAGCTGAAATCTCTTAAACAGTTTTTTGTATTCTTTCCGCTGCCACTTAAGTGTCCCATTTTATAAATAAATGGAAACACTTTTGTATCTTTTTGGTGACATTATATGTGTAAAGGCTTTAAGTAGCTAATTTTTTTCCATTGTCAAAGAGTTTCTAAGTGGTACAAACCACATAAATAAATATGCTTTAAGTTTCAACATTTGGCTTACAAGGATCACAAATGAGGCTATATTGACCTGTAGGATGTAATTTTGAAAGAGGTCTGAAATAATTTGATAAAAAGTATGGTAAACTATAACTATTATTGAAATTTAAGGGCATTTTGTCTCTTTTTGTCTGTTTTCTGTCCTCGTCTAACTTTTAGCTGTCATTTTACCTTTACCTTGACCTCCCGTCTCCTCTAGTCCTCACTGCACGACTCATCATTTGCAGATTGTTAATCTTCATTCTATTCTTTGTGTTCTTTTACAAAAAAAAAAAAAAAAAAAAGGCCCTTCTCTGTCCTGGGATCACTCACTCATCGCTCAGATGATGTTACACAGGGATGGAGAGGAAATGGGCCGAAAGCTATACCTGAGTTAGATTTAAAAACCTGCTGTGCCTTCCAAATATACTTAACAGAGCAAGAAAGTCTGGTCAAATGTTTTTAATGGACAGCATTGTCAGATTTGCAGTTAGCTTTCTACTTTTTCTGCTAAGGAGTAATCATGCTAAGGAGATCAATAACATTTCCAATAATGAAACCCCATTTAACCATTAATAAACATATAATTAACAATACAACCATATCTAGTGTCAAACAGCCCACTTGCTGCTAGTTCTAACAGCATCATCATTGTTTACAACCCTATCTTGTTTGTTATTGGATAGACTTTGAAAAGGGAAATGGGTCTAGAATCCCTTCCCCTACTTGGATTTCTACTCACTAAAAATCCTACCTGACCAAGAGGCAGCACATCATTTCTTTCTGATTGTTTGTTGGAAATTTAACCTTAATCCCTAGAGACTGAAATAATTCTTTGAGTAGAATAAAAACATAATTAAGATAGGCACAGATTTGTAGCATTTGCTTTGAAACAGAGAGTGAGTTAATGTGAAAACAAGTGTGTAATATTTTGCTTGTGTTTGCAGAGTGACAGAGCTGGTGGGCTATACACCTGAGGATCTTATGGGCCGGTCAGTCTATGACTTTTACCACGCCATGGACTCAGACAGTGTCACCAGGAGCCACCACAACCGTAGGCGCTCAACACACACAACTACACATGTAAAACTGTTCAAGTGGGAGGCCATTTTGCCCATGTGATGTCCCAGTGTGTGTTATTTGTGGTGGGAACCCTACATTAGCATGCCACTATGTTGTTTGTGTGTGCAGAACAAGAGCTCAGTATTAAGATGTCTTGTATCAAATTAGGCGTAGCCAGTGATGGCCTGATGAGGCGTGCACATCTGTGGCCACAAACACAGAGAGGGAACCAGGTGGCCTCTATTACTTTCTAATGATGCTGTGTGTTTCCACTGACAGTGTAATACCATTAAAAGATCCAAACAACAGGAGTTTGCATTCAGTTGTAGCCAAAGGCGCCCTGTGTATGTCTGGTATAGGCTCTCTTTTAATACTGAAAACCGCTAGAAACATAAACATTTTAGCTGCATAGATACATATTGTACATAGCACTTTTTATTCAGTTTCATTAAAATTACAAAGAATAAACAGAGAAACAGTAAAAAGCTGGGTTTTGAGAAATAAAAATGTAAATGTCCTCAGATCTTCTGGAGCTGTTCCAGAGTATAGTGGCATGGCCTGCAGCAGGAAAACATGCAATAACTATGTTGAAGAATGTTATAACAATATAACCTAAATTTTTTTTATTCTCCTTTCTCATAATACAAATTGAAATTAAGGCAAACATTTTGAAAAATACAAGACAAGTTTCACTCACTTTCATTTTTGTTTTCATTACATAGGTGTTTTGATTTGGCAGTTATATGATCTGAGGGGCCTGGTTCAGAGATTAAAAACATGGATTATTACTTTATAATCCATTAAATCATTTTAAAATCAACCCCACAGCCAACAATGTATTATCGTTATAATATAAATCAACAAGATATTTTGTGAGTGTAAAAAACGTCATTACCAAGTTATGTCACCATTGCATTGTTCAACAAAAATAGTGCATTTGTTCCTCCATCTTTCGTATCAGGACAATATCATCAGAGTGGAACATGTGTCATAATATGAGTTATTTAGTGATTCCCAGCCCTCATGTTCTGTGGTTTTCCTTTTCTGGTCCCCATCATCTGTCCCCTGTCCTGACTTAGCTCAAATGTGAGGAGATAAAGAGCTCTCTATCTGCGGGCTTCCCTCACAGACAGCCGCCGCTGCCCCGGTCTCACGGCCAACGTGACCAGCGTGTTGACCAGCACATGCTAACAGCCTCTCTGCTACATGCACACTGTCCCTGGCCTTCTGCGTTCTCTCTGACCACAGCCCCGCTTTCCCACGCCACCGCTGTACTCTGGAGCGGGGCCAGCACATGTCCTCCTCGGCTTAAACATTCCACTGGATCCTGCGAATTTATCCAACATGAGATTTCTAACTTTTTTGAGGGAATGGATTTATGAAGTTGAATACTAGTAAATCATGAAAGGCTGTCTTCTTGTTTCTCTCTGCAGTGTGCACCAAGGGACAGGCGGTCACTGGACAGTATCGAATGCTGGCAAAGAATGGAGGCTTCGTCTGGGTCGAGACCCAGGGGACTGTCATCTATAACAGCCGCAACTCCCAGCCTCAGTGCATTGTCTGCGTCAACTACGTCCTCAGGTGGGTGCTTGGTTTTCTGCAGCTGTCACATCATCAACTCATTTTATTTCATTTAATAAACAGTTAAATATAAACACATTGAAAAAAGTCAAGATCGAAAAGGAGCAGAAATAGAAAATTTTGATGTCTGTCCCCTCTCTCCTTTCATCAGATCATGACATTTTAAGAACTCTTTGAACAGTCTCTTGTCAAAAGTTGAGGGTGCAGTGTGAAAATGTTAAGTTTATTGTGTAAAATGGGTGAAAAACTGTGTGTTTAGTTGTGCAAGTGCAAGTTTATTTATACAGCAACTTTGGTGTTGCAATGTCAACATGGAGTGCTTTACAAAAGACAAATACAAAACAGCAACAACAAATGAAGCAAAGTATAACATGAAGCAAACTATAAAAAAATAAATAAAGGAACAACACATACACAATACTGAATAATAACAAAAGGTGAGTCTTTAGCTTGGATTTAAAAATGCTCATTTTTTGAGGTTGGGAGTTCCACAATATTTCAGCAAAGAAGTCATCTATAACCACATCAAAATAAAACTCTAAGACATTTAGAGCTCTACAGATCCCAGTGGAAGTCAGTAGTGGATAAACTGAGCACTGCTGGGGGAGAAGCACATTTCTTATTTGAGGGTATATTCCTGCATCCAGGGTTAGAACATTTAAGAACTTATTTTGTTTCAGATTTTTGAAGTCAACTCACCGTTTGACATATTTCCACTGGGTTTGTTAATAGACAACAGCATGTCCCTGCAGGGCTACCATAGCTATTTACATGCCTTAAAAAGCAGGAGTGAAGTATGGACTTTTAATCTACAATTTCACCAACAAGTGTTAAAATGCCAGAAAGCAAATATTCCCATATCATCTCTTTACTTACCTACTTAACTTACAGTCATTTGAAACACTCCAAATTCCAAATATATCTTATATATATCTTATATCTTATTATATTTTTACACAAGCCTAAATATGAATCTACTCAAAGCTATTTTTCTGGGGGTTTTTTTCAGTTTCTGCATCACAACTTTCTTTATTATGCCAGTGAAATGTCTTTATCCTTCATGATTTTTAACTACTAATCGTGTGTATAATTACTGTAATATTGCAGGCCAGGTTTTATTTTTTTTAAAAATTAAAGTGGACCCTCATACTGACTTTCCCTCTCATTCTTTTCTGGCAGTGATGTTGAGGAGAAGTCCATGATCTTGTCCTTGGAGCAGACGGAGACCCTGTTCAAGCCTCACCACATGAGCAGCTTCTTCTCTTCAGGAGGAGCAGGACCAGCCAAAGACATTGGTGACAACCTCTTCACCAAACTCAAAGAGGAACCAGAGGACCTGGCTCAGCTCGCACCAACTCCAGGAGACACTATCGTCAGCCTGGACTTTGGTTTGTACAGATACTTAGTGTCATATTTTGTTTTATGAGTACATTGTCCACAGATTACATTGGTTGCTAAGTATTCCTGAAGTGTGTATGTCATGCTTCAACTGCCAAGAATTTACACTTGCATTTAAATATATTTGGCCAATCACTGCCTTCAACAGTCCTCATTCTTCTTCCAATGTCTGGAAATCTATGTTAGCAACAGACAGAAGGATATTTACATTTTTATTCTGTTTGGAATCTTAATACTGTTATAACCTATAATTGTATTGTTATTACAATTTACTGCTGGTTCACTCAGTCACCTCCAAGTATTCATCTAAGTCTGTAAAGCCCACCAGATGGTTGTATGTAACAGACCAGCTGTCCAGTTAGGTTACCATAACTTTGCTTTCATGCTAAAAAATGACCGGAATACTTGGTAGGATGTTATCAAATGTTAATCTATCTTTGTTATTATTGTCTGTAAATGTGATGTTTTATTTTTATTCTCTATTGCAGGTCGCTCACACTTCGATGAGCCCCAGCAGTCAGAGGGATTCTCCCAGGGCCCTCCATCTTGGACCAGTGAGAGCCACAAGCCTCCGTCCTCGGCCCCGAGCCAGACCTCAGCTCCAGGAGACATGGCTCCGTTCACCATCCAGCAGCACCCGTCTCCGGGCACTGCCACCCCGAGCCTCAGCAGCTGCTCCACGGTGAGAGCCCTCAGATGAGATTAGTCAGCAAGCATGTGGGTAGATGTGCCTGTTTCATAGTTTGTGTTCAGTGAGGCCTGGGGGTCAAAGGTCACCTACAGTGGGCAGTGTTTGTGAGAATAATGGAGGCTGAAAGACCTGAGCTCACAGCACTGAATAGTGCTTTTGTCAGAACTCATTACTCATACACGCAGTTTGTATTGAATTTCTTCACTCTATTTGAAAAAATCTAAGTGTAATATTTGTAAAAGGGGAGCTATAAAGATTTTTAAAGGTTGAAATGTAGGTAGTTTTTTCCTTAATGGAACTACATTTACAAAAAACTGAGCTATGCCTTTAATGAAATTGTTATTTTTGTCCTATTACAGCCCAGCAGTCCCGGCGACTACTACAGCTCTGTGGAGAATGACCTGAAAGTGGAGCTGACCGAGAAGCTGTTTGCTCTGGACACAGAGGGCAACAGCAGCCCAGCAAACAAAGATGTAAGTAGGCAACACTGAAACAGTACAAGTAATAACCAATAGTATACTTATATCCTATCTCTAAGGGTCATATTGAATTTTTCATTTAGTTCATAATAAAGTTCATGTGTTATCAGCAGTACACTGTGAAAGCCAAAAATGGAGCTAGCAAACAACAGAATCAGTCATTGTAGGCAATGTTCTAATGTTACTGCAGTGGTTTATATCTCTGTCTAGTGGTACTTTTAGTTACAGAGGAGCTGTTTTCATGCTCCATTGGGATTTACTTTCTCACACTGCACTGCCCTCCAGTGTTTGAAAATTGAACTATATTCAAAGGCTAATTAAAGTGAGATGCACTTGTATTTGTAATTCAGTATTTTTCAGCCAATAGCAAAAAAAAAGAAAAAAATTTAATTAATATAAAAAAATATTAACACATGAAATGTTCAAAAGCTTGTTTCAGAAAGTACAATATAGTATCATAAATAGTTTTTCACCTGGTTAAATAAACACAATTTCTACCACAATTTTAATTGAAATTAAAGACATCCACTCTCTTTGCAACAGTATACAGAGGATGGTCTACCAAACTGCAAAAAAATGTACTTACAAATGAACTAGTAGTAATAGATAACAATTACATATTGCCAATTTATTAATACATGTAGTTGTACTCTGGAGTAGTGCATACAGGGCTAGCTCAGTGATTACTTCTTTTGTTAAGTATTTTGGCATCTTATTAAATTGCAGATTGCATTTCTAAGATAGACCAGTTGAAAATGTGGTGTTTTGAGGTGATTTTACACAATTAGTGAAAACATAGTTCTGCTGTCAGGCTTTTAGTAGAAGTACTGTTACTTATACTGCGTATTTAAATTTAAAAAAATGATTACCACCTCTCCTACTCTTGTATCAAACAAGACAAATCAGATCTACATGAAAGCACACCAACTGTATGAGCATGTGTGTTTCCACAGAGGGACTTGAGTGACTTGGATCTGGAGACCCTGGCCCCGTACATTCCAATGGACGGAGAGGACTTCCAGCTGATTCCCATCATCCCTGAGCCAGAGCCACTGGAGCGGAGCACTCTGTCACAGACACCCCCAGTCACCCAGCAGAGCCTCAATAACATCACCAGTCTCTTCCAGCCACTGAGCTCACCGCCACAGCCACAGGGCCACTACCGGCCCCCACCAGGCACCTCCGCCTCCTGGGCCGCAGGGGAGAAGAGACAGACCAGTCAGGAGACCATGGACTCCAGAGCCAGGGCCTACATGATGGGCCACATGCCGAACTCCCAGTGCCAGGCGCCCGCGTGTACCCCACTGTCTTCAATGGGCGGGAGGCAGAATCTGCAGTGGCCACCCGACCCACTGTTAACGTACCAACAACAAGCCACACGGAACGGCAAGGCCTTTCTGATGGACACTGGAAAGGGGCGCCTGTCCTGCCAGCAGGGCGTACCACACCATCTGCTCAAACAGGGGTGAGCAGCCACAAATTTTATTTTGATATTTGTCACATGTAAAAAGAGGCTAAGTCGTACCCCTTTTTCCCAAATCGGAAAATAATTGTTCCCCACCGTTGACTTCCATTTGACCTCCAAGTGATTAATTTTGAACAGAAGCCAGCAATCAATCAGCAATATTTTTCATTCCCCTAAAGGTATAATATGCACGATTTCTTTAGGAAAACATAAATTAACCCCAACACAATGGTGTATTGTACACCTATATCCCTGCAGAACAATGAGGAGGTGAATGTATCTGTTAACCAACTGCCCTCTGCCCTATATATTTTAGTTGTACATGTTGTGTAGCTCTCTGACAATAACAGCTCACAGAGGAAAGAAAAATACAGGAAAAGAAATATCACAAATTAAAAAAAGAGATTATTGAAAAGCCTGAAAAAAACAGATTTAACGTTTACTTTATGATGAGCGAGGGTAGATGGTGAGACCAGTTTGTTTACAAAATCCTAGATGTCACATTTTCACATATTTTGAACAAAAAAACACTAAGAAAGCCATAGTATTTGAAAAGAAGTTGATGTAATCACAGTCAACGTTCTGTTTGTGTGCAGATCCAATGACAATTTTGCGCAAACCTTCAGAGACATGAGTCCAGCCAGAGTGGCCATGACCAACAGCATCAAGCGCTCCTTCACACAGATGGACGTGGTGAGTATTTACCCAGGTTTCCACAGCCCAGTTTCTACCAGTATGATTTTACCAGTACAACCTAGTTCCAATCTGAGCTGCTTAATTTTTGGATACTTTATACAAATTTGTTTACAAAATACACATCTGTGAGGTTTTACTCAGGAGTGTTTTGTACATGTTCCCTCAGGGTGAACATAAAGCCTCAGATATCTTATGGAAAAGGATGAGAGGTGACGCCTGTGCCCCCATGGATCGCTCTCTCAGCGCAGGATCACTGGCAGGTAGGAGTCAATCGGATATTGGCTAAAAAAATAATGACACTCTTATGCCTCTCGCTGATGTCGGTGCCTCTGTTCTCTCAGATTCAGGACTGAGGAGGATTGTTCCAGACAGTATGAGTCGTGGCGTCGGCTCTTTGCAACAACACAGGAAGTCTCAGTATCCAGGGATTGGAGCAAATGAAAAACACTTTCAACAAAAGAGCTGCAACTTTACAGACTATAACATGCTTCCCTCAAACAAATCTGAAGGTGAGATAAGCTGAGGGTGATGTTGTGCCTTTGAATGTTGGATTTTTTGTGCTTCCAGAGTGCACACACAAGACTTATGTTAACTATTTAAAGTTGAATCCACTTGAGTTTGGGTTAAGTTTAATTATTTGTGTTTTTTAACATGATCTCTTAATGGCTTATTGTCATTCCCATATGTTACTTGTTGACTAGTAATAATAATAAGATTTTATAATAATAATGGATTAGATTTATATGGCGCTTTTTTGTCACTCAAAGCACTTCACAATTGAGTCCATAATTCATTCAGTCCACAGACACACACTGGTGGTGATAAACTACCTCTGAAGCCACAGATGCCCTGGGGCAGAATGATGGAGACATGGCAGCCATTCTGCGCCTCGGCCTCTCTGACCACCACCAAACATACTCACACATTCATTCATACACCAGACCCACAGACACTGGAGGCGAGGTCAGTGAAGTGACTTGCCCTAGGATACAATGACAGTATGAACAAGAGGGAACATACTGTTTCTCCTCCAGAGAGAGTACCTTCTGGTGCAAGCAAGGAGTTGCGGACTAAAGGATGCAAAATACGGCCATTGAGAAGCACAGCAAGGTCATGCCCTCAAATCAAAATGGCTGTTGGGTTCAGGCATAGCCATAATATAATTTTTTTCAATTCAGATGGTCTTTATTTTTTAGTTGGGAGCTCTCTCTCACCCTGTTTTCTGTCTTTCTACACTTCCTGTATCTAACATAAGCTAAAAAAGAAAAAAACATTTAAAAAAAAATAGAATGCACCCTTATACTGAGTGGCCTATTTTTACAGGACTGTTTTCTGTGTGTGCAGGTATAGTTAGCCGTTTGCTGGGCCCCTCCTTTGAGGCCACCTACCTGCCCGAGCTGACCCGCTACGACTGTGAGGTCAACGTTCCGCTGCAGGGCAACCTCCACCTGCTCCAGGGCTGTGACCTGCTGAGAGCCCTGGACCAGGCCACCTAGAGTCCGGATCCTCCCCTTCGCCATAAAACCTGGACATTGTCACAATCATGAAAACAAACCCTTCATGAACCTCCATCATACACTGAGTCTCAACACATTAAAACCAGCCCCTGCCTTAATCACAGTCTCGATTTCCACGGTCAGGCCTTACTGTACACATGCTGTCTTGTTGCAGGTTGGCCTCTAGTGTAAAAGCCGTGCATTGACAGGAGACCTAATTGTGCTCTAGGGGTCATGTGGTAGGGTAAGTTTGATGTTTGTCCTGCAAGAAACCTGACCGGTGCCAGCTCAGTAACACTGGCCTTTGTCCACAGCCGGTTTAGGGTAAGCATCTATATTCGGAGACAGGTTCAGGCGGGTTTTAAACACAATAATCTGCTATAAAGTCCTCCCTCCACATTCTAGGTCAACTTCCCACAAAAGGAAGCCCACAGTTTCAACTATAACGTCGCCCCAGATACAGATTCTATGCAGATCAACTCCTGGCTCCGCCTTCTTTTTTGTGCGTTTTGTTCAAAGACAGATAAACACATAAATAGACACTGTGCACCTTGAACCAGCAAATAGACCAACTCTTATTTTCTAGTTCATATCCAAAGTTTGTTTATTTAAAAGATATTTAAAGAGTTCAAAATTAACAATATTTCACCACAGTTACAGAAGAAATGTGGTATTTCAAATGCGTAGTTGTATCTCTTCTGTAGCAAAATGAAAAGTATATTTTGTGTTCTCTATTGTCTTATTTCGACATCAAATATGGTTAGCGGTGTAAATTAGCATTTTTAGAGACAATGCACCGTCGTACAATAATTCCACTTTTGTGCTGACATCCCACATTTTTCATAGCCATATTTAATCTGAAAGTGTAGTTTATTATCAAGAACGAGGCTTAATATAAAGCGGCTCATAAGGATTGGGTCATATGTAATCACACATATATTTTATCCTTGTTAATGGAACTAGGTGTTTCTGTCGTCGGACTGAGATGATGTAGCCTTTTTCTGATCTAATCAACATACACTATCATATCCATACACACTTTTCTTTATGTCTATATGATTATCTATAGTCTCTGTGTGTTCTTTTTGACAGATATATACAAATATATTGCAATACATGTACTCTACTGTAACACTGTTTATAGGTGTTTTATTAGTGGTTGTTTTTAGTCCTGTTTTCAGTTGTCTCTTCTTAAATCTGCCTGGTTTACCCACATGATTCTCAGTCAGGTTTAGTAGCTCACGTGACTACAGGGTTTATTCTTATTGTGCAATGTTTTTTCATTGAGCTATTTATAGTTGCTCATTCTCAGCAAGAAAGCTAGCTTTATTTACCACACTGATAGCTTCTAAAAGAAATGTCACTATTAATGTAGTTTTACTGTGGATTTAATAAAAATGTAAGTGGTGTGCACAGTGTTCCTGTGGGACAGTGTCTGTGCTTGAGTAAGGAAACGATTACAGGAGCCAAACTTACTTATTCCAAATGATTTTAGAATATTAAGTTGTCTGCAACATTGTGTGTACAGTTACACGCTGTACAGATTTTACATACCCTTTGTCTAGCCCCTCCCACAGTCCTACCCCTTTAGCTGTTACTAGGTCAGATAAACTTAATTCTCCAAACACAGTTGTTATTTAACTCACTTTATTCATTGTGTATCTTTATGGTGGACCTGAAGGGCAGGTCACAACCTCAAACACAAAAACAAATCTTGGTACTCAAACATTAATCATAAATTACAAAAACAAATCACAAAAGACAAAAAACAAATTTCAAAACTCAATAACAAATCACAAAATGTCAAAATGCAAAACAAATTGAAAAACAAAATGTGTGCTCTGTAAGTATTTTATTTTTTTGTGATTGCACTCTGATGTTGTGCCTTCTATGGCCACCATACTTTTTTCTTCTAAAAATGTGCTAACATCAGAAACTCTCTGTCGACAACATGGCTTGAGTCTGCTGTAGATTATTCTAAAAATTATGATCTAAATGATCTAAGCCTGACACATTGTTTTTAGCTTTTAGCCTATGTTTGCCAGAGCAATAAACATTTGGTATGCTAAATATTAACAAAATATAGTTCTCACAACACTGTGATACAATTTTCTCTTTGTGCTAATGTTAACATTCTAATTTTAGGCAGGACAGCATAATCAGATTCATTCAATTGCCATTTTAACATAAAATACACAAGAACTACTTATTGAAGGTTTTGTGATATAAAATAAGTAAATCAAAGATTAACCAAGGTCAACATGGGCTGCCATCCTTTGCTATGAAAAAGAATCATTCTTATTGGTTGTTTACTAACCATTCAGGAGACAAACAGACAGTGGCACCTGTTGGAGTTGTTAAGGGCAATCAGAGTACTGTTATCAGACACTTTAAACTGATGGACTGACTGATATTAACTTATGTACTAACTTGAGAACTAACTTTAAAATTTGAGATTCTTATTATGATTGAGACCCTCCTGTGCACACCACAGCACAAAGCAGTCAGTGAGGACAGACTAGAACAGACACTGCGGTGTAAGAGTGAATCCATGGAACATACGGAGCAGCAGCATGTGTTGAGTGCAGCGCAGCAGCCTGTGAAGTGACTTGAAAGTGGAATTTGTACAGTTTCTATTCCGCTTCTATTAAGACAAGGCCAGTTTATTCATTCACATTACATTATTACAAGTTGAATAATCAGTTAGATTGTCTCTGAGAGCAGTCTCTTTTTTTTCTTCAGACTTTAACTTTACCTAGAGGATGTGACGGACTAAGCATCGTGTAAAACAGGTGGTTCTTTTTCTGTATGCTATTTTTCTTACTAAGTCTTTGTGTGGTGACCACTTGGGTTTGAACTATAGAGCATTGTACTCATATTTGTGATGTATGTTAGAGACAGAACTCGTGTTAAAGATAGTGTTTTAGTGTTGAAGTGTCCTGGTACTTGTCCTCATTTACACAGAATGATCCGATCCTTGCAGTGCTGACTTTCCCTTGTGCTGTTTCTGTGTTGTGGCATTTTATAGTTATAATTTTTATTCTTTACAGATTTTTTATCTTAAATTGTCTATTGAATCTCTTGGCTGGCCAGTACTGTTGTGTTCTTGCTTAAAAAAAAAAAAAAAGATAAAAACACTAAGCAGCAGATCAGATTACAAGTCACTTTTATTTTTCAGACATGTAGCATTTTGAATATTGTTGGAGAAGCTGCCGTATACAAATGTGTCCCAACCGATGTATTTCTGTTCTTACACTTTTACACTGATTTAAAGTTGCAGTGTACTACTCACATATGTGTGCATATGGTCATAATTTGAGTGTGCAACAATCATGGATGTATGTAAAAGCTTGATCCCAAATCAGTCAAGGTGGTAGTTGATTTTCAATAGATTTTTTGGTTTTTGTTTCCAGGTTTATTTTAATAATGAAATAAATTATTATTATTATTATACCAATAATGAGATCAAATATTGTTTGGGTAGGGTATAATAGACAGTTTTTTACCCGCCATCACATTCCATATTATCTGTTCTGACCAATAGGCTTGAATAGAAACTAAAATATCCATACGTTTTTTGTTGCAATACCACAAGTGACCACTAGTGGAATTGCGACAGGTTAGAGGGAGCAATACCACATCCAGATTTTATAATACATCCAGTGCAATGATGTACACTTTTCAAACTTAACCTCGCACCATCTTGAGTCATAGAAGAAGTTTAAAACTGTTGCACACTTTTTTAGTATGTATTAGTGTGCTGAACAGAAATATGAGATTTGGGACACAGCCATAGATTTCCAGCTGTACACATAAAGCAATGGGGTTTTATAGATGATGTATATGATGCTTTAAGCTTTTGTGACACCCCTTAAATCCACTAACACTGTCTCTAAATGTTCTCAGTTTTGAGAAATGCTGACATTTACTTTAAAGTCAATCTACAGAAAGTGCCTTATCATGGTTGTCTTATTCCACTGAGCTCACCCTTCAAGCACACAGCTTGTTTTATTCTCCTCAGGGTTTTCATTTAGAACCTGGTAGGTCTGCAATTGACCGTTGACAGAACTCAATGCAGCACCTCTGGGTCGTGACAAGTGAAATATAAGGCAGGTTTTTGACCACGCTGCTAAAGGGTCTTAGGCTTAGATGAAAATATTGGTTCTTCTAGAAGGTCAAAGTCTCGAGAGGTTCACCAAAGGTAGTGCGTGCAGATAAAGCATGTCATAAGCCACAAGACTCGTTAAGCAAAGGTCGGAAATCAGGTTCTTTTGGGGCCTCCAGGTGGAAATAGCCATAAAGACTAAGAACTACTTTAGAGCAACTGATAAAAATTCCATGGAACAAAAGACGGAGAAGACAGTCGACTAGAATGTCAAAGTCAGAGAAAAATAATATTCTTTTCATTTTTTATCGTTAAATAGACTTTTGAAGAAACCAGTGTAAGTTCCATTTCTTTCTCTGTCCCTACAGGTGCTCAGAGAGGACAAACTGAGCACTGCAGGCTAAGCACACTCATGTTTCCTTTTTGTCGATTCTTCTTCTTCTTCAAAGGTTTTGTGGCTGAATTTTTTACTAAATTGATCTTGTTTAAAAAAAAAAAAGAAAAAGTAAAGTCGTGTGGAATCCCCTTCAGACATAAATTCCACATCATTTGTTTACAGCATGCCCCTACTGGGCTACCGTAGTTCACATGCTGTTTTAAGCACCTCACAGATATTCAGGTAAAAAGAATGAAAAACTATTCAGCAGTTCAAGTGCTCATAGATTTTTTCACAAAAATTCTTTGGATTTCAAAGAGTTGAAGTTCTAACATGTCTTTTTTAGTCACTCATAGCCTCCATAAAGATCCTGATTTGTTACCTTTATAAATGTTGTTTTTACAATGACATGCTTATCATTGGTTGAGGTTTACCAGATCATGCACAATGAAAGAGCAAACTCACCTCTGAAGGCCTTGTAAGAAACTGACTGTTGGACTAATGGTGTTATTGTATGTGGAAAGAGTTGGCTAGGTGGAAGTTGATGTTAAAATAAAAATCTAGGAGAGTTCCCGCGCCCATTCTAGCTAGCTTTTGCTCCACTTGCTTAAATTATACATCAGAAAAATATTCTTCATATTTCCAGTCCAACAAGCAACCTGTTTCTGTAGCCAACTTCAGCTAATGCTAGTGGACCTGAAGTTAATTCCAAAAATGGGCGCAGCTTTTTTTTTTTTTTTTTTCCATGCTAGGTTTATACTAAAGCTGGTGTTGTGCTGCTTGAAGGGTGTTCTTCCTTTCCACTGAAAAAAAAAAATGTTGGAAAAAGATATATATATTTCATTTGCTGTACTTTCTCTTTAAAGATAGTGTTGGCATTTTCAGCCTTTTGTGTTTTGACAGGGTTTTTCTTTGGATTGAGCTACTATTCTTTGTGTTTGTTATTGTCATACTGTAGTTACATTAGCTGATTATGTGCAAAAAATTGTAATGGCCTTATTATTACTAGGTTATCATTGTTATGGCTACATGGAGAACTTTACCCAATAAGAAGTTTATGTGCACTGATATCTTATTAAAGCATACTGATTTTACTCTCAACGTCTGGTTATTTGTGGTTATTATTATACTGTCTTTATTATAATGTGAACTATAATACTACACACTTTACACCTAAATGTAATTACTTCACGATGAGCCATACTCAAGCTCCAGTTAAAGTGACCTAGTAATACCTCCTGGTGTTGTTGTTGTGTGACTGGTGCTGTCAGCGGAGTGTGTGTTTGGATACCTTCCACATAAGTTAGCACAGTCAGTATCAGGTGCATTAATTGATATCACTTCCCTCATTTTTGTTATAAACACAGCGATTTTGGCCACGGTGTTTGTGCATTATACTCTGTCCATTGCTCAGTAAAACCTTCCTATTTCCTGACTTGTATAAACACCAATCATGTGACCTCCTCCAGACATATAATAGATCTGTAAACACAAAGGAGGCTCATGGATGTGGCTAATCTGGAATAAATGAAATAGTATATATTACATACTTGTTCTTTTTTAACATCCGTGTGCAAACAAGAGATGAAGAATAAAATTATTTTACACTAGATTAGGGGGACGATATTTTCAAACCAAAAAATCGGGACACTTTAATTTGACCATAAAACCGACAGTATATGAACAAATTAAATATAATGGCGCAAGAAATCAATACAACAGTGAATAATTAAACATGACCTGATTGCAATGATTAGCTTTTTCTACTGTTTTTGACGGAAAATGACAAAGTCCCCGGTACATTAGCATAACTACTAACTCCAGGTGTTAGTTTCATATTAGTGTGAAACTGTTTCGATTTGGGCTTCAAAACACTGTTGTAAATGGGAGGTTGTATCTGAGTCCACCTCCTCTTTTCAAGGAGGGCTTTTCCATTTCTTCATCTAAAACTTCCATCCAGATGCCTTGTCAGAAAACCTTTTCTTGAAAATGTCCTGGATGACTGAGAACCTCCACAAACATGTTTGTAAATCATGACTTTCTTTCAGTTGATGACAGGACAAACTGAGAACGCTGGAGAAGGGCCGCTTAGCAATAGCCTCGTGCTTAAAACTAATCATCATAGAGCTACAGGCCTGAGGAACACAGACAAATGAGTTTCAAGCACAGTGCACTGTTTATTATTGGATGAAAAAAAATCAAGACAATCAGGACAGGAAGAGGGTAAAATTCGCTGGGTCAGAGGGCTCAAAATCTGGACTTTCCCGTTTAAATCGGGACATATAGTCACCCTAGACTAGATTGGTAGTGTATCTAAGAACATCAGCTGCTTTTCACTTTGCTCTGCTCAGGAAAAAGCTTTAGAGTAACGCACTCTAGCACAAAGTTTGGACCTCATGATCTGTTTATCCAGCCCATGAGCCACAGAATCCACTGTGAAATTAGCCTGACTCCCCTTTTTCCCCACGAACATCCATGTTTTGGCAGAAAGGTCCATTAAGCCAATCCAGAAACCATGTGTTTACATTTAGACCCTCTAAGGACACTGAGCTAATGTGACCTGGCCTGACCCACTCTGTGATTAATTCTTACTGTCCACATCTTGTTTCCCACATTAATGTCCAATGGTAGCACTTGATAAACCACTGTGTTGCAGCTTTCTGTCATATGTGAGGAGTCTATCCGTGAATGATTACAAAATGTTCACGTGTACTGTTTTCCTGGTTGTCAATAGCAATAGTTCACTATGAGCCTAGTGCGACAAGGGACCTCAGTTCAGTTACTAAATCTTAGCCATCACATCACAAATCAGGTTGTTGTTATAGCTGCAGTGGAGCAAACTACTGTTAGCATTAGCAAACACTAACACCCAGAGTCACTTTCCCTTCTCTTTGATTTTGGTTTTACTGGTTTGTGTTCCAGAGCCCATTCTATTTTAGCCTTTTTTATTGGTCATATTTTGTTCTGAATGCAACTTGTGTTAAAAAATTGGTAAAAATGTGTGATTCATCACAAACCCTTGTCTTTATATGGTTTTATATGGCTTTTTGACAAGCAACAGATGAAAATCACAGCCGGCTAATTACACTTTATATAACAGATTATTCAGAGGGAAGGGCTATAGGCCGTTTGTAAACTGTAAAAAATCTGAGCTAAACTGTAACATGTACATTTAATTAAAACAGTTTAACCCAGTACCACACAAGACACTTTTAAAGTGTAACTAACCCTGACAGGAGAATGAATGTGGCACAGAAGAAATAATCATCCAGGAGATGAAGGGGGCCTTGCACACACTGGTAAGAGACTAACACACCTCACACATTTGAGCCATATTTAATTTGTCTTAACAATAAAATAATTTTGTAGACAAATTTGTTCTTATCCATATCTTGATGGTGACAGACTTATACGGTACTCTCTCAGCCAAGATGGCAGTGTTAACAATATTAAAAATCGGAATAACTGTGGGAGACTGTAGGAAATTAACATTTTGTCCTGTAGAAAAATTAATAAATGTCTAAAAGGTAAAGAATCCCTGACAGAGTTTATTTTTTTGTTTGTTTCACGTTTGAACTAGTGGATGAAGAAGGTCAAAAAGGAAGAAATCTGGGGGCACATCTAGGGATCGGCACAGCAAGAAGTTTGCATGAGTAGCTTGGCAATGTTTTGTTTTTGTTTTTTTCTTTATGCCAGATGCCCTAATAAGCTAGTTAATAAGTGTGTACTTGGGACAAGGTATTCTACAAAAAGACATCTATGAGCCAAAAACAAAGCCAACACTGGTCACAACCAGCTTGCACTTGTTGTATTGCGATTTTTATTTTATTTATTTATTTATTTATTTATTTATTTATTTATTATTATTATTATTATTTTATTTATATGTTTTTATTTATTTTATTTTTATTTATTTATTTGGGTTTTTGTTTTTTTGTTGTTTTTGTTGTTTTTTTGTTTTTTGTTTTTTTGTTTTTTTGTTTGGGGGGGGGGGGGGTAGCCTCATGATATTCATGAGGCTATGGGTCGTAACACAGGGCACCAAATATCTGTGACGTCTAATAATATCCATAATATCCATATTATCAATGCTTTAGAATGTGAGAGTCTGATAATTTAGATTTTTTACACATTCTCTGTCTTTTTTGAAATAATAAATATAATGAAAGGGATGAACCTACAATAATTTCCAATACAAAGTCTACGTACAGCAACAATATATTTCATAAATTTGGTCTTGCCCTTTTTTTTCACAAGGACCCATAAAGTAAGGGCGGGGGCCGTTAATATAAGGTTTATAAAGATTACAATGGGTATTTTATACAATTTTTGTCCTGGCAGTGCTTTCCAATGTTTGTTTTTGTACAGAACTTATTCAGAAACACAATGCTTGACCAAATCTCCAGCCCAGACTTGTGAGAAGCACACAGACAATGAGCTTATGTAATAATTACCCACCACCCTCTTTGTGGGACCCCCTGAGAGCCAAGTTTGTCTCTTTTCGGAGGGAAAAAGGTCAGCAGTAATTCACAATCAATAAATATGTGTCCCCAAACATTGCAAATAAAACGAAAATGACATCCTGATAAACACATTCCTTCTCATAATAATGACTGGTCAGGATGTACACAGAGATGTTTATTTTTCTTTTCCTGTTGCTCTGTTATGTAAGTGTGAGATACAAAGGACAAACATACTAAATTCTGTTATTTTCAGAAAAATGGAAGCCAAACAGAACCAACTGCCTCTCTATAGGTGTCTCTGTAGGTGGCGTTTTTACTGTTGTGACCTTTCAAAGACCTCAAGCACTTAATCCTTTGCAGCAGCAGTGGCAGTGGCTGATTAGCATTAGCTTTCTCATGAGAATTTTTCATTTCGTGTCCAGTTATTAGACAATGGAGGATTTTTAGGACCACGGAAATACAAACATAGTGTTTAATAAAAGAGAATTTACATTACATTTATACAGTTGCAATGCATTTTTTTAATCTGTGAATTTTTAATATGAAAATCGTTTACCAAATCACAGTTTAATTGTGCAATTAAAAGTCACTTTACAAATATATTTATTAAATCTACAATAAGCATAACATTTAATACATCATTTTAACAATCCCCATTTAAAACAACAATATATTTATAAGTTGAATTAACAATACAAACTTTAAATAGTGTTTTAAAAGAACAATTCCTTATTCCCTTTGAAAATCTATTTGCTAATTCATTTTCTAATGCATTATAATATATTATAATAAAAAAAATATATTATAAATATATTAGTAAAGTGAGTTTAATTACACAATTAAACTGACTAAGTAAATGATTTTACATCGCTTTTGTAATTCACAGATTAATAAATGCAATTGCAAATGTATTTATGAATTCATGTTTTAAATTTCTGTTTAAATTGTCTTTTATGAAATGCCTTATTTTTATTCACATGGTGCTAAAAATTCTCCATATTACAAATGCACAATATAATGCAAATTTATCTTTATCGCAATATTATTAATGACAGTGTTATTGCTACTATTGCAAAGAATGACTTGTTTCGCAAAAAACAAGTCTTGTGGTATTGTAGCTGGAAAAAGGTCAGATTTTGAAGTCATCTCTCTATTTTTATGTTAAGGAGACTTTCCTTGGTCAAAAATACACACAATATCTTTAAATCTATTGGTCCAATCATGGCAAACATGACAGTGGCAAAAAAACAAACAAAACACAAGTGCTCATGTGCCAGTGCCGCAGTGTGCTGGCTCTATAGGGCACATAACACAAAAATAAACTCAAATTTCAATACATTTTTTAGGTGTATGCTACAAAGACCACCAGCAATTGACTAAACAAAGAATATGAATTATCAGGATCCTAGACTAATAAAACATTTATAGATGAGCGGAGTAACTTTAAGATCCCATTGCTCTGTATTCTCCAAGTCTGTATGACCACATTACATATCCTTAAGTTGTGTAATCCAAAGGGCAGTTTCTCTGTGGTACTGTTTGCTTTGGTTGATGCAGACTAGACATTATATATAAGTTGTGTGATGCCTCCTCCCGAGAGGGGGACACTGTACCATTTGTGTCAGACAAAGCATTCCCTTAAACAAGCCTTTCTTCTCTGGCCTCTTTTCTCGAAACATGTCCACCATGTTTTGCTTGAACATTTCAATATGGATTTTTGTGAGTTTGTGAACCTTCAAATGATGGTTGTTATACCAGTAAAATAACATTCTTTTATATACTAAAAATAGTATTGGTTCCTGAGTTATTTGGGCAAAAACTGTTGTTTGGGATAGGCTGTTGTCGGTCAGAAAAAGAATAATATTTAAATTTAAATCCGGGACGACAGAAGAAACGTGGGCCCTTATTGAGTGGCGTGTGGCCAGTGAGGCCCTCGTCACAGGGAGGAGGAACTTCGCCTAAACAGGCTGGGGGTAATTATTTATTATTGCCTGGTTTTACTGTTCAGTGTTAAAGCTTATTATCAGCACGGGGCTGCTGATAACAGCCAGACAAGCCAAAAAAAATTTAGTGCAGAAGTACAAGGTAATGTTCTTGTTTTTACAGCTTAGTCAAATATTTACACATGTAACACAGAAAACAACACTGACTGAGAGACTCTTAAAATGAAGCGTGAATATGACAGCATTTAAAATAACATGCATTTTTCAGGAGCACCGTGACCCACCAACAGAGGAAGGGGTAGAGGCTGGTGCCCAGACTGCTGCCACCTGGCAGTGGTATGACATGCTGCATGCTGCACAGGGGCAGCATTTAATTGCACCGCTCCTGGTAGTAGCAGAAAACCTGTCTGCCACTGTAGGTGGGGTGGTCCCTGCACCAGCCTCTACCCCTGCTGCCAGCAGAGAAGGAAGAGGGGCAGGGACAGTGAGGCTCTGATGGAGTTTTTGAAGGAGCAGGCAGAAAGAAAGGAGGAGAGAGACAGGGAGAGATACCTCAGCCTCTTCAAGAAATTAACTGATAAGATGTAAATCAATAAAAGATTTGAATTTTTAATACCATACCATACCAACTTTACTTATAAAGCACCTTTAAAACTGTGCAGTTGGCCAAAGGGCTGTACACGGGCAGTAAAATAGATAAATAGAGGAGATAAAACACAAAACACAGTACAATACAAACACAATACAATAAAACTGTAGAAGACATAAAACAAATTAAAAATTAACATAAAACACGCAATTAATAAATAACTCAGGTTAAAAGCACAAAAGAACTTAGAACATGAGTTAAGACAACAGAAAAATAAAATAAATAAATAAATAAATAAATGACCACCTCTCACTCTGAGTTAAAAGCCACCGAGAAAAAGTGTGTTTTTAAAAGTAATTTAAAAACGGGCAGTGAATGGGCTTGTCTAATGTCTAAAGGCAGCTCATTCCAGAGTTTTGGAGCAATGACAGAAAAAGCACGGTCTCCATGAAGTTTACGTTTTGTTGTGGGGACCATCAGCTGTGACTGATCAGCTGACCTGAGAGCACGGGACGGGACATAAGGATGGATCAGATCAGACAGATAGAATGGAGCAAGACCATTTAAACATTTAAATTTCCCTGTTTTTAATAGGGAAAACAAAAACAATTCCCTTCAGCATATTGACTATTTGCAATATTGGACACTGCAATTTAATACATATAATTCTTAACATAAACATAATAGAATAAAAACAATAAAGCATTTTTTTTTTCATAAATTTACAGGATATATACAGTATTTACAGCTTGACTGGGTCTGCATGTCTTGAGTGAACATGACTACATTTGTACATGTCCTATATGTATTCTGGATCACCATCCTCCCTGTCCTCTGCTGGTCCTGGTCCTGCTGCAGCTTCATCATCCTCCACCACCACCACCACATCCAAATCTTCATCTGGAGCTACACAGATGTAGGAGGATGCAGCAGGCTCCTATCACCTCGGGGGCAAACCTAGGTCGGATCACTGAGGAAAACAGTATGTCTTGTCTTGCGCCAAAGGAACGCTCAGTGACGTTTCTCCCTTTAGCGTAGAGCCTCCACTGCACGTGTACCAAGCACAAAATTGACTTTAATGTCTTTACATCACAGTAATTAATGCATAAATTATGTTTGTAATTTTAGTTGAGGATAGCTGTCCTACAAGCCACAGGCTGATGGTATGGAGTCATTATGACAATCGGGTGCTGGAGTCATTGGTACCCAACATCTCCAAGCAGGAAATAACCCACAGGTTGGTATAGGGTCTTCTTGTACATTGGTGAGCGCCAAAGTATCATCATGGCATCATGTACTGATACCCTATTGCCAATGTATACATCCAAGAATGCCCCCTTGGTGCCACACACTCCCTGGAGGATTATTGATGGGAACAGTTCCTATTAATGTAACACCTCTTCTGTGGCTCTGCAGGGGGGACGATCCTAAAACGGCACCCGTCGATGGAACCGACAGCTGACCTGAAGGCTTCCTGCCCAGCAAGACAGACAAAACCAGCCCCTATTTCCTCCAGGTCATGGATCTCTGGGAACTTGATGACCCTGTGGAGGATGGTCATCATCTTCTTCACAATGTTGTGGACAACCCTGCAGACTGTTGACAGCGGCATGGCAAAGATGTCAGCAGTTGCCCTGTATGAGGTGCCACAGGCCAGCCAGTATAGGGTCACCAGCACCTCAGTCTCCCTGGTCCACCCATGGCACTTCTCAGCCAGCCAACTTTAACTATTGTCCCTTAAAAGGAAGTGGTAGGATGTATTTTGGCAGTGTTCTGAAGATTGTCCTGATTGTTGTAAGCTGTGAGTGTAACTGTGTTTTAACCTGTGTTAACTGGTAAAATCATTCATTCTAATACTAAGTAAAGGTTTTCTGTTGTAAAATGAATTATTGGTTCTCTTTTCGTTCATTAACACTTTTGTCCACCCTGCCATGCCAAGGTCCACCCTGTCACCCTCAAGTTTTATGAAATAAACAAATTATTTTCATAAGTTAGAAAATTATTAAGTCTCAGAGGCACCTCATAATGATATTGGCTGTGGCGAGCAGGTGCTGCCTCTGGTTGTTCCTTATTTCCCATAAAAACACAGAAAACATATTTCAACACAATTTTAAAACACTTCTGTTGGTTTTTAACTTGTTTAATGGAACAGAGAAGAGACAAAAGCCAATATCTCTCCATATTAACAAAATAATTTAATCATAAAGTGAGAGACTACTTACACTAATAAATTGAGATCAGTCTTTTAACATTTGTGGTATAGTTGTAAAGATTTCTAGTATTTTATAAGCAGGAATGTATGAACTGTTCAGCTGTACATACTGTTTAGGAGTTTGTGTGCTAAAACAGGGCAGGGCACTAAAGATGGCCAGCCTGCAACAAAAAAAACAAAACAAAACAAACACAACAATGTTTTGTTTTTGTGTGTAGGCTGTATAGTTTCTTTTTGTACATACTTGAGTCACATCAACATTTTTTGCCTGGCTGGAGTGTACTTCTTTCATACGTTAATGTGCATTTCTGTAACAAATACTCACAAACAACAAGTTTAAGTGCAAATGAAACATAAGTTTAGGTAAGCATGAAAACTAGATTTATTTTATGTACAAGTGTAAACAGTGCTAGTTAAAGAAACCTTGCTTAACTTTTAGCCAGCAGAGCGCACATATCCCTCTCTGTGCTACCTCACTGTTAGCGGCAGCCATGTTTGTTTTACAGTAGAGATGTTTAAGACGGCAAAGAAGGAAGAGAGAAAGAACATATCTAACGGTATAGGTATGGTCATTTATAGTGTATTTTGTACAAATACGATTCTGCTAGGATCCAGTGTATTGGCCCATTTTCTTTATTATACGTGTAGTGTGGTACTAATCTGTCACCGTCCTGACAGCAGGAAAGTTACACTGGAGGTTTCTGTCCAGCTGAGGACTGTATCAGTGAGACAGGCATGATACTAATGCCCTCATGTCGAAGAACCATAAATGAGAATATATCTTTTTGGGCTGAAAGTTATGCAAGGTGGCTTTAAGTGAAGTATTTTTAACACTTTCTTCATCTGCTACATCTGCAAGCATCCCAGTAGAGGCACAAGTTTTGAACTGGTGATATGACAGTTAAGAGCTACTGGTCTGTAATGATTGAGTCAACTGGGCGCCCTATTTTAGGTAGCTACTGGTGTTATTCTGGATTTGTCCTCTGCCTACATAACAGAAGAGTTAGGTTCAAGAACTTATGCAACGGTAACAGCGAGTGGAGCAGCACAGATTTGGACAAACTTTGTCTGAACCTGCAGCCTTTCCAGGATGCACACGCAGTTCCATTATTACATTTCATTACTGGTTCAGTCACTGGTCAGGCTCTGGTGCAGGAGCTGTAGTTATGAAGGAAACTGCAGACAGTGATGTGGACAGGGGAGCTGGAGTAGTTGATGGTGCACCCTGAAAAACATATGGACACAGGAGATCCTTCAATGTAGCTGTAACATCACCTTTGTTTCCTTCAGCATGATTGGCTAATGCCCTTTTTGTCGCTTCAGAACTTCAAAGAAATCAACTTTCTATCTTTATTGGACTATGAACTATATCATTTTCATCTGAACTTAACTTTTAGTTTGATAGCATGACTCAGAGGGATTCTAAAAAGAATTCCCAGTCTGTAATGCCACAGTAGACTGACTATTACATCACCAACTCTTCAGCAGGTTGGATTTTCCTCACCACTCATTATAACATTGGACTTTAGCCTGAGAGAGTTCCAAGTTATAAAACCTACAACTCCTCTGCTGTCTGTCCTTTTCTGTGAAAACAGTTCTTTGTTAGAACATTGAGTGCGGCTGATGTCGGGGACAAGTAGACACACTCCTGGACTTGTTTACAGGATGTCATTTTTTTCTTTTGTTTCAATGATTTATATAGTATTTTTCAATACAGACTGTAAAAATTATTGACCAAAATCTTGTCAACATGATTACTGATTTGAAATACAGTTTACGGCAAAATAGTCAGTGCCTTCTTCTTCTTTTACAGAGGTATGAATTATTAGAGTATGAGTCTGGCACCGCGCCATTTTTCTGCAGCGAATTCTACTTGTAGACAATATTTTTGTATCTGAAGGCAGTAGTACATTGGTTCTACTGGCAACATAAAAACATATGTGCCAATGTCTTCCTGTGCTCCTGACAGTTTTACCCATAAATGATCTTTTCTTTCATCATTTATATTTTCCAGGCACCTCTAAATACATTGGTTGATTAATGAATGTTTTGTTTTTGGGTTTTTTTTATTGTAAAATTTTTATATGAAAAAATTAAGAAAAGAATTTAAGTTGCAAAGTGGCTCCAAATGAATCCCTGTCGGGTGTAGTGGTACCAAAAAAGGTTGCCAGGTGCTGCTAATCATCAGACCTTCATTAATTAATCAAGACATTCTATTTCGAGTTTTCTATTCATTCACAAGGCTCTATAATATGTCAAAAGCTTTTGGATGTTTTTGGTGTGTCACCTATGACCAATCAATGTGTAACATTTAGCGGCTGTGTTTTACAACGTCCAAAGGTGATGCTGGGTTAATCATCAAGTTGGTTTGGTTTAAAAAGGGGACGCAAGAAGTTTAAAAACAAAAAAAGAAATGAAGTGACAAGGCACGTTTTAGAAGGGATATTTTTTACTCTGCGAGGATGACTTTTGATAATATTCTGGACGAAGTGGATGGTTTTGGGCCTTTCCAGATCATCATCCTTAGCCTGCTCTGGGCTCCTCGGATCGTTCTGCCCTGTCACTTCTTACTCAATAACTTCATAGCAGCTGTGCCGCCTCACCACTGTGATTTTAAAACCCTAGACGATGAAGGACTACTTTCAAATTTAACTCACAAACAGACACTGACAGTTTCCCTTCCAGTGAGAAAAGATGGGACTTTTAAATCCTGTGAGATGTTCACCGAGCCTCAGCTTCAGCTCTTATCCAACGCTTCCTCCAGCTCTGACCTGCCCACAGTTCATTGCAGCAGCTGGGTTTATGACAACTCCACCTTCACTTCAACATTGGCCACAGAGGTACACTTTTCATCAATGCATATTGGTATTACATTATTACAACTGTTTCAAAGGAGTAAAAAGGGACTATAGACTCACCCAAACAGTAATAAGGAGCATTAGATCATTTAGTATACTGTACTATTTCACCGTCTCTGCTGGGCAACCTATTCAGGCTTGTCTCTTAAAGTGTGAATTAAATGGTAAATGGCTGCATTTTGATGGCACTTTTCTATTTGCATCAGATCTTTACATCAAGCATCCATTCACCCATTAGCAGAACAAGAGCAGGAGGAGGTTTGAACGATTAACCTTCAGGTTATTGGACAACCCTCAAGCCCCAAAAGCCATTGTCCATGAGCCACTGTTTCCCAACTAACAAAACAGTTTAGTCAAATACCAAAACAGAAAACAACCTATTTGTCTGGTCTGCTAACAAAAAGCCTCAGTCCTGCCAGCATTCACAAATAGAAAAAAACAAGGCCTTTCTCAAGAAACACACTAGATGGTGCTGTTGGCCCAAATGCTAATAATGGTGCATTCATGTTGTCCTCAGAAAGTCAAGTTTGATTCAGGCGTTCTTGTGCATTTTTTAACTCTGATAGATATTTTCGTGAGTTCCGAGAACCACTTGAATGCACCATAAGCCATTCTACCTCTTCAGAGCTCCACCTTTGCCTGTGAGAGTTTTTTTTTTTTTTTATGAGGCTCTTTATGGGGCTTGTTTAGGCGTCTGTGGTCCTCTTGGGGTTCACCTTTTAATCAAACAGTACCTCCCTGTTTTTAAGCGGTCCCGGGGCATGTTTGGGGCACTGAGGTTTGTATGGCATGTTATCTTAAGTAAAATGTACTTACACAGCGACCACACTTAACCTTAAACTCTCTCCAACAAATTCAAGGTATCATTATTGCAACTACCTTTTCAAAATAACGTTTGCTGCACACTGCATGTCAGTATTCTCTGTGTGCTTGGCTTTAATGTCTTTGTTTATATCCTCGTCCGCTCATTTTTTGCAATCAGAATTAATATTTTATGCAAGACAAATTTCAAATCTCTGATAGTGTGATGTGTTTCCAGTGGGACCTGGTGTGTGACAGAAAAAGCATGGCCACAACCACAGGCACCATCTTCTTTTTCGGGGTGATGTTGGGCGCCATTGCTTTTGGATTTCTCTGTGACAAGTACGTGAGGTTAACTGTAATATTAAGAATGAAGTTGCATACATACAGTAAATAATAAGACGTGTAAGTGTAATGTAGTTGTTATTATTTTATGTTTCAGATACGGGAGAAGAAACATGATCCTGCTCTCCTACGTTCTATCCATCTTGTTCAGCTTTGGCAGTGCATTTGCGAACTCCTACGTGCTGTTTGCCGTGCTGAGATTTCTCACCGGATTTGGATTGACAGGGATCAGCATCGCCTCCCTAGTTCTGAGTAAACTATTAAACTATTAAAGTAAACTATTAAATTGAAGAATTGGGACACCTGTGTACATCAATCTACTCTGTAACTTTCATTATAATCAGAACAAGGCCAAACATGTTTCGAAGTTTGCTAAAGTGTTGCTGGTTTTATCGGAAAGTCACCAACAGCAGATCGTTGGAGAAATTTTGTTCACAGAAAGACAATATTTATACAGTGTTACCGCGGCAACACGTTTATTTCTTTCATTTTCTCCTCTAATTTGCATTTTAATATGTTTTACCTGCGTTGATAGTTGCTGATTTTCACTCATTCTCGCATTTTGTTGCTTAGAAACAAAAGCCCTGCCTTTTCAAAACGTCACAGCAAAAGCGATTGTGGCTAATGTCCTTCAGCAAAGTCAGATCTGATCCACATTTGCTGGAAGTGTGGATAAAGGGCACAGTTGAGAGAGAACGTTACTGGAGAATTGCGACACACTAGTGCCAAATTTATCGTTATTATAGCTGATGTATTGATAATATTCTTCACATCCTTCTACTGGTATGTATCTCTAAAACAAAAATACCTAACACTCTGTATTTATTGGTCACACAATATTTATTTTTGCAGAACATTAAGAGCAGCTCATTAACAGCTGGAAAATGTTACTCACTATATGTTATTAATCAGCTTAGTTGGGCACTGCTTTTGAAAAGAATATTTTGCCTTATTTGTGTTGGCTCCGTTTCCTAAATCACTCTAATCTCAACAAAATCATTCAAAATGCTTAATTAAAGATTCTAAATTAAACCATAGGTACTTGAACTTATCAAACTGAAGCTTTAAACGATAATTGTGGGGTGCTGATTTGTATTCTTACCTAGGACGCCAAAATGACAAGAGCCATTTCTGTATTTGGGCCACATCTGTTTAAGGTTTCATACTACAAGTCATTGGATGCTTAAAACTGGACTTGAAGTACAACAAAATTAAACCTTTACAACAAGCCTAACCTGAATTTAGCAAACAAACATCCACATGACTACGGCAGCATCAAAAACAGCTGCCTGCAGTATTTTACTTGTTTGAAACTGTTTAAATGCACCGTATTTATAACAAATGAACAGCAGTGACAGTGCCATCTGCGGTGCATTTACTGCTCAAGTGGAACCGGACATTAGAGTATGAATGGGTTCTGTTTCTTTTCACTTGCAGGCCTGGAGTGGAGTGACACCGCTCACAGGTCGTTCATCGGTGTGATCGGCAGCATGGCCTGGTCTTTTGGGAACATGCTGCTCGCTGGTTTTGCCTTCCTGGTCCCTGATTGGAGGATGCTCATCGTGACGGTGACAGCTCCTCTTGGATTTGCAGTTTTGACCTGGTGGTAATTAAACCTAAAACTTGTGTTAAAATGTTTAAATTATGAAGATGTTACATGAAACACTCTTAGCTGACTAGTTTTGAGCACATGCAGATTATTAAGATACAGAAATAAATAAAGGTTCTTAGTACTTTTCAAGCAAACAATTTTTTTTTTCACAGTCTACAATGGAGAAAACAAACCAGAAGTGAAATGTGCTGAAATGTGGCCTACCTCATAATGATTTACTGATGAGCACACATGTCAAACTCAAGGTCCGGGGGCCAAATGCGGCCCTTTGCACTGTTTTATGTGGCCCTTCAATACATTTAGTAGTTTACATTTTTGGCACTAGGTTAAATTCAAACAGGTTTTAGATAGATTTGAACAGGTTTTAGATGGTTTTGATTTTTGCTACAAAGATTAACCTACCACTACCTATTACAACCTGTTTAAATCCAACTAAATCCTGTCCAAATATGACTAAAACCTGTTCAAATCTATCTAAATCCTGTACAAATCCACCAAAATCCTGTTCAAATCCAACTAAATCCTGTACAAATATGACTAAAACCTGTTCAAATCTGTCTAAATCCTGTTCAAATCCACCAAAATCCTATTCAAATCCAACTAAAATCAGTTCAAATCCAACTAAAACCTGTCCAAATCTGACTAAAATCTGTTCAAATCCAATTTAAACCTGTTCAGGATACAATCTCTCAAAATTTAATCTCCATCTTCGGCCCCTGGAAGGATTATTATTGACTATTGCAGCCCCTCACCACTTTGAGTTTGACACCTCTGCTGATGAGGTTTTAAGTGCATAGTTTGAATGCAAAAGGCTCTGTAGCTTTAATGTTTTAAGAGCAACAAGAGCACATTTACAGAATAAAACTTTAATGATAGACAGGAGTTTGTGTCACAACAGAGGCACTTTTGAAACTGTCAATAAAACAGCTAAATAAACACTGTTACTCCATCTCTTACCCCCACTTCACTGTGACCTTTCCATGTCCACTCTGCCCCGAGCTGCTCTCCTGTGGGCGGGTGCGTCACTCAGAGCGCTGTGTGGAGAAATCTCGCCATGTTTTGCACACCGCTAATGGAAATCCTGGCATTCTCTGAGCCTTATTGTTGAGCTATTCTTCTGATACTAATAATATAAACATCTGATACTCATATTATCAGAGGTGTTTTGCCATTGTTGTTCTAGTTCTAGTGAGTCACTGTGTGTCGCCAACAGCCAATAGCTGTCTGGGACCAGCTGGAATACTATTGTTTTGGCAGAGGTTGCTCTCAATGAGGTTTACATGACACCACAGCAGGTTTCGTATTCAAAAGTTTTCCTGATGTGAACAAATGGCCAAAACACAGAATCCTACCTTTTTACCGAAAGCAGTTATTGTGTGAACAGCCTCAAATGTGTCCTGTATACATCCTAACTGACCAAAAAAATAACAGATCTATCAGACAGAGCCATTTTTGTAGACTACAGAGGTCCAAGGTAAAATGCATTTTAGTTTCAAAAGTAAGGCATTGTTCAAATGTTCCAAAAACATAAGTATCTGCTGTATTTGAGCATCTCCTTCCAAACCAGGCCTGGGCAGTTGCCTGATATGCTTAACCCTTGCTGCTGGAAAAAATGGTCCACAGGTTTCTTGATGCACTTAGTAAACAGTGTCCACTTTCATGAGTTGTATATTGTCCTGAATACACTCTACTGGGCAGTAAATGCACCAACTTTAGCTCAGGGCAAAAGGGAATGACAGAAAGTTTGGAATTGCCTGTGCAAAAAAAGAGAAAAGCCCCAAAGCTATTGGTTCCAGGAACTGTCCAAAGCAGACAAACTGAGCACCACAGGAGGAGAGGCACATTCATGTTTCTTTCTCTGGTTATAGGTGGATTCCTGAATCTGCTCGATGGCTCTTAGCCAACGGGAAAGTGACAAAGGCCCAGTTTTATCTCAACAAATGCTCAAAGTTTAACAAAGGAAAAGAACTCTCATCTGACGTAAAGTTGGAGGTAGGTGTTAAAGAATACAGTCATTGTAATAAAATGGTCATTCTTACTTGTGTATGACTAGATGTTCTTATCAACTTGTTCACAGACCATTTCTGATACAGAAACCATGAAAAACCTGAGCAAAACGTACAATTTCTACGATTTGATTAGGACTCCTAAAATCAGGCGGTTAACTGTGATCTGTGGGATTGTGTGGTGAGTAGCTTTACTTTTAATTCTTAATTCCAAAATAATCTAGTGCTTTAAAGGAAAAGGGACTCTTGACGTGTCATCTGAGCCTGACACTGTTAAACTGTGCAGGTTCGGAGTGGCCTCGACGTATTACGGCATCAGCTTGAACATCAGTGGATTTGGTCTAAACTTATACCTCACACACTTCATCTACGCTGCCATTGAAATTCCTGCCAAATTGATCATATATTTCTTCCTCAATCTTATTGGGCGGAGGAAATGTCAGGCGGGCACGCTCTTACTGACTGGAGCTTGCGTCTTCATCAACATCTTCATCCCAGACAGTGAGTCACATGGTTGTAGTCGGGGTTGGACAGGGTACCGAAAATGTAGTTTTTAAAGTAGCTAACTGATGCTTGTTGCTATTATACTTGATGCTATTATGCATTGTTTACAGTTGTAGTGTTTGCAGTCAGTAGTCTTTCTCTTTCATTGTGACAAACATTTATCAAGTTAGAAAAGCTGCCCATCAAAGAAATGAACAGTTGGAATGCCAGAAGCTGTAATGGTCCAGTCTGTAGCAGCTACAGCTTCTTTTCTGGAGAGTTTATCTCAAAAAGGCAGCTTTTAAAAGTTAGATTTCCTTTGAGTCAGTTTAAGACCTAGATCACATTTTCAAACCTAGTTTAGAATTTTGGTAAAACAGTGTTTAAACGGAACACTAAATTACACTGAGTTTAATTTAAACTTCTTGGAGCAATGGAAATGTAAGTTAAACCAACAGTTTAAATTTAAACCTTGTTAAAGCTGTAAATAGCCTCAGTGGAGGAGTCTGGAGCACTGCTGGAGCAGAAGCAAGTTTCTATTTTGAACACACATTCTTTCATGAAAACACAATTATGACAATTATGAACTAAAATAAATTGGTTTCTAAATGTTTCTGGTTTGTTCACAGACATCAGTGTGTACCTGCAGGGCTACCGTAGGTGCTCACAGGCTTTACAGACTTTAAATATTCAGTTTTCATTTGTAGGCCTGTGGTATGTGCGTGCAGCCATTGCCATTCTCGGAAAAGGCTCTTCTGAAGCATCTTTTACAACAGTCTTCTTGTACACAACAGAAATTTATCCCACAGTCATCAGGTCAGTCACTATCTGTTGTTTTTTGTCCATTTGTGAAGAGTTACAGACTGATACTGTAGTTTTGCTCCCACAGACAGAACGCAGTGGGCTACACCAACTTCGTGAGTCGTCTGGGCGTGTCGATAGCTCCTCTCATTCTGCTGCTGGAGGACGTCTGGGTAACTCTTCCTCAGATCATCATCTGCTCTGGGGCCATACTATCAGGTCTGGCAGCAATGCTGCTGCCGGAAACTCTCAACCAACAGCTGCCAGAGACCATCGAGGATGTGGAGAATCCAAGGTTAGGGAAATCAAATGACTCCATCTAGTGGTAGTATTGAAGACATGCTTTTGAAATGGTAGAAAATGGATGAATTATGTATTGAATTTCACACTTAGGTTGATTTTTATTTGATGTATCTTGTTATTTCAGGGGTGAGCAGTCCTCTTCTGGCTGTGTCGAGTCTATGGATGTTTTTCTGGAATCAAAGCCTGCAAACTAATCAGAAGATAAAAACTGGGAGCAATGTATTATGAAAGAGTAGCATTTTTCAAAATATTAACTATGATCATAAATACATTGTTACAAGACATTTTGATAAAAAGTAAGTAATATTTCAGGCATTTATTTGTACATTTTTCATTGTTTCTATTCTGGACAATCTTTGAATTAGAAATTGGTCTATAAAAACTGACAGCTATATCTTATGAGTATTTGTTATTCAGCGCAACATACAGTGGAGACTAGTTCAGCTCAGACTCACTCTTACAGGGCACTGTGAATGGAATAAAGACTTTGTAATAATTGTCACTCAGCATCATAATGTTTTACCTCAGTGAGCCTTGCCCCATTGTTTATTGAATATATTGGATTGTTTTGATTGACACAGACTGAAATGTCATATATCTAATTGTACATTTTCCAAAGATGGTCAAAACAGGACAAAACATTGCTTATGCTACTTCTTCACACTAGGGGCTCAGATCTCAATTTCTTCACAGAGAGCAAATATTTACAGCAGTTTTTAGAGTACACAGCCATCCATCCTAAACATTATTTCAAAACACACACTTTTGTTATCTCCATAACCCAATCCAGAACTGATGGTGACCCTTCTGTTTTTCTACCTAGCATAGTACAAGTTTTAATGTATTTGCTTTGTCCCAATAGTGGCGCATTTACTCTTCCAAATTAACAGAGCAACTGCCACCAACATGGCAACCATCACCATCTTTTGCATCATCAATTTTATTATACATCCATTTCTCAGAGACTTATGGCTGCCTTAGGTCTGTGTGTCTCTCATAATAAGAAAAAATAGATTGTGACACGCCCCTCAGTGAGCTTCTGCCTCTGTCTCCATCTGCATTAAGATCAGGACGATATGGCCCTCTGTCTCAATCCACTGAGCCACAGTGGTGGCGGCGGTGTAGCAGTGGTGCTACAGCTGCAGTTCTCCTGTTCAGCTCCTGATACAGTCCTTCTGTTTAAAAGTATAAATTACTGCCCAAAAATGCAGTAATTCTATAAAACTATAAAAATGACAAGTATAAAGATACTATACCGCTAAATTCATCCTCAAAAGACCAGGGATGACTTAAACTTAAACCTCAGTCACATGACATAATTTTGGTGAAACAGGATTTAATTAAGTGCTCCACTACCTGCTTTTATCTTTGCCGTCCAGGTCTCATCGCCACCAATGTAAACTGGGCCAATTTTCCCCAACAAAATACCAATACAAAATATTAATACATCATACTTAACTGAAGTTTAGAGCTTACTGTTATGAGTTATGATCCCATAATTATCTCTGCTGTGTTAAACATTGTGTTGAAGCACTGCCAATATTTATCTGTGACTCATGTTGCTTCTCCTTTCTCTTTTCAGAATTGTCTTTTTGTGCTGTTTTACTATGTAAAAATACGTATTTAGTGATGCAATAACTGATTTCGCTGCATTGTCAGTAACGTTCCTTGTTGACATCGGTGTATGCCAATGGGAGTGCTTCCAGAAGCAAGCATGTGATTTGGCCAAACATCTGACATTCTTTATTAAAATCCTTATTAATAATGGATTACATTCATACAGTGCTTTTCATGGCACTTATAGCACTTAACAGCTGAGTCCATTATTCGTTCACTCCACAGTCATACACTGGTGGTGGTAAACTGCTTCTGTAGCCACATTACATTATGCTGTGGCCGTTTTTAATCTTGGTTTAAAGGAAAACACCATTTTATTTAAACCAGGTTTCAATCTTGGTGCAGTAAAACCATAAGTCACACCATGATTTAAACAGGTTTAAAATGGAAACCTTGTTAGTGCGAGCGGGGCTGTTGAACATGATTATGTTAGGACACAGTGCCATTATGTTTCAATTATGTTTTATGAACTTTGGCTGTCCATGATTGTTAATGTTAGTAGCTAACAGCTAACTACCTTCAAACTGTCATACCTTGTTCTTCCTAAACTTTGAGCTGAATTAAAAATGCTATATTTGACACCTTATTCTAAGCATGGCAACAACAACAACAACATGACCTTCAAGTTTTATCAGAATGTTTAATTTTTGACATTTGATTGAAATACAGACTTTCAGTAAGTCTTCATCACAGTCTTGTGTCAACAGTTTGGGCCACAGTGTCCACAGTAGAGCCCCTGTGCTCAGTCTGCCCGGTGTTGTTGCAGCAGGGCAGCGCCTTAAGCACCTCTCTGGGTCCTTGGGTCATAAATATGTAAAGGAAAGGGTCGACTAAAGGACTAAGGTACAGGAGAAAGTGGGACACCAGCCCCAGATAGCGTACCGCCTCCTTAAATGAAAGAGCCTCCAGGAGCAGGTTGAGGATGAACGGCAGGTAGAGGATGGTGTAGTTGGCCCATATGGCACTGATCCCCCACACCGCTCTCCTCCGTTCAGGCGTGGGCCGGTTAGATCTGGAGCAGACCAGAGCCCTGCAGGAGTCCACCGTAAAGAAGAGCAGGAAGGGAAACGGAGCAAGCAGAGCCACAGCGAACCAGAGCGTGAACCGCAGCACCGCCAGAGCCAACACCACGAACGGGACGGTCCACAGGATCAAGGCCCTGACACGAGAGTTCCCTACACTGCGACAGGAGTTGATGCACTGTGGGTAAGCCACCAGCAGATGGTGCTCCTGGGCTATGAAGAGCATCAGACTGACGTTGGAGACCACTCCAAAATAAAAGATGAAGTCAGTGACACTGGAGGAGAAGACAGTGTCCTCCTGCAGGGTCTGGTCCACAGCGGGACGGCCCAAGAAACTGATGATGTCAGAGATCAGCAGCAGTGTCATGTGCATCGGGACTTTACGCTCTCCTTAAAACAACAGAGTACAGCTGTATTTACAAGGATTCACATATACTGCACTCTGTGGGGCAGCAGAGGTTTGCCTGATTTTACAGTCATCACATGCAGTCACGCTCCACTAGAGTGCTATTGTGTGAAATACTTTTTCTTAAACCAACACAGGCAGGAGACAAACCTTTGGACAGATTCCTGAGTGTGTAAATGGCCAGTCCAGTGGCAGGCAGCCCGATGATGAAGGTGACCCAGCTGATGACTTTGTCCACTTGGACTGAAGCCGGTGTGCTGGAGTTGTGACTGAGGTTCCCATTTATACTGAAGAGGATATGAGCTGCTGCCAGGACACTGCTGTCAGCCATAATGGGCCAGACATCACCTACGCCAGCAGTTTTATCGTCAAGATTATCAAAGTAGTGCTTAGAGGGATACTGGAAAAGAGTCATTTGAAAGACAAAGCTAGGTGTAGCAGTTTTAGCTTCAGATTTCAAAGTCCCTTTATCCATAAAAGTATCTACACAGTCCCAAGGCTGCCCATAAATTGTATTTTCAAGATAATATGAGGTCACATAACTAGTCCATTTATGATTGTACTCCACCACCACACCCGAGGCTCTGCAGTGGACCAATCACAGCAACTGATGCACAAACTGACCAATTAGAGCACACAGGGCTTGGTGTTTATTGGCCAACAACACTGTAAACAGCATTAATAAATGATACAGGTTATACATACATACATTTGTTAGCTGACAAAATGTCTTTTTCTAAAAAATCATATTTAAGTGAACCTGAGCTAAGACCTGCAGATGTGAAAGAAAGATAGCCTGAAAAAAAAAGATAATTGCTTTGTCATCACAAACAAATTTTGTGGCACATTTATATTTCAATTACTCAAGGTTCAAAAAAGTTGCTTGACTCTTAGGTCCTGGCACATTTTATTATCAAACGTGTATATAGTGTTTGAAATGTTCACACAGGCACAGTCTCCTCTTTAACTGGTTTACTAATTGTCAGTGAACAGATAACTATGCAAAGTGCTTGTGCCTCTGTGACTCTACTCTACTTGGATCTCAATTGTCTGATGTTGCTATTGGTAGCTTCTTGAGTGCTTTCTAAATAGCTCTTTCAGATCCCTTCAAACATGATTTCAATCCTCAAATTTGACCTTCTACAGAAATTCCGACATCATATTTATATCTATTCCTATGCCTACCTAGATAAAGTTGAAAGGTTGCACTACTCTTATGATTTTTCTCATGGGGACAGTGGGGTATAATTTCACCATAAAATGTACACATACCATCAGTACCCTCTTACTGAAATGCATTTCTAAACAGCTTGTTACGCATCAATATTGTATAAAAGACGTGATTAAAAATATATACTCAGTGTCCCCTTTCTTAATAAGGCAATCATGAAGTTTTAAACGTATTTGAAAAAACAGAAAAGCCAGTATTAACAATATATCCCTGTGATATTCCTATACACTTTGGCATCAGAAATCTTATGGCCAAAAGAAGGCCCAGTTTTGCAGCAGTCTCTCTGGACACGAAAGCCGACTTCATCAACTTATAAATATACTGAGGTCTTTCGAGTCCATTAATAGGAGGTCTTACCTGGGGAATAAAAATACAAAGTGAGTATCCGTTAATGCTTCTTTGATCCCGGTGACATTTTGCAGCTGATACTTGCCCAGTCTACATTTATTGCTCTGGTCTTATCTGCTCAGTTCTCTGTTTTGAATAAAGCTTCTGCAGCTGCCCAGAGGAAGTCAATATTTGCATCATCAACTATTGCGTTATAGAGCTCTTTAAGATTATTTATTTGCAGTCCTTTATTGTTATTCTTTATTTCAACATGAGAATTTCCATGGGAATATATACACTTTTGATCAAAACATTGAAAAGAAATCATGACATTTTTGATATTATTTAAAATAGCTTTCACACCACTCCAATAAGTAACCTATTGATTCAATGTCCATCGCCTGCTCCAACCCCATGCAGAGTGTGGTCCATGTTGTTTGGTATAGCATCCATCCTTAAGGAGGCTAGGAAGTGCAAAACATTTACAAAGTATGAAACACATTTTTTTTACGTCTTATAGAATAATGGCAAAACCCTTAAAACACTTTTACCTGTTTAAAACAAATTTACATGTTCAATTATAAAACAAATTTTTAACAAGCTCTAAAACAAATCGCTGACCTAATTTGAGTAAGAACAAAACATTAAGACAATATGTTCCCACATTTCTAAGATTTTAATTTATTTTTTTCAAAATTTGGCCCCATGTTCTCACAGCCCTATGTTCCCACATTTCCAAGTATGTGGATGTCTGGAAGCAGGATTGTGCAAAAAGAACTGCTACAATTTGTCAGTTAGGGGTTAGAGGTTAGGGGTTAGGTAGGTAGGGTTAGGATGTGGGAACATGGAGCTGTGGGATCATGCTCCCTGGAAAAAAGGAAACAATGTAGGGAGTGTGTGTGTGTGTCTGTGTGTGTGTGTGTGCATCATTACGTGACAGACGTTGACATGACTCTCTTGTATCAGTTTGAAGAGATGGAGCTGGAAAGGGAGTGACAAAATCTGTATGAGTGTTGATTGCATAAATATGTTACTTTTGCCTTTGTTGTTGGTAAGCCTCCTAACTGTTATTACTAAATCAACAAAACCGCTCCGAATGAAGTTATAATACATTAGGAACAGCAGCTTCAAAAGAACCTGGCAGCGAGTGAAAATTAAGTTTAAAAAACAGAATTCAAAGTGGTGTGTATTTGCTGTATGTTTTCCATCATTTTCATCCTTTAATGTGTACTGTAATTAAGAAGCCCAGTTCAAATGTCCTGTGTCCTATGCAAAACCAAAATGAAAAATTGTGACCTCAAGAGGATCGGTGGGCAGCCAGCTCCTCTTGATGTGACCCCATCCCTGTTTGGAACATGCGCTTCATTAGAGTTGAAAGCCGCTGTGAAAATTATGTAGGCCTCCAGACCTACAAGTCCTTCCTGTAGACCTATAGCCATTATTTGTCTATTGTGCAGGATTGTTCAGGCAGCCACTGTTTGAGGAGCCCTGTAGTGTAACTTAGGTGGACAGTTGGAAAGCGTTTGATGTGACCCACTTGCAGGGCATCTGGACAAAGGCACAGCTGCCTACAGCTGCTGACGCTTGACTGCTCGTTGGCCCCTTGTCATTTTCTTCAAGACAATGTGGGCAACTACAATGTCTTTGTATTGTGAGGCGAAATAAACAGGCCCGGAACAGGGGCAAACTCAGTAAAAGGAGGATACTCATAGAGCAGTTGGGTGACCCGCTCCTTAACACCCACAAAATTAAGGGAATACAGAGCCTTCAAAGAGCATCAACAGCAGCAGCAACTGTTGTAAGGGAAAATGGAGACTTACCCCAGTGGTTCGAACAGCAGGCAGGTACCAGGTGTGTCCTCAGAAATGATTCCAAGACCAGTGAGGGAGCATACAGCATGTGCACAGATGAGCAGAGATAAGGCTGGTCCTTACCTTCTGGTGGGCGAGTATGCTGTTCACATATCAAAAATAGTTTGGTGAGTGTGTAACATATGCAAAACATCTGTAAAAGTGAAGTCCCAAATATCATAAACATTACTCTCCTAGATAACAGAAACAAATGTTATCAATAACAAAAATCTGTACTTAGAAATTATATCATGCATTTTAAAGACCAAAAAGAGTTTTCTTAACAACTGTTGTTCAGTTAGTAAGATTTAAAGGGCATTTGCACATTGTCTGTAGTTGTGTGATGGGTATTTTGGGTGTTTGTTGGGTAAAATTATATTCTGGTGGTTTAAACAACTGGAGTCAAATTGACCCCAAGCATAAAAGATGTTAGAAATGTTGAGCATAATAGGTTTAAATCGAGTCTATGTATTTTTTTTCTGCGTGTGAGAAAACCCCCTAAAACAAATCAGTTTAATCCCCTAATAGAATGGTGTGATTTGAATAATGTGCGGAAGAAACAACACCTTAAGACATCATCTTAGCTTTATAATCAAGGAGAGAAAGTGGATATTCAGCACTGGACATTCCTTTTTAATTGTTTTTTGAAATGTGTCTAGGTTGCAAAGTCAAAAAACAGTCTTTTTTTTTCTTTTTTTCTTTTCAGGATTAACATTTTGAAATTGTTCTGCCAGGATTGCTTTATTTAAATAAATTGCTACCAACAGCAACCACATAGAGAAGAACATGTCAACCTTGAAACGTGACCAATGATTATACTGATAAAATTTGACCCAATGACAAACGCTGTTTCTCAAATAAACCCATTGGACATAGTGATAAGTGTTTTTTTATGACTTCTCCGGATGTTAGCAGAACATGATGGCACAATAATTCCTGCTCTAATCAACAGAGGCCTATGATGTGCAGGCAATATAAAATTAGTTTTCTTTATATATTGTTACATTATAAAGAATGCAGAGGACTTTATCAGAAACTGGGCCAATACTAGGCTTTGAAGTACCTCTCTGGTGCTGCTTGAGTTGAGCAGACATCTCCAAATGAACCCTGCCCTCGTCCTGTACAGTTCTGAACCACTAAGTCTTCAGAGCGATGTCCTGAACTGCCCCAAGTCCTTGGTTTGACCTCTGGACCTGAAACACCCAACTCCCATGCAGTTCCTGTTTCTGCTCCAGACCCCCCTCAGGTCCTGGGTGTGACTATGTGGTCACTGTACGTTAACTCTTCACAAAACCCAAGAGGTTCTCCATATCCTTACAGTAATGAACTGGGATGCAAGATTATATAGTGTTTGTGGAGGAAAATAGAGACCAGTGAAGGACTCGTGAAAATCAAAAGTTTAGCAGCAATATTATGGATATTTCTGGGAGCTGGGCCCTCTGAATCTGTGGGTCGAGAAACACAAACCACAGAAGAAGAGCGGCCGGCTTTAGGAGGTCGCTGATCATTTCTCAGAGAAGGTAAGGAGGTGTGTGCCTTTTGGTTTCTTACCTCATTTAGCATTACTTTTCTTTCTCATTGTATTGTATTTGCCATTGTAAGAGTGAACAACAGATCAAAAATAAAAAAAATCTGGTCTAAGTCACAGAAAGCGTTTCACCATCTTCTCCCTCGTGTCCTGTAGAGGGCAAGACCTCAGTGTTCAGACCCAGCAACTGCCTCAAGTCCTTGGCTTGATCCCAACACTACAACCACCCACCACTGTCCTAAATGAGGAGTTCAATCTGACACATACCTCCTCTCTGATACAGATCCAGCTCTGCCCAGTGGGCCCTCTGTCCTTTCAGTGAACCAAACCTCAGTCCTGAAGGCCTAATATGGGAACAGATCAATTTTTTGTTTTTAGTTTATCAGTTTTAGACTCCGATTGTCTCAAACAAAGATAAGGATAATTCTGATGTTTTATTTTTTTTTAGTTTGCTTATTATTTCTTCTTATAGATGATTGAATATCAGCAATGACAAATAAGTGACAAACTTATACAATTTTTTTTTTCCTGGACCTTGGTGATGGACGTCTCCCATAATCAGTAGGACTATGGTTCTGCAGTGCATGTTGTAGATATCCAATCCAATTTTATTTATAATGCACTTTATTATCACCTCATAAAAAACTTAAATGGAAATATAAAAACAGAAAACAAAACATTTAGTGACATATGTGATCCATGCCAGCTCCTCTGCACACCAAGGTACCTGTGGCTGATGAACCTTCCATTGGAGTCTGATACATGTTGAGATGTTTGTGATGGATCCTCTCTCTGTCCCGCAAGTCAACAACAATCTCTTTGGTCTTGGAGACATTCAGGCCTGAGTTAACACAACTCTGACAGGGTTTCCACCACTGTATAATGGTATATTATATAAAAAAATTGCATACTAGCAGAGGTAGCCCAGCCTATAAGTGAACTAGGCAGCTGCGTAGTTCACTAGGTGGGTGGGCCAGTAGGGGGCCCAAATGGAGACTATAGATTACTTATAAAAAGAGACTATCAGTTATAGTTTATAGCAAGCTATACCCTGTCTTACCTTAGGGAAACACAGGAGACCTGTTTTGAGAACTTGAGAACACACTGCATTAACACAACTCTCCACAAATCTTTTTCATTAGACTATAATACGCCATGTGACTTTGGACATAAATTAAGCTAGATAACCAATAAATGCACACATAAAAATACATATTCAATCTAAAATAATAGCTTTAAATAATAGCTTTACCAAAACTATGCTCCAGTATAGCTATAAAATACAGGTTGTTGATATTGAAATCCTAGGTAAATGTCTTACAAATAATGCAATAGTTTACGTTTCAATGATCCAAGAACGTGTTTCAGAGAAACCTTCTTTATCAGGCAGCGCAGTGGACACCTGTGGGCCCTGCTCTGTGTGTGCAATGTCAACAAGCATGTGTTTTGTGAAGCTGCACAAGCTGTGAAAGCATAAAAAAAAATCCTGAGTGAAGTAAATAGATGTTGGATCCATCTGTCATTATCAGGATGCAGGCTGTACAGGTTAGGTTTATTCACTGCTCGGAAAATGAAACAAATGAGTGGAAAGCGATATTCAGTTGTGCATCATGTATCCAGCATAAGTAGCAAAAACTATACTGACAAAGAGATTTACATTTGTGAAAACGCAACAGTACTGGTCCTGGTCGGCATGAACTGTAGTCCACTAATTAATTCCTATTCCTGTCTGTTGGAGGGAAAATTCTGTAAAGGATTTAGAAGAGTCACCTCTTCTCTATTGTTCAAAAAGTTTGTCTGGACCTGGAGAGCTTCTCATGAAATAAAAGTTGTTAAGTTATATGCAGAGTTTGAGAAAAGTTACTTAAGATGTTTGCATGTTTTTGCAAGACTGTGTTTTATTATATGCCACTATCATCAAGCGACATGAAGGCGAGGTCAAGGTAAATGCTAAGTTCAGCTAATGCTAAGTTTAACTAATGATCATGATAACTCATTATCATGCACATAAATAATTTCAAAACAGACAATCTCTTGATTTTTTTTTTTTTTTGTAGTGTTTTAGTGTTAGCTTTAGCGTTCCTATTTTGCCTCACTACTAAAAAAGATTAAAGATATTCCATAACAATTGTGAAAATGTCCTTGTCTGTCTTGTTTTTATTGATACATTCACTGAATTGTAGTTTATGTGGTTTACTTGCTAAAGAGATAAGTGTGGTATGCATATGTTTTATTTGTTGGAAGCTTACATAAAATATATATGCTTTATAATGTAATACAGTTATTAAGAACTTAGCAACAACAGGGCCAGTGAGGTTGAAGTAACAGAATGTGCATACACATTAAGAAATCATGTGTCTTTACACATGAAAACTAAATGGTTGTGTTGCCAACATGTTTATAAGTTAATATAATATATTTGTTTTGATGAATTTTTTTCAAATGTGAGCACACAAAATAAAAAAGAAACTAACAAAAAATAGTGTTTTGCAATTACTTATTAATACTTTTTGTTATGATTATTGATCTATAATTGCAAACCATCAACAGTTACAAACAAACCTAAAACACAAAAATTAAACATATAGGTCTATTGGGATTGTAAAGACACATGAGAAAATAAAATACAAAAACATTAAAATAAGAAATAAAAAACATTTCATTGTAGGAGTAATAAATCGTCTGAAAGATTTGTATCAAAAAAAATGCAAGAAAATTTGTGGCGTATATTGTGGCAGCCACGCCCGCTAAAGGCTACAGGCAGCTTACCTCTGCCACAAATTAGGCTAGCTCTTTTGTGCCATTTGTCCCTAATTAGTCAATACAAAAGGGGAAACTAGGACTAAAAAAAAGGGAAGAGAAAAGTAACACAAAAACTTAAACGTTACTTTTTGAGGGACACCGATAAGCCATAGCGGGCAAGCGTGGATTAATTACCCCCTTGTTATTACGCCTTATTACGTACGAGACGCTGTTCTATTATTACAGGCTTTATCCCTAGCCCGCCCCTCCCCCTTCCGCGCCCTTTACGTTCTCTCCAAGGTTACGTCCGCGTGCTGCTCTTCCGCGCGGCTCCGCCGCACGTCACGAGCGCGTTTCCCTACCGCCCATGCGGCAGCGCGGTGAGTTAGCGGAGCGGAACGGAGCGGCGGAGAGGGGAGGGCTTTGTGTTTTGTTCTTCAGACGGCGCGGCAGGCAGGCGGGCAGACAGACACTCAGGCAGGCAGGCAGGCAGACTCACTCGGCTCTTTTCTCCTGTCGGCTTTGCGTAGCGGCTCCATCATGGCTCTCAACATCCTCGGCGTGACCGTGATGATGTTCTTCTACCTGCTGGTCCTGGCCATCGGGATCTGGGCGTCGGTAAAGTCCAAGAAGGAAGCCAAGAAGGGCCAAGGCGACAAGACGGAGATGGCTCTGCTGGGAAACAGAGGGATAAACCTGGTGGTGGGCATCTTTACCATGACAGGCGAGTCACAACACGCGTTTTTGATTTCCAGCCACCCACGTGCGAGCATCACTGGTTTCTTTTCACGCTTTAGTTCCTTTACATTTCCGCCTTTTCTCGTCATAAACGTAATTTTTATATCTAAGGCAATATTTAAGAAAGAATACGGTTAATGTTCGCGCTATTGCCAGGCTTCAAAGCCAAGAAGCTAGCAGATCACCAAAGGCTGAAAAAGTCCCATGGAAAAAGTAGCTTTAATTAAATATGACACTGTACTCCATTAGCTACAAAGATGGATCTGTTTTATTGTGTAAAAACGAGTTCAATTGAGCCTGGAAGTCAGTTTAGTCATTGTACAGTTCAGCTATAGCTCTATTATGCCCCATGTCTTTGGGTTCATATTACTGCTGCATTCAAATAGAGCCCAGTGTGTAGCATGTCACTGCTGTAGGCTACACACTAAACGGCAGAGCTACTTTATTGGCTCAGCTTGGTACCTTTGTATTCTATTGGCAGCTAATCTTTTTCTAATAATGCTTGTATAATGAAGAGGGGAGACTGTTCTCGACTCATAAAGGGACTGGGAAATCACCTTAAATGGAGATTTTTATTTTTGTATGTTCACATATCCAGCATAATGAATCTATTTAGTCTACCATTGCAGATCTGGGATTATATGTTATTTATTACCTCTGCACATTTGTCAAGTCAGTTATGGAAGCCTGTAAAAATCATTCAGTTCTTGTGATGTTTAATCCTCCACCTCCCTGAGGCTAAATGCAGGGTATGGTTAATGTTGTCCAGTACCCCTTTATGTTGCGTGTCTGTTTCTCACTACCTGAACCAGAAATACTTCAAATCCAGGCTGTGCACAGAGCTCAACATTGCATGACTGTGTAAGCTAAGGCCTCTGCCTTTAGGAGCACTGTATTAATACAACAATTAACCACGTTAAACATTCACCAGCAAAACTTAAATACAGCGCCTATATGATCATGTATGGCAACTCGCGTTAATGTGTCCTTCAGATAAGAATGGCTACAGTCTATGTAGCCATTCTTATCTGAATGTATATAACTTCAGAGAAGAAAAAACAAGGTAAAAACAAGGGTCTGTGTGTTGTGTGGCCTGTTACACCTGTCAAACACAAGGCACAGGGGCCAAAGCTTGTCCTCTGCTGTATACCTGATAACCACTCCACACAGGCTTTAGGTTCATACTAATAGGCCTAATTGTTATGTGAAATTCATAAAATGTAGCGCCTCGACTTAAATAGGTTATATCTTGTTTGCAGCATTTAAAAGCAAGCTACCGGTTCACTGAGTCATTTTTAAACTTTCCATAAAACATACTACATACTATGACTTATTACTGCTCATATACAGTAAATAGTAAACAAGAGAGAATATTGAGAAGTTTAATATAAGTGTAGTTTTAGTTCCCTAAATATTAAGAGTAGTTTAAATGGGTCATTTTTATTCCTAAATGAGAAGTGTCTATATCATATACTATACTTTCACAGTTCCTTTGAACAACAGTGTCTCACTAATGTGACTCAAAATCAGACCCAAAATGTGTATTGCGTGACTTACATTTTCCATTATAGCATTTGAGTCATCATCTGTAGAGCCGTTCAGTGCTTTGGTGAATGGGCCTAGGCACGGATTCCTATTGCATGTGTGAGTGTAGCTTAGAGGAGGGGGGGACTAAACTAGGACTAAGCCTGTGGTTAAACCAGAACTAAAGCCAGAGCTAAGGGAACAAAAGAATTGGTTCTATAAACAGGCTCATAACAACAGTCCCTTAAAAGAGCAGCATCCAGATTTTCACTGTCACTTCAACAAATGAACCAAAATGTTTTCATATGTGACTATTTTTATATGCGTAGTGTTTTAAACGGTAAGTGTGAGGCACGAGTTTAACCACGTCTGTGGCCATTCAACATATGTGCTCGCTCTTAAATGTTAGCTTACCTGAGCTTATAAAGATGGAGTATTTATCCATGTAAAATAACCTACTAAATGTAACACTTATTCTTTCTGATTTAACTTGTATTTATCTCATGTTTAATATATACACCAGCGTCATGTGATGAAAGGCAACAGGCAAAAAAAAATAGTAAGATAATAGAAACTAAATGTTCGCTAAATTAGACCAGTACATAAAGCCTGCCCTATGTGACAATGGTTATGTAAAATACTATGGTAATTATGTGCATAGTGATATCATGCAAGAAATCATGAGACTATAATAATAGCCTTTGGTAACAATACTTATCTAATTCTTCCAATTAAGTTAATTGATGGCCCTGATCCAAGTCACTGAACATTTATAGTTTGAAGAGTACAGCTAGCTTTCATCAATCCTGAGTTGTAGAAGTCACTCAAAATCTATTGAATATTAAAAACTATTTTTTTTCTCACAGAACAGACCCAATGTGCCAGAGTCTACCCTCAGACTTTAGCTGCTCTCTGTTCTCACTGCTCCAGTCTGCACCGCTGCATGTGACGTGGATTAAGTCTGCCCGTCCCGACTCACAAAGAGATTTAGCCGAGTGTTTGCACTTCTCTATAATGTTTTTATTTCATTTCACTGCATTTTTGTGCATTCAATGTTTGTTTTTTACTTAAAAAAATGAATTTGTAGTTATTAAGTTACAGTTAGTACATAGTTATTATAATAATGAATTTATTGTTATCTGCTATTACATAATTATTGCATGAGAACTCCCTTGTGCATGTGTTAATACAATAACAAGTGTGTATTTTAAAACGGGAACTATAGTACTAAAAGAGGAAGTCAAATGTGCTGAAGCTTTTATTAAGGAACTGCTGTATCCTTAAAAAAAATCACACACTCAGTCCAAATGCAAAACCAAACCAAAATCTGAATTTTGTCCATTTTTGTCCTTTTGTTTGTCCCTAAATGTACAGTCCAGCTACTTAAATCTACATCCTTATCAAAGTTGCATTAGATGTGATTGGGTTACCTGTTGGGGCCTGAATTGGAATCCTTCCTGTGGCTGTTTTCTGATACTGTTTGTCTGACCCCGTTCTCTCCTCCTGTGTGTGTTTGTTGTACAGCGACCTGGGTTGGAGGAGGATTTATCGTGGGCACGGCCGAGGCGGTCTACAACCCCTCCATGGGACTGATCTGGGCTGTCATGCCAATCTCAGCCACTCTGTGTTTCATCATTGGTGAGATTTCTTCGTCAAAAAATGCACTAATAAACGTCACTTTCACATCTTAAATTGCTTTCCAAAGAGTAATAGATGGAGGTGGGGAAATAGATTGAATTGAATACATGCTATCGGATCGTTTCCAAATTGTTATATTGGGACAGATTATCGTGATTCAGATACACATATTGTGATATTTATGAAAAATGTGTAAAATTGGTGGCACCCTGTTAAAATATCAGTGGAAATAGCAGTGGGTTAAACATAGTTGCTGGACTGTGCTTCTTGAAAAAGCCTGATGTGTAAATAATTAAAAAACCTACATTTGTCCTGAGGTTTGTGTAAATAATAGAACCGGTGTAAAAGGACATGCTGTACTCAAGACATGCTTCCATATACTGTATGGATTTTATTTGTATTATGAGGTTAAAATAAACACATTTTCAAGTTTTCCCTGCTTCATTTAGAAAAAAGTGCCCCTTTCTTTACACTGTGTGTGTATTAGAGCATCATGGCTGCATCTCAACGGTTTTGTCCAGAATCCAGCCATTCTTGTTAGTTTTGTGCAATACACTATACATTCAAGTATCAAAAACATTAGCAGACCCAGCGCTGTTACATGCAAGGTTTTCAGTAAGTGAGAGAAACCCTGGATTTACACACAGGAGCGGTTTGTAACGTCAGCTTCACTTCTCACCTAAATCTAAATCGTCTGTGGAGCTCTAGACTTTGGCAGTTTTTGTGTATTTCCGCAACAAATGATACGATTAAGTGCAATTAAAACCTAAAACTTTGCGAATTTCTGTTAAAAGTAAGTGTTAATTCTCAGGTTTTTGGAATGTGCTGAGTGTAGTAGAGCCAATCAGAGAATGTCTTAGTGTTAGCCGTTTACAGCTTTATTCTCCTGCCCCACTTAAGATATAAAACTGAGTCTTTGTTTTTTGTGTTTGATTTGAATAATTCATCAGGTACTATTCATTTTCTGTGTTGCCTCTGTTGGCTGCCTGTGTTGCAGGTCATTGCCTCTGTGTTGCTTGATGTGGTGTTGTTAAATCAGATCTGCAGCCTTTTGTTTTTGATGAACCACTAAGCTGTTCCTGGGATGTGTCACCGTGCCTGCTGTTAACTATCCCATCATCTTTAGTGGCCTTTTATCAGCCTGCATTAGTGAACCTGACTGATGTTAGTCTGGGTTAGGTAACTACACTATCACTTTAAAACCTTTATGGTTAATGGAAATGCACTTAAATTGATGATGAGTTGTGTTTATTTGATATGATTATATCCAATGAAGTGTAATCACTTTACAATACATACGCACATATATACAGAACATATTTATACACAAACACCAACAACCAGAATTTAAACTGAAAAGATTAAGGTTTAAGGAACAGCTTATGACGCCTACCCTACTTACATATATTCAGACTTTAATTGTTTGAGTAGGGTACCTTCCAACTTATTTGTTTATAGCTAAAATTTTAAAGTGGAATAGAGAACTACTCCCATTGAGTTCTGCTGTAAAACTATTTTACAAGTTAAATGCAGTTGTTGTTTTTTTTTGTACATATTTTCTTAAACATGTCTACTCCTCTAAGATCACATTTTAATCTATTTTTATCAAACAAACACAGTATATTTTGGCAGTAGCTTATTTTTGGTTGACGATGGTTCATACCTTTTATGTTCTTTTGGCCATTTGAAAAATGGCAGAATGAAAACAACTTCTGTTATTTTAAACTCTCTATTGTTTGTGGGTCTCTGTTTTCATTGTTTTAAAACTGCGTTACCCAAAATATTCTTCCACACCCATCACCCCTAACAACAGCATAGCAACCTTTCCTTCTTTTATTTTATGGACTAAAAAGTAAAGCCGGACCATTTTTTCCTCCACAAAATACAAATACTTTTAGCTTAAACTTCTGTCTCTGAGTTCATTGTCAGACCAATGTGATGCTGCAATTATCTGAGTTTTATTAAACATTTTGTAAAGGCATTGCCAAGATATTTCCATTTCACTTTACTCTATTAACAGTTTTTTTCTTTTTTTGCAAAGTGTGGTGGAAGCAGATGTATCCAGCACTGCACGGTACTTTATCTGCATTATAAGTAGCCAGTAAAACAAAGCGTCAACAACTCGAGACTCACATAGTCTTACAGCCTCACTTTTTCACAGATGATTTTGATAACAATATGCTACTAGAAGATGAAACATTTTCTCTCAAATACAGTTAGTGCATCCAAACAGATTTTACCTGATTTTTCTAACTCAGTTTCTCCTACATATTTTCAGTGACATAAAAATGCATTGTTATGTTTTTATGGCACTAACAATTTGCCAGAAGTCCAAAGAACTACAGACCAGGGTCACTGCTGTCCTCTTTGATGTTTCAGGCTCTAAATCTATAATTCATTGCAGATATATTAGTCCGCTGCTGCTGCTCAGCTTTTTATGACCTCCACAATACTTACTAGCAATTAACACAAGGCTGTTTGGAGCCAAAGATAGCCAGCATCACGATGCCTCCCTTGTTCACATGTGACAAGTCACACAGAATGTTCAGTGAAGGAGACTTAAATCTTCCTTTATGTGTGAAAACAGCAGGCGTTAGAGCGCGAGGCTGGGACTGGTCACTCCTTAAAGCCCATAGGTTTTAGGCGTATCTATTGATTGTTTATTTTATGTCTGTGTTTTCAATGTATCATTATTTCACAAAATGTGTCAAATAATTTAGGCTAACTAGCATAATTGAATGAAGATATTTTGTTGCAATGTAAGTTCTATCATAAAAAGTTTATAGGGCTATAGTGCTTCCTGTTTTTCTTGGGGACTGTTATTGCAGAAGAACGTTTTCCAAGAACAAAGGGTGAAAGCCATACTACGAAAATTTTTTTTTGCAGGGTCAAAAGAATTTTATTTGAAATACTTTTGCATGCTTCAGTCGCATTGTTGCATTGACCTTGGCCGGTGTCTGTTGAGATTCTGTGAATAAGTGAATGCTGTTGCAAGAGACTATTGAGAGTGAGAGAACAGGTTCTTTTGAGCCAATTGAGCAATCCTTTCATGGTTGTTTGTCAGAGAAAGAGAAGTATTGTGCACTATAAGAAGTGAATGAATATATAGAAAAACATGCAGTATTTCTGTTTTCTTACATTTTCCAAGAGAATTTCTATTTAATATATGTATTTAAAAAGGTGCTCCAAAACAGTGTGATTCTTCTTCTACTTGTAGCTGTAGTGCATTAGATTTTTGTAAAGAGTGCTAATCCTAGTTCTTGGGATTTGTTTTTCCATAAGAACTTTTTCCATAAGAACTGCACTTTAAGAAGAATTTTCTTTTTTCAGAAGCCTAAGGAATGAAGCCAAACATTTCTTTATATTTTTATTATGACGTAAACCTTCATCCATTGGCCATGTTTATAGCAGTTTCATTTGCATCACCAATTATATTACACTTTCCAAATGAATAAATATGCAACATTATGCATTATATTAAGTGTAATACTCAGGTTACATTATTTTGATTTGCTAGCACTTGGATTATGTTACTTGTTACATTTTGTAACAATTAATTGTACTGGAATACTTTTTGAAATCATTCCTCCGACTTCAGTTTCTTTTGAGAATCACTCATCTAGCGCTTTTGACATTTTAAGAAGTTAATTCTGATGTAAATTGCAAATGTGGAAATAGCAACTGATAAAATTGGAATATATTGCTCAAACCTATAGACCATGCTAACATAAGCTGACAAGTGGTTTGTGCACAGGTAGCCCTCAGTGGAATGTTCTGAGCACAAAGCCTAAAGGTCCTTCTGAGTAATGAAGAAACATGGAAAGGCCAGTGTCTTGTGATTTGTGACAGAACTGACCGCTCTGCCCTATGCCCAAAATGAAGTGTCTTGGGAAGGATTCCCATCACTGCACTCCGTGGAATGCACCAGACTAAGTATGCAGGACTACAGATAAAGTCAAGCTACCCAAACACTGCCGGTGAGTGACAGTGCGGTAGAAGGCTTGTGCAGCTTAACGCTTACCATAATAAGTCAGTTTCTCCAATACGCTGAAATAATCCTTGAAACCAAAGCTGCCAACATTTATTAAATACCTTATTTGAACAACAGCCTGAGTGAGAGAACAAATCTCGTTCAAACAATAGACTCAAGACAGCTACAGAGTGTACATCACCCCCCCCCCTCTCTTCTCTGAATCATACCGTCTCCGCAGCTTAATAAAAGCACAGCATGTTCTGTCAGTTCACAGAATGCATGCACTGACAGAGCTGCCGTGTCCCGCTGATGTACTTAGAGTAGTAACATATCATTCATGTCAGTAATGTGACATGACATACAGTATATACATGTATACAGTACAGACTATAGCTGTAGTGCACCGACAGCCCCAGAAAATAAAAGGATGTGCCACATTCATTTGCGGTTTACCACCACAGTTAGTATTTGATCTATTTTTTTCATTCATCTTAGAATTTTTATTAAGAATATATACTGTACAATTTACAACATGATGTTTTTTTTTTCTTTCCCCAGTATGGTGTAGCCTAAATGCTTATATAGATAGAGGTGCTAAATGTGGAGCCATTTGTTAACATTCTCTATCCACTCAGTGACAATATATACACATTCAGTCAGCTGCCATTTCCTAAAATTATCAAGTTTATGTTAAATTTGTGGTTTTACTCAATAATTCCTTTTTTTTGTCATCAAAATGTGCACAGAGCTCATGTTGTTCCCAAACACTAAACATGTCTACACCTCTGTATATATTAACTTCACGTGTGCTTTTTTGTAGCCATTGGGGACATAAAAAAGTAGTGGGCCTCTTCCAACTTAATTGCTAAAGGGGCTTTGCAACAGTAGTCTCTTCAAAGACATCTGCTAACAATTTAAACAAGAGCATGCTTTAATTAAACCAAATAGGAGACGCTTTACAACAACTTCCTGTCCATGTGGTTACAAATTACAATTAAATTCTGTTATAGTTTTCTGCAAAGCTCAGTTAAAATGTAATAGTTATTTTGGTTCCAACTTTTTCTAAGGATGTCTTTCCTATGTTGTGTCAAAATAAACATAAGGTAGGTAATACTATCTTTGCTTCCACACATTTACACATCGTAAAAATAGTAGGCTGTATACAGTCAAGCTAGGGTTTCCATATGTCCTGGAAAACCTGGAAATTTTTAGATTTCATTCATTGTAATGTGGTAGAAATTTATGATATAGAAAATGTAAACAAAATTTTAAAAAAGTAATTTAAATGGTCCTGGATTTGCATTTTAGTCACCTAGAAATTTTTAAGACTTAGTGTGCATTAACTTTTAAACTGAACTGAGACTTTCTGAAAGTGAGTGTTTGCTCACTAAGGCTGCTGTAGATAGAATTTTGCCTCTTTGAGGCTGATGTAGATTGGGTTTTGACCCACTAAAGCTGGTGTGGTGTTAGTGTTGCCCCTTTGAGGCTGATATAATTTGAGTTTTGACCCTTTGATGCTGCTGTAGCTTTGGTTTTGACCCTCTGATGCTGCTGTGCTTTCAGTTTTGACCCTTTGAAGCTGCAGTGGTTTGTGGCTTCAAGTTTAATTCCAAGTTATGTTTACTCATCTACAGATCCTTCATAGTAAAATATTTACAAATACAATTAGTTCTGTTGTAAAAAAAAAAAAAAAAAAAAAAAAGTCAATTAGTAATTACAGTTAATTAGAAAATAAAATACAAAAAGTAATGCAAATAAAATAAATTAGCCTATACAATGCTAAATTTGTTTATAAAAAATGTATCTGAACCTAGTTTTCAGCTTGAGTTTTCATTCAGTAAAGTCAAAGACTTAAGTATACTGTGACACATTCATAAACTATCTAAACTATATGTAAACTTTGCTGACCCAACCCTGGCAGTGGGTTTTATTACACTACCCTCAGCTGTAATATGGATGCTGCCACTTTATATTCCCATGTGATGGATACATTCTGCTGGAGTGTGAAGTAATCATGTCTCCACTGTGGCTGGCTGGACAAGCATGTTAATTAGACGACAGGGTGCTGGCTTTAAACACGTTTTCATCCAGGCTCCTATAACACTGAACTTTGCTGTAAGATGCTTCCTAAAGGGGGATTCATAAAGTAAACTTACCCTCATGTGAATAAATTAGATTATTTAGTGCAATATTGTACAACCATTAACCATTGTATTGCTTCTGAGTAGGGCTGTATATCAGGAGAACAAAATATATTTGATAAATATGCAGTCATATCATTTGCTGTATCAGAATTTCAAGTATGAATAGGTAACATAGTATGAAGAACTAATATAGAAGCCCTAGATAAATTTCTCCTGGTCACACTGGTATTACTTAACTTATCCACCTGTTTACCTATCCATAAAATACTAAACAAGTTTTCAGTGAAATTTTAACATGTAGTTTAAAAAAAAGGCATGAAACTATAAATACATCGTTCTGTTTCTGTTTTTTGTTTTGAGTTTTTTGGAATTTGACTAAAAAACTACTTTGAACTTTGAACTTCTTTGAGTAGTGTCTTTTCTAACAAGTGGGCTGCATCAAAGATTTCAGTCAGTTTCAGTCAGTTGCCAAAGACTAACAAATGTGATGAAAAAAGTGAATTGGCTCAGATATCAATTACCCAAACACACTACAAATAGCTACAAATAGTAGGCAACCTCACCTCCAGGAAAATAGTAATAACTAAAATATTTAAACAAGAGTAAAATCTAAACCCTAGTAATAATGTGGAAATGCTGTTGATATTGAATGCTGTTAGTTGTAGTGAAAATGAAAAATATCCAAAATATTGTGTATTGTTAGGAAAAAAAAGTAAAATGTGATGTTCTTATGATGGTTGGGTTTCCAGAATATTTACACTTTCATTTGTAGTACAGCTCTTGTATGAGTTCTATTAACCTTGAGTTTAATAAAATCCAAAATGCCTCTAGACAGTAGTTTTTAATGAAGCAAGTGCATGTTGCTCAGATGTAAACAAACACACATGTCCTCCCACATGCATGTGTCTCCATCTCACATGTCTCCAGCACATTTGTGTTCAGAATTGTTTTTTTGTTCAACACTGTTATGTTGCATCAGCTAAACATGTTAAAAAACTACTTTTGAAATTTTGATTATTAGCTTTACTGCATAAATTCCAAATAGTTTTAAAGAGAACCACAATTCACCAAAAAACACTTCATTTGTTCATAGAATAAAATTTTATAATGCTGTTTGATTAGCGCAAGATCAAGTCCAGCATCAGGTTTAACTCAGTTTGTTTTTCAATTTGAGCAATTGTGCTTTTTTTAGTTTGGGAATTTTTTTTTTTTTTTTTGTGGGTTTCCAAAGATCACATAAATGCCACACTACTTCTTTATAATGGTACAGCACGTGTTCATAATGACAAATAACGTGTTTGATGTAATTGAAGGATATGCTAACTCTTCCTGTCTTTCAAAGGTGGCCTCTTCTTCGCCGAGCCCATGAGGAACAACAAATATGTGACCATGATGGATCCTTTCCAGATCAAATATGGAAAAGTGCCCACCGCGGCTCTGTCGCTGGCTTCGCTGATATCAGAGATTATGTGGGTGACAGGAACACTCATAGGATTAGGTAAGAATGTTTCTATATGTAACACGGCCGCTCCGCATGTGTGTGTGTGTATCCTTGTGTTGACCCTGGTGGAGTCGCAGCTGTTGATAGCGGCTCTTTGCTCTAAGGTGCTGAGTGAAACACAAGCCTTTATCTAATTGCACAGTCGGTTGGAAATAACTCCCTCAATGGAACGAGTCCTGAAGTCACACCAGTTACCCTCTGTCTGCGATCTCACATCTTAAACGCGAACGTATACGTACGTACATATGCAGGCCCCTATCAGTTTCGGCTCTTATCTTACATCTACTGTAGACATGCCCAGGCTTTGTTCTGAATAATGGACAAGAGGAATGTAACAACGATCCAGCTCTAAGCTTCATACAGAGTCAGTGACATTCAGAAAACATTTGAAAAAGTCAGGACAAACAAATCAAGGCCAGCAAAATAAAATCATCTATTTTTTCTCTTGTTATCTGGTAGGTTCTCTTTGCTAACTTCAGTGAAAATAAAGCCGTTCAGGTTTGATGGGATGACTGAAAACCAAAAATTCAGACATTTTATATTCTATATTTAAAAACTGGTAGTTGCTACAGAAGCACAATATCAACATCCACCTGAAATTTACCTCCACTGAATATGTTTAGCTACAAATAGGACACGTCTCATTCAAGCGTATGGAAAGCTCATCATGAGATTGCAAACTGTCAGAAGACCAGAAGCAGAGGTAGGTTTGTCTGTAGTCTATAGTATTGTCTTTAGTCTACATCACTGCAATCTAACAGTGGAATGTTAAATCAAATTGCATGGTTAATTGATATAAATATATTAGGTATCAAAATAAGTCCTCGGCACGCATGAATGCTGTTCAAGTTTATTTCCCTGTCACTTCATATGACTCTTTAGTCTATTGTCACTAGAGTCCACATCTGTTATTTAAGCTGTTATTATATATATATATATAATAATAATTATTATTTAAGGCACTAGCATCACAATTGTCCTTTACACAGTGTACAGCAAGTGTGGTCTGAAAACTTTATATGGATATATCTATTCATTCAAATGAAATAAACGTCCCTGGTCTTAATCCATGATGATAATAATCACCACGAGGAAGATTATGTGCATAATGTATCCATCAAGCCATGCTGCAGAACAAGCCCCGAGTTTGTTTTCTGTCAACGAGATTATGTGGAGCTGACGGGTGACAGTGACACTCACGTGTATTCTGTGCTGCAGTCTATTCTCTGATGTAGTTTAGTGGTAAAAGCTAAACCCTGCTTGACAAAGATTTCTTTCCACAATTTTAGTGCTTGAAAATGGCACAGTTATCAAAATAGGACTATTTGCATTAGTGAATCTTGGAAAAATAGAATGCTCCATGAAATGCAGTAGAAGTTCGATTACTGCCTATTACTGCAGCAGCCCAGAGAGGACAAACTAGACACGGCTGGAGTTCTGCTACTCGTTTCTTTTTGAGCACACAACATTTTTGAGTTTAAAACACATAAACACAGCCAAGTTGGAGATACTACTTCTTAAGAAGATTTAGATTTAATCAAATGTAATCATGTTTTCCTTTTTAAATGTTTATGTTATGAGAGGCTAATTCAACCAACAAACAAATTTACCCAGTGGCAGAGTGACTTAAACTATGTGTCTCCGCCGCTCAAAATATTGGTGAGTATGGCTATAGAACTGGTTTTCATGTTATTGTCATTTGTTGTGTTTGGCTCCTAGTCGGACTAAGAAAAATGTGAATTACTGCTACTAACATACAGCCATAATGCTTCCATGCTTTGGCCAGTTATGATTTAGCTGTATTTTGTAGTTTTTGTCTATTTATTTATAATTTTTATATTACTCATTATGTTTTTTTAAGCCTTGTGTTATGTCTACTTGCTTGAACGTTTCTCTCTTTTTATGCTCTTGGTGCCAGGCAAATTCCCTTCATTCATTCAGACTACCACCATGTCATGCAACTGTGCAAGCATGTAACTGTGATTAAACGTCAAAGGTTAATCTTACTTTGATCTCACTGTAGCCAAAAAGACTGAAAACAAGCTTTTCATTTGTGTGTTCAGTGTTTGGCCCTTAGTCCAATAACAGTGTGATGTATTTCTCTGTGGCCTGGTAACAAATGATCCACATGCAGATGCAGCATTGTTGTTTATCCCGCCATACGGTAAATATATGGAAAGAAGTTATTATTCCTCCACCAAACGTGCCACGGCTGAAACTGGACCCAGGAATGTGTGTCTGGTCAAACATCAAAGGTCAATCTCACATTGACCTCACTGTTGCCATAATTGTCGACTTCATAATTGGCCTCTACCAAGTTCAAGTCCACAGATCATAAATCATGAAAGGTATGCTAGTCAATGCACCTTTGGAAAAATAGTGCCAGGAATTGTACTAAAAGCAATACATTTATTACAGAAATAGTATAGTGGGAGTCAGTCAGTACATTTAACCTGTTGTGCGTGTTTATTGGTAAAGCATTAGACTGCGAGTAATACCATGTGACTAATGCCAGAAACGGGCAAAAAAAAAAAAACTTGCATTGTGGTTTGACTGATTTGGCTTGACATATGGCGTTGGAATGTGCCGAGCTCAGCGAATGCTCTGTGCTGTAAAGGATATTACATAATTCCAAAGCGGGCCCGATTAATTCCCGGAGAGAGTAAACAACTGGACGGACAGATTATAGAACATTCTTATCTTTGCATTTCTGAGTTACTTAAAGCTGAATTACTCGAAGGTCAGCTGTAATGCTATTCGGTGTTTTCTCTTTAGGAAGTTAGATCCCATTTTGGTCATTTAAGATTTTTTTTACCAAGTCCTGTTAGCAACTATGAAGACAGTCTCAGCTTCTGAAATGGCTTGTAGGATTTACACTGGAATTTGTGATGTCATAAATTACTTCAGTTCAGACTTTTAGATAATTTAACTATGTTTGAAACCATTTATCCAATCCAATAAGAAACTTGGGTTGAATATGCTCTACAAAAGGCCAATCTTAACACTTGATGCATTAAGAGGCCCTATTGACCAATCATAGCACAGTGGGCTCAGGGAGGTGGCTTAAAGGGACACTATAGAAGTTTTTGGAGGGTGGAAATCTCTTTTAAATACAGTACATTGCATCTCAGTTGAGTTATTTTAAATACAAATGACCCATTCACTTTTTTAGTAAAGCAAGTGTGAACCCCTCCCATTCAGACCAATATCCAAAGGGATCAATCCTATCTGACCAATCAGAACCGTTTGTCTAAAAGGGGGCTGGCTTCATGCACTGCTTTGTTTGTTTTTTAAATTGTGTCCGTCCAGAGTCAGTTCATTTTGCTTATGGCCTGGACTAATTCTTTGTGTAGAACAGAAAAGAATAAGGATGATAGGCCAGGCAATTCCAATACTAGCGCAGTTTGAGTATTCTCTCTTTTCTTAATATACACTATTTAGAAATATCTTGACATTTTGATATAACACAGTGGAAGTTATTTTAGTTTTATTTACATCACTAGTGGTCACTGGAAAATCTGTAAAAAGGCTCAGAACTTGCCCCTAACAACCAACACATAACATGCCACTGAAGTCTGTGAAATGTAAACGACAATACTCAATTGTAAGTATTCATAAATCCTTAATATAGGGGACCTTGAAAACAACTTTATCTTGAGAGAGTAAGCAGCTTATCAAAATGCAAACCTACAGACTTATGTGAACAAAACTTTATCTGTGTTTCTCAGGTGTCACCATGAGCGTGATTCTGGACCTGTCCTACACTGTGAGCATCTGGATCTCTGCAGCTGTAGCCATCACCTACACCCTGCTGGGAGGTCTCTACTCTGTGGCCTACACAGACATCATACAGCTTGTCCTCATCTTCATCAGCCTGGTAAGTTGGAGGTGGCACAGTACTACTTCTGCCAACTCTGATTTCCTCTGACACACTGTTTACAGGAGATTTGTTGGATTTGGTTTTACTAGAAAACTTTTTAATTGATTCGCACATTGAACTTCAGAAGTCCATTAGCAAATAGACTATATGCGAAAAACGAAAGTTAAATAATAAAAAAGAAGAATAGAATAGAAGTAATAGCGCAAATGCTAATAATAAAAGTGCAAATGCATGAGGAAAAGTCTTTTTATTCCCTTTTATGTCTGTAATACATGCCATGAGTGAGATATTTAAAGTTTGCTGTACAGTGTAAAGCGGAATGGAGCTAGAACAGTTCCTAACACAATATCAGCACAGTATAAATATTGGCTCAATGAAAATAGCCATTTAAGACACGATTACATGTCCTCTCACCCCTCCACTGTTTGGAGCCCTGTCTGTGTAAATCCCTCATGTTCATCCAGCAGAATAGGTCTGGTACAGCTTGTAGAGAACTGCATTCACATCAGTTTTTTGGCTACTGCTTTGTTTTGTCTTGCATCTTGATTTGCAGAAATGAAATGTGTTTGATAATTTCACTTGTGTCAAAATTATGCTTTGATCTGAGTGAAATCACAAACACCAGGCTCTTGAATGTAAAAAGAAAAGATGGCTATCACTTCAAATGTTTTGCAGATCTTTTTCTCTTTTCTCTCTATTCACTCTCTCATTCACAATTACATCCATACACCAGCCTCATAGACACCAGAGGCAAGGTAAGGTTCAGAGTCTGAGAACAGGAGGAGCCGGGATCATTAAATCAATTTGTACATTTATATGAGGCCTAAACAATTCTCTTTGCAATGTTTTATATCTGTTTCTGTCAAAATGTGCGTTTAATTTATCTTGGTCTATTTCCTTGTCAGTGGCTGTGCGTGCCGTTCTCCATGATGAGTCCTGCCGTGGTAGACATCACACAGACAGCCTACAACTACACCTATCAGCCTCCGTGGGTGGGCTCTCTGGAGGGAGATAGGGCCTGGAGGTGGATCGATAACTTCTTACTCCTGGTAAGACTTCAGTTTTATGTTGCATTGCAATGTGCAGATGCTGGCTGGTATTTTTATAACATGGCAGAGAGCATAGGTAGAGTGGCATGTCAAAGCCATAAGGCATAAGGCTGGTTTATATATATGTAAGCAACACCCAGATTCTAAGGAAATGTATGAATAAAAGAAATAAATAGAAATTATAATGACTGTAAATCCACATTCTATTTTATCTCTGTCTCAGGGTTTGGGAAATCTGGGGCTCCAGAACTTCCACCAGAGAACTCTGTCTGCCACATCCTCTTCCACAGCCAAGATCACCTGCTTCGCTGCTGCGTTCATCGTTCCCACATTAGGCATCCCTCCCATCCTGCTCGGGGCAGTGGCTGCTTCTACAAGTAACTTCACTCTTTGTTATATACAGTTGTTTGCAGCCATCAAAGTATTTCAGTATATTTTTCAAAAAGTGCAACAGATGAATGTCCTTTCTTTCTAGAATACATGGACTAATATACCATTGTATCATCCAGAAACATGAAGCATACTGATGTTTATTACAGTGTGTTTCCTTTTTATTTTTTATTCAACCGTTCCATTAAACCATTCATACAACCTCACTCCGTAAGAGATAAAAACAAGAATGGCTTTAGGAATCTAAACCTTGCAATATATTTATAATTAAAACACGGTTGATCCCTTGACTCTTTACAATTAGAGCAGGTGGATTTAAGTTTAAAGAAAGAAAATCAATCAGATCCTCTGATTGAGGTTTGCTGGAGGTTGGATTACTGGATTTCAGGTCACAACCTGTGACCGATTGAGTGATAAAAAAAAAGAGACAGAGGACAAAAGAAACGGAAATGCACTGCAACCACAATATTAAAGTGAAGTAGCGTCAACACCACTGAGTAATTTGTCCTAAACAGAAACAGGATGAACCTTACCTGTACATTTTCCACATTTTCCACAGCAGAGAAGTGTGTGAACTAAAGGCTCTGGTTCCCATTCTGCTTACTTTACTCTTAGGGGTCACAAGTAACTGTGCACCTTGGGAGTGCAGGTCCCTAGATGCATGACATAGCACTAGTGGCTTTGAAAAGTATACTTGGTACCGGCCAGTTAGGGTTTTGTATGTGACTAACAAACACGTAAAAGGCTGAACAGACTGTGGCCAATAAAGTCAATACAGCAGAGAACATCAACAACCTAACCACGTTTCCTATGCTCTGGTTTTATACCTATATCATTGTGAAGAAATGGCGTAGTATAAAACATGAGGAAGAGGTGTGTTTTTGGCATTGTCCGCAGCTTCGTTATATTTTTTCCTTCCAAAAATACAAAAAAATATTTAGGTGGAGGAGCAGCAGGACTGTTAAAATTGGTGAAAGGTAGTATCTTGACTTAACTTTATGATAAAACCCCCAAAGCAAACTCCAAATACTAATAAATCCCATGAATATGAATTGCTAAAACACTAAATTTCCCTGCACACATCCACACTAAAACCAGGATTCTCATTTGGAACCTGACTAAATGACTCATTAGAAAAAGCAAAATGGGAGGCTTTTATTTTCAGCCCATGGTTTTCAAAACAAGAACAAACAAGCCTGATAAAGGGATAAAGGGGAAGCACCGAAGCTATGTTTTTCTGTACTACCCACAACAACTCTTATGTAACTGTCTCAGCATTGTAAGGCGACTGGAAACCTGTTTGAAATAAATGATTGTAGATATTATGTGAACACAACCCTATTGTCACTGTTGCGAATGTGTTTGTATTTATGTTGTGTTTTTCAGATTGGAACTTGACCACTTACGGCCCTCTGTCTCCGTTCGAACGAGGAGAGACCGGACTCATCCTTCCCATCGTCCTGCAGTACCTCACCCCGTACTACATCTCCATCATCGGGATCGGAGCCGTGGCTGCAGCCGTGATGTCCTCCACTGACTCTGCCTTGTTGTCGGCAGCATCCATCTTTACCTCCAACATCTACAAGAACATCCTCAGACCTCAGGTGAGCCAGACCATGAGTAATAATGGACTATGTGAGCTGACAACCATGTTTAGCAAAAAGAGAAAAGAAAACCATATCAGTGCCAACTAAAAATAAATAAACATCAGTACACACCAGTCCTATAATGCACAGAGATGTTCTATACATCTTTTTTTTTCAGCAGAATATATGAAAGGAAGCGGTAGTTATTGAGCCATAGAGATTGAAGAAAAATAAAAGCAAAAATACATTTTAGGTTGATGATTTTCACAGTTTTTATTGCTAAGTCTGTCTGTCTTTTTACTGCGTGTGCTAGGTCAACTACACAGGAATGTCATGTGTAAAGCATTCTGGGAAATGTAGTATGAGCTATGGAATGATTTATCTGTTGTCCATTTAAAGGTTTAATATCCATGAGTGCCACCAGGGAGACAAAACCATAAAGTGTAAAAAACAGACTATAAATGCATTAAATGGATTCAAAATCACGTCTTTTGCCCTCCTAAGACCTCGTTTGTGCTGATAACAGAAACAGGAAGTCACACACATCAGTCTTTACATGTGATCTGTGACCGGACATGGCGTCATCAGTGACGGTGACTTTAAAATCACTGCACAAAGTCAGGATTTTGTGCACAATCTGAATTTTACAGGGCGGCACACAACATCCTTGTAGTTGTAAAAAGGCTACAATTAGTGTGTCTGCCAACCAACTACAACCTCTCTGAGTGTCATGTCCCAAAGGCTGGAAGTAAATAGGACTAGTAAGACTGAAAGTGTGTTACTGTAGCAATTCATATATAAGAAATGTCGTCTTAGTGTTTTGTGGAAAATATTCTTGTCTTCAGTTGAATACAGTGGAAAATCTCCTCTGTATGTCTTTGTTGGAAAATGATCCAACTGAGCACTCTTCAATGAAAAATTAGGACATTTATGAATTAAATTCTTGTAAACCCACACATTGAAGTCTTTGGTCTCATACAGTAACAAAGACAATACACCCACAGTTTCAAAATAGTGAGTCATCTGCTTTCAGATTTCATGCTTTTTCAAATGGTAGCAGTGCATAGTTGAAAAATCAAAGCACATGTCTCCTGTTTACATTTTGTGCTGCTCTGATCTGGTGTATTTTGTGCCCTTATAAGTCTTCAAAATCAAATTGGACAGTTTTGTGCGGCTTTGGCCTTTGGAACTTTCTTGAACTTGACTAAAATTGATCTAATAATATATACAATTAAGATGGCTGTCTTTGGTTTTGTTTTGAAAAGCCCTATTGTCAGTCAATGTAACCACTGTGAGATTTTTTTTTTGCAGGCATCAGAGCAGGAGATCCAGTGGGTGATCCAGGCCTCAGTCGTGGTGGTGGGACTGGCCGGGACATCCCTCACCTTCCTGGACAACAGCGTGCTGATGATCTGGCTGCTCCGCTCGGACCTCACCTACACCTTAATGCTGCCACAGCTCGTCTGCGTTCTCTTCTTTAAAATCTCCAATGGCTACGGGGCCGTTCTGGGCTGCGTGACGGGCATGGTCCTCAGGGTGCTCTGTGGGGAGCCCGTGTTGGGGATCCCACCTGTGCTCAAATTCCCAGGATGCACTTTGGTAAATGGGGTGTACATCCAGCGTTCCCCCATCAGGACAATCTGTATGCTCTCTGCTGTGGCTGCCATATTGTTGTTCTCCTACCTCGCATCTCTGCTCTTCAACAGAGGGATGATTCCTGAGAAGTATGACTTTTTTAACATAAAAGATCAGGATTCAACACATAACAGCATCACTAAAGATGAGAATTTAAAACTAGAGAATGAAAACAATGAAGCGTGTCAACCAATGTTAGAGTCACCTTGTTAATCAACAGTAATGTTACATACTTTTGTATACCTCCAACATACACCAACTGTTTATTGTCACATATATATATATAGTGTGCTAAAGATATATTGGCAATTTTTTTTAAACGAATGTCTTGTGGCCACTTAAACAAGAAGCGGCGCACAATTAGTTAGCACTCCTGTCTCACAGCCAGAAGGTTATGGGATCGATCCTCATACTGGCTCAAAATGGCCTTTTTATGCAGAGTTCTCTCTGAGCACTCTGATTTCCTCCCACCGTCCAAAGACATGTACAGGTCAATTGATGACGCTAAATTGCCTGAAGTGAAAGAACGTGAGAGTGAATGATTGTCTGTTAATTTGTATCTTAAAAGATTGACAGGTTGTAAACAGACGCTAAATGCATGGTCCAAAATGGAGTAATGCAATTTATTTTCTTGTGAGCACCAGAGGTTAGTGTCTCTGGAGCTAACTATTGATTTTGCTCCTGTGCCCAAATGAATGTCAAATTTTCTCCAGATTGCGCAAAATCCAAATTGAAGAAAATGCAAATGAATTAATTTAGTGGCCGCTATATAATTTAGCAATGTTTCCAGGAGCTATACTGCATGTAAATTTAGTAGGTTTGAGAGGTACGTCCAACCCGCTTACGGAGGAAAGACTGCCGTTATTTGTGCAAAGATGCGGCATAGGAAATGTGAAATAATCTTTAAAAAAAGGGGTTAAGGGGTAACAAGACAGTATTAATTGGCTGGTTTGAAGCCAGTCACAACAAAAGTCTCACTTTACCTGGCCACACTTTTGTTTCCTTGTGTCCTTTTACAGAAGAATGAAGAAAATCATAGAGTATGCACTATTTTTTTAAATTGTTGATGCAGTTTAGCACCCTCTAAAGCTCTTAGTAGGTTAACCCTGCGATTAACTTGTGATTGACCAGCAATGTTCAGGGCCAAAGCTGCTGGGATAGGATCCAGCTCCCCATGAAACATAAAAAGTAGGTGGTAGAAGATGAATGAATGTATTCACAAAAAAATGTATCCATCCACCATGAAGTACTGAGGAATATGTAGATTTGTATTTGTTTATCTGCCAGTAAACAATCATTGGCCACCCCCCACATCAATGTAGTGGATAAATCTTTAAATTGATGTATCAATTTTCACTCCTTCGATCCACGACATGGTTTAGCACACTGGTAGCCCCTCATAAAGCATTTATAAGTGTAGAATCAATTTACAGAAAAAAAGTGATGGTATTTGTATTGAGACAAACTTTATTTGAATGTAGTTTAAGCACTTTAAACTTAAAGAGCAGCAAACATCTTCACACAGCTACAGAGTGAAACTACATCCAGTGTCAGTGTTTTCTCGCTGCAGCGGCAAAAGTTAACCTGAGTTGTGAAAAGCTGTGAAAAAAACCCCCAAAAAAACAAACTGCTCTTAGCTAAGAAATGGCATTCTTGCTCATGGTTTGTTGAATAGTCAGTGCTGAACGTAAAGCGATTAGAATCTGAAGTGAATAATGACATAAATTGTGAATGAATCAGTGTTGTTTGTTTATATACAATCATACTTCTCTCAACTAAAGCCTGAATCAGTTTGTTGTGTGTAATTAAAAAAAGTTAGTAACAAGCCAAAGGAAAAAGAAAGTATAAGTTAATCCCCGCAAAACTCCAGAAAAGCATTGTATATTTTTCTCACACACTTCACAATAGTTTTGCCTTAAATTTGCTTTATATTGACTAATGATGGCTTTACTTTACATCGCATAATTGTACTTGGGCGGTTGACTGACATTTGCCAGTATATCTATAGGGCACTATATGTAATCTCTTCACTTCTTTTAATAACACAAATGATTTTGATTTGTGTATACTTTTCTATACTGTCATGGGAAAATTACAACTACGCTCTATGTTTTAAGAGCTTTGTATTTTCTCTGCAATTTTATGCAGTACTTACTTAACTCTACAGATATGTAGTCAAGTGAATAGGGCATGTGCTTTAAAAGGATCCAGTGTTTTGTGTTAAAAGTCTATGAGATACGTGTGAGCAGTTCAGTTATTACCTTTAGGGAATAACGGTCAGCACAGCCCAGTTTGGAGAAGCAGACAGGAGCAATGACATTATGTATGGCTGCTAATGAGGCCAAGAACAACTAACATGGCTTCTAAAACTTCTACAGTCAGTGCAAGTGTGTATAACAAAGAAAGTATGTACTATTTGGACATTTGACAGCTTTTTTTATTCTTTGCTTTTTTAATACCAACCAAGAACTTTATTCTTTTTTACTATTACCTCAATGAGCTGTCCGAAACAATTTTTTAACAACACATACCCTTTATGGACCACACATTTTCAAGAACATCAAGGAAGTGTATTAGTTTATAAAACTAGTCTATGTTATTTATTGCTTTAGCTAATTGTATAATGTTATATGTGTTATATTAGATTATGTTCACATCTTTAAACTAAGAGAAAAGTGTAATAACAGTAAATCATGGTAGCTTGCTTATCATTTCATTTTTTATAATTCTGCTGGTGTTAACATAAGCAATGTTTATAAGCTTTCATATATGGTAAAAGCAGTTGTTGACAAATTGACTAATTGTAGTAATAGCAAGTAGTAAAAAAGTAATAAGCAGATTAGTCAATTGCTAAAATAATCATTTGTTGCTTCCCCAGTGTATTAAATGTTATAGCAACATTTTATTGCTACTAAATAGCCTTAAAGTCATTTGATGAAACAGGGACAGAAACTCCCATCTTACTCTTATAAAGTCCTATGATTATAACCTTACAGCCCTACAAACCCTCAATGAGGCTGGGTGATAGTTTGAGTATCTTATTTTGAACAGTATCAAGATATCTTTATCAAAATTAGTGACCGTGCTGTACACTATGTGAAGGCTGCAGGCTAATTAGTGCTGCAGCCACAAATAATGCCCAAATGGACTTTGCAGAAGATTAAAATCCTATTCTGCCTAAAAGTCCCCAGAGGAAGGTATAGGTGCACAGTATGGCGTCTGTGTGATGCACCACAGACTTGTTGATTTATGCAAATAAGCCATGTGCTTCAATTAAAAGTTTTTTTTTTTCCATTTTTTAACAAGGCTTTAAGGACCAAAACTAAAAGGTATCTAACCTAAACTGCTTTATTGTTACTCTAACTACATTTAAATTCTCTTTTTTAGGTCAGATATAAAAATGTCTACTGTTTTTTGCTTCACAACAATAAAAGCAGTAAACGAAAGCATGCTGTTTGTGAGCGGTGGCCATGACCTAAATGGTCTTTGGAGGCCTCATCTTTCAGAAAGTTACATAATGTTGCTTTAAGTGTTTACAGTCACATTTTCACTGGCTCCATTTACGCACTGTACAGTTTAGTCTCTGTGGCAATGCTCCTGTCTGCTTTTCCATATTGTAAACAAGCTGTTAGCTATCTATTGATAGGTAATAAATGATCTCCAAAAGTATCTACTGGAACGACATTTACACAACACTGAAGTATCCCTTTAACTCTGAGCCTTTATTCCTACACTGGACCACCAAAACAGAAATAACCAACCTGTCCTTGAAAATGCCGCCCGGGACAGTGTGGCATGCAGAGAGCAGACGTGTCATGTGACAGGTGTCCGGACTGTCCCGGCGGGTAACCATATATCAGGGAGCTTTTTCAATGAGGTGACATGTCGCTCCGGACTTGTGCCTGTGCCAGCAGCGGCTTTGGTGGAATAGTTATCCCACAGGACTCGCATCCCACACAGATAAAGGTCCGTCTATTATAAGACTACAAAGAGATAAAAGCCTTGGACATGTCACTGTCTCACCACAACAAATACAAGTTCATCTGAAAGACATGTTTTATTAAAGGTGCACTGTGTTAGATTTTGGAGAATAGAGCTTCAAAATAACACTTTTTTTGCCTGTTTTGTGAAAGTAAACATTTAAAGCATCGTAGAACCCTGCGGAAGCACCATTTCTGAGTGTCTCACTTTGGAAGAGGCTAGTATCGATGCAAACACTGTCCTACTATGTTCAGAGGTGCTCGTGGATCTGTAATAGTAAACCAACATATAAACAAAACAAACAAACAAAAAGTTTACTAACAACGATTTCTTTTAACAGGCAAACATGTAGGTCGTCTGGAACAGAAACAGCCACTTTTGTACAATAAGTAATAAAACTCAGGTACACTACATAAAACAACCCAGGTATAATAACAAACAGTTTGAAACCGTGAATTTTAACACTATGTTGGTTCCGGTCTGTGTTTATTCATCATAATGTGCCTCTGGTTGCTTTGATTAGCTACTTAGCTATCATTAGATTGTGTGTTCTTGTTGACAGCAGATAATAGTTTGTCTAATATATGTTTGTGACGGACTTAAGCTGTATTTTCGCTGATACATCTTGTGATGGCGTGAGCACTTGTTCTGTTATGAGCTAGTGGGTGAGTAAATGCTCCCTTTAGAGTCTTTTGGCCTGACTGGAGTTTTTTCTGATACCTTCTCATAACTTCTGGTTGAACGAGTTTCTCACTTCTCACAATACCAGCATCTGCCATGTTGTCTGTACTAAATCTGAACGCAAAGAATGATGTTATCTGCAGTTCTCTCTGCTCTTTACACTACACTTTAACTTCTCGTGATACTGCCAATACTGTTCCATCCATAGTTTACAAGACAGATCTGTGGCAGCCACATCTGTGGAGCTGTTCATTCCATTAAGTCCTGTTCCTACAACAGGAACACTGCCGAAGAAGTGCATACATGTCTCTTTTTAACCACACATTTTTGCATGAATGTTTTATTACATTTATGAACTAAATCAAACCCTTTTCCACTGGGTTTCTTTGTAGACAACAATATGTCCCTGCAGGGCTACCATAGGTGCTCACAGGCTGTAGAATGGAGGACTCTAAGGTATGCTATAGCAGTCTGCCTGAAAGTACACACTGCACCTTTAATTTCTTATTTTTCTCACAAATCCAAAGCTCTTGTTTTCTTTTTTTTTCTTCTTTTTTTTCATTAGAACCAAAATGTGGTTTATATGTTCTTACATTTACATAAAACAACATAGTGGACATTTTCTATATATCTTTTCCTAATGTAACTATGTTAAGCTTTGCAAATACACACTTATGGACAAGGTTCCCATGCATGAAAAAATGAAAAAAATGAAATTGAAAAAATAGTTTTCTGGGTGATGTTGGCAACTTGATAATTTCCTTATATAAATGTATATTGTCCTGGAAAATGTAATCATATTTCAGCCACAGACATCAAGACTCCATCATCTAAGGCTGATTAACAATCAACATTGTGTGTGCATTTCCAATTATCTAAAAAAAAATCTGTTTTGATCCTCTTCAAACTGAAGCAGGAAGGATTAATTCCAGGTGATGGCTTCACATAAATCTTTTGTAATAAAATAACATTGAGGTATAAAAGGTATGTGCTTTGTCATAAATAACTGTTGATTAGAAAATAGTGTCCTGAAATGTCCTGGAAAATGACAAGTTAATGTTCCTTAGTCTGTATGATTCAAATCAGAGAGGTAAAGTGTGGGGCCTTTTGTTTTAAGAGAAGATATATGCAACATAGTAAGTACTGATAGTATTGCTTTTCATGATTTTCATGTACATGCTACAGTAGCCCTGAAGGGCAAGTCACCACAACAAATAACAAATAAGGAATAATAATAAAAATAGACACAGTGCGTAATTGTTATTGGACAGAACAAACCTATCTTCAGCATCCCTCAGCTTCAGTTGATGCAGTTGTTAACATTTTTTTCAGTGCATAATGATGTAGCCTGGGTTCAGCTTCCCACTGAAAGATATTCCTCTTTGTCTGCAAGCCACTTCCTGTTTGCTTTAAGAATGTGGTTCTGTCCAATCACAAACAAGAATTAAGGCCCTACCCTTTACATGTTTTCATTTTGGGCCTGTCTGAAACAACCCCCTACACCCTCTCCTTACCCACTTCAACTCGATTTGTGTGATGACGCAGAGGGTCCATAATAAGGGTCAACTGGAACTGAATACTTTTGAGGGAGAGTGACTTAATTCACCCTCCACAGTAAGTCTGCACTGATGCTACGCCCAACAACAGGGAAGATTCTCAATACAGATAAAATTCTGCATCAAGTTGAAACTGTGGATTTAATATGTCCATTTAATAAATAGCTGAATCTATTGTGACATGGAATTATTTATAAAATGTGAAACAATGCAGGCATATCAACACTATTAAGTGCATTTTACACATCCTCTGGCAGATCTCTTATTTTCCAAAAAGCTGCTTTGCTCTAAAGGGTATAATGGTAACTATGGTAACAGAGGCTTCCTGTTCCTGTCAGGATGAGGGAAGAGTGTCCAAAAGCTGAGTGCTGTATTTAGAGCCTACTGTGTGATTGGGATAACTCCTTTCAGCTGTGAGTAGAAGTGGAAAGGGAGTTGTTTCAGAAAGGTCTTTTTGTTCTATTTTTCATTTGTCTGCAATTCATGATTTTATTTTTTTCAGTTTATATATTTTTTGCATTTCTTGAATCTTTTTTGTATTTTCATTATGTTTTTCCTGTTTGTTGTTGTGACTTGTCCTTTAGGGCCACCTTAAAATGTCAAAGCAATATCAACAGTAAAAAGACAACCACTTGTTAAATAGAGCTGGCCAAACTTTTCAAAAGATCATTATTTTTTTATATGAAAAAAAAAAAAAATTAATACACACTCAAGTCACCCTTATTTAACTATTGTTAAATAATATTAATGTGTAAAAAAAGATTGTTACCATAATCAAATAGTCTAGAATAAGAATGTTAGCTGCAGAGTATCATTAAGCAACAGCAGCTGGTATTGATATTTGATGTAGATAATAAGTCATAGTGTCATCTACAAAGTGAGGTCTATTGTATCCACTGTTTTTGAAGAAGAGCCTATAAACCACTGTCACACCTGAACTTATAGCGCTGCCCCCTGCTGGCCACTGTCAGTATCACTCTTAATGTACCAGAAAAAAAAAAACATGCTTGGTCAAAGAAGGATGAAGAAAGATGGCAGACTGAATGAAACACTGCCTCTATATTACATACATTCACATTATTATTCAAGTAGATAAATAATATAAAAAGGACTCTCTTGGATTCACTTTACAATGCATCTTCACTGCCTGTCCTGTTCTGAGTTAAACTGTCCACGAATCTCTGCCACTAACAGTACATATTGATATCTTTTTTTTTTTTTTGCAGAAGAACACTTATATAAAAGAATGTAATCTTATTGTGTATTTAGGAGGAGTGCTATTAGAACTGATTAATCTATGAATTGGTGGTGCAATTTTCTGAGATTGTCAATAAACTACCTCCTGCATAATGTATTACATCATGTATTGGTGTCTCCTACATTTACCATAGTCTTGTGTTTAGAAGGATTTGCCACACAAAAGTTTTTTTTATTTCAATGTGCATAACCCACAAATATATACTATAATACAGTGTGGCAGTGTAGTTGGCAGATATGATTCCTAAACCAAATACACAACAAACATACAAGACCAATGAATCTGTAAATCCTTATTAAGAAATAAAGCCGGGAGACAGATAAAACTTACCTCACAGTCCTTAGTAAAAACTTTTACTTGGAGTATATTTACATAATTTAATTACAATAGATAATATATAATCCCAAAATAAGCACACAGTAACTCTTGGTTTTGTTTTTTTTTTTAGCTTGGAACAAAGACTGTAAGACGAAAAGGTGCCCAAAGCCTTTTCTAAATCAACGCAGGTCTTCTTTTGGTGATAAACAGGAAGATAGTCAGTGCTGCACTTTATATCATTCATAATCAAGGCATCAGACACATTAAGAGCAGTGCTATGTAGCTTTTTACAATAAATTACCGTCACAAAAATGAACGAATATGAGGCTCTTAGGTGTAAACAGAGCTGAATAGACTGGGAGCAGCTTGATTGGTTCTTTTGCGGAAAAACAGGAAAATAAGTCTTTGTTTGCTACATGTCCCCTCTCCTCAGAGTCAGGAGGGTCCAGGAGGTGTTTCTGTTCGGGGTCTGTTCAAGGGGTCCGCACTCGTCCCTTCGTACACCACTTTGTTTTTGAGGCCCTCCTGGATAATCCTCTGCTGCACTCGCATCTTGGCATTGTTCATCCTGCAGTAAAACCTGGAGAAGAGAACACATGAGTGAGAGGTTCGGGGACATATTCTAGGCAGCTTAAACTACCATTAGTGTCCTTCCTTCTCTGAACAACCTAGGATATAGTTCTGTCCATTCACATGATGTTCTATAGTCTGCAAAATACTGCTTCAAAATGTTAAAATGTTAAAACCTCTTTGCAGCATACTTCAAAATGGATGATCTTTGCTCAAAACTTTGTAAGCAAGCTGTATTAACACTTCTTACATATACAGTGCTACAAAAAGCCCCCAATACAAAACAGATAAATTACAGTAAAGGTAAGCAGAGAAACCTACCAGGATCCAAGTGTGGTGACCAAAAACCCTGCAAACCCCACGTCATAGGACCTTCTGACCCGACCTGCAGAGCAAACACACATTCAGATGTGTTTTTATCTCTCAATAAAGCACTGCTAAGACGTGAGAGATCACCTACTTGTGGCTAAAAAGTGCAGCAGACCAGCAGCAAGGCCGCCCCCCGCTCCATATAGGACAGCCTCTCGGGAACAGGGCACATTCTGGACGTCCAAAATCCCCAGCAGCCGGAAACCCTGATGGAAAGGAGAAACCAAAATATTATGTGCCCAAATCCAGGTTTAAACTGATAAACAGGCATACAAGTAGAAAGGAATAATATTAGTAATAACATGAGCTGACAATACTGAATACCTTTTATTAACTTTACATATTGTTGCTTACATAATGTTTGACAGCTAGAATATGCAACATAATAGCCTTGCCATAAAAATATTACAATCTACACACAGATATTCAAGCTGCTACTAATGACCTTCTGTAAGTTGAAAGCTAGCACTTTTTATTTGAATAATAATTAAATTAAAAATGAAACTGTACCTTCTTCTCTGTCTCTTCACCTTCTCCAGACATTTCTCTGTCAGATATGTCCTTCTTCCTTTAACTCTGTCACCTGCTGTGACTTGACTTTACTTATGTATTGAATCATGTAACGTTTATGCTCACATTTGCTGCTGCGCATGCGCGTTCTCTCTATTTAGTCCGTGAGCTAAAACTCGCCGACCGGAAATAAGGATGTAAGGATTTGTTCCGACGCATTTAATTAATTATTTATAAAGCTAAAACTAATTTTCTTGGAAACCACGATAAAATGCAATTCATAGCATATTTTCCAGTGCATTACTTACAAGAAAAAAATGTACTGCAAATCAAACTACGACACTGTTTTCTGTAATGATTGCAAATATGAAATCCCCCTCAGAACTCACTCGTCAACACATAGGTTAAACGCATGTTAAATGACGGGCTCTGTTTTGTACCGCTTCTCAAGAATCAGGCGAAAACCGATATATTTCTTTTACTGCAATTGTATGTTTATGTGGTAACTTGATATTTTGGCATTGTAGTATTTACTATATGTCAGTGGGTGGCAGTAGAGGGCTGTTCAAACAAAAAAAGTGCCACTGACTCTTAATTGCTGTTCATAAAGGACAAGAAATGACAACCACATGTTTTGATTTAATAAAATCATGCTGATAATGACAGTATAGTACAGTCATTTACATAGTCTAATAGACAACAAATTCATTTTTTGTACTCTATGCAAATAATTAGTTTGGTGTGATTTACAGGAGGAGGAACAAATACACACATATTATTCTACCTCTTAATACAATTGGATCAACATGCAACCAATCAGAATTCAGGGACAGTACCAACATATACAGATAAATGGTAATGATTGGTCTGGTTGGATTAAGACTGGTGGAAGTCGGGTTTTAAAGGGAGGGATTCCAGACCCACTTCACAGAGAAAGTAAATGGGTCTGGCTGTGAGTGTACGTGACTAACATTTTTCAGATTTTAATGTTATTATTCTTCCCTCACAGTTTTCTGATAATCCAGTAGTTAATCATAATGCAGACAGACATTAGTCCTGTGTAGTATTAGGCCCAAGTATGTGCTTAACACCAACAAAGAAACAAAATCTTTACAGCATTCCAAATATGCAGCCAAACTACATTACAGCTACACATACAGAGAATTAAAACGAATCCACTGATGTGACTGATTTTATTACAGTGCTGTCTATGCAGCTTCATCTCTGCTTGTACTTAAATGTGATGTAGAGCAACACTACAAAAAAAAATATCCAAGCATTCAAGCTTTGAATCTGGTTTCCTGCAATAGTATGATCATTTTAACGGTAAACACAATACATTTCAAAGCTCTATTCTATTCAGAACATGATATAAATAAAGGCAGAGAAGAGGAAGTCCATGTGTCACAGTGTTCCTTCAGAGATCAACCAGGATTACTTCGCCGGCAGTGATGGATTACCTCCTGGACTCTTCACTCTGTCTGGGACAATGAATGCTGTTAGGGGTTAAATTAAACATCATTCATATTTGTACAGAGCCCTTAATGTATAAAAAAAACATTTGCATTGTGACGTGGTTTTGTTTCATCCCACAAAAGACAATGAAAATCACTGAGGTGTAAGGTGAGTGTGCAGCAAATTTGCAGTGTTTTTAATTTGATTTCACCTAGTGCATGTGTTTCTGGTGGTTCCTGATGAGAAGCATCTGATAAAGAAACAAGAGTTGTGTCTTTATTTGAGGTATAAAACATATTTGAAGCAGATTTCATTTAAACTTGGATGCAATTGTCAATAATTATTATAAAAGAGAATAAATCATGGTGTGTAGCAGAGAGAGGCTGGAGGTATTGCCACTGCAGTAAATAAATGAGAGAATATATATTATATTATAGAGTTTCTGGTTTATTCCCAGCTTTCAGAACATTCAATTCATAGAGCTGTACCGATTTCCTATAATTTAGGGACTCAATATTTAAGGCACAGGTTCTGTGTCAGCTCCTAACTAGCTTTGATGTAAAGTACAACATTTAGCATGTTTTCTGTTTGAATATGACATTTATCACAAAAACGTTTATTTGAAAAACGTTCAGTTTAATGTTTTTACTTTCACTTTTCCTTTTGACCCAATGCACATTATACCGTCCCAGTAGAAACAAGCTTTATGTTGAAATTCTGGTGTAACCCAAATCAATCAGCACTAAATTCATGTATTAAGTGTTCTCCGAGCAATTTCTCTGTCCTTTTGACATTTAATTGTCTGCTTGGCTTGTTCTGTTGCTCAGAAAGGTATAGTGCCATGACTCCAAAAAGGTTACCTAGCCATTATTTATGGTTCCAGAGGGGCCAAATTAGAGGTGATGAGAGTAACAGAAAACATTCCTACGGTTTTGAAAATACAGCAAAATATCAACCATAAAAATGATTAAAAAATGATTGACTAAAACTAATCACATTTTTTTCCTTCAAGGCAGTCACCCTGATCTGGGCCTCAGAAATCTTTTTTTGAAAAAAAAAAAAAAAAAGTTTTTGTTTGCTATAACTTATTACTTATTATATTTTTTGTTCTTCATATTTTAAATATTTCAATTTTTTTTTCTGTTGAGTGTATAAACCACTGGTACTCTAGAGACATGGATTTATTATAAAATGTTATGTAAATGTCTAATATGGCACATAATTAAATACATTCATTTTACAATACATTCATTTTTATTACTATTTTTACAATAGCAAATATTCTGGACCTGACCCTGGCTACGACCCTGGTCAGGGTGTCCTGGAAATGGGATCAGACTGTATTATTTTTATCCGAAGCTGAGGAAGTGAGGTGGCGTCTGATGATCCACTCTCATCCTGGAAACCATTGTCCGTTAGTGTTTAAATAAGGGTTAGGTCATGCCCACAACACTCTGACTGTGAGCTGCACAGGTAAGTCCCTCCACCTGAGCACATCTGCTGCAATATAAGACTTAAAACTTAAAGGTACAGTACTAAATGTTTCTTTTTTATGCAATATGATCTTTTCACATTCATCATTCAGAAGCTATAGGCGTTTTGGTCTGGTTTTGGCCTCAAAATGGACTTATGGAAATGCTATGGAAATGGTATGGAAACTGGTAAATGAGCTGCTGTTGTTTTGTCTCCTGCAGAGTTATGGCAGTGAACATGAGCAACGTGATGAACACATTCAAGCTCAGTTTTTTTCTGGGTTCTCTTCTCACCATCTGGTCTGTGCCTCCTGCAGGTAACAAATAGTGACATTGTGAAATCATGGGATTTTTATTTGATTGCAATGTGAGGTCTACAGGTGGAATTCAAATTCCAATGAGAGCAACTCTGTATTTCCTTGTGTTGTGAGATATTGATGTATTGTGACTGCAGATGTGATTCTGATGTTTTTTGTGGACAGTGGGCTTCCATCTGCCGCACTGTCAGCTCATAAACCAGACGGTGTCTTTGGAGAAAGAGGGCTGCCCCCGATGTCACGCAGTGGAGACCACCATCTGCAGCGGACACTGCCCCACCAAGGTACAGTAACAATCTTAATCAGCCAACTTAAAGCTGTGTTGGCTTCTTCCATCGTGGCTACCAACCCCAACCCTTTAGTCATGTGGCTCATTTAACATCTTATGTTTTTTTGTCTATCTGGGATCAGTGGAATATTCAATAGACACCCTCTCAGTCTCTCTTACACACACAGAAGTCATTTCTGCGTCAGGTTTCAGGGACAGCACACACACACACACACACACACACTCAGGCCAAGGGCTATGACTATGTGCCGCTGGAATACATTCTTTGTTCTATCCTCTTAAAAGCCAGTCAGGACTGTTTAAAGCATTGTTTTTATATAAAAGCCTTCTACATCTCAATACAGTATCTTTACATTGAACCAATTTTTAATATCGTGTAATGGAAAAAAAATAACAAGGTCCAGGCCTTGATGACTGAAGCAGCACATTGGAACACATTAAATGTTTCTTTGAATAAAGTCAGCTGCTGTTAGTTCACTGCCTTTTCTAAAATTGCTGTTTTATTCTGTTTTATTTGTTACAAAAAAGGCACAGCATTTCCTTGTAAACAAAACAGAATAACATAATTTAAAGGAGATTACATTTATTTATAGAAAAGAAATTCACATTCAGTTTACTCTGTGTAGTATTGGCCTTTATTATGTTGGAATGTGGGCACTTTATTTAAATATTTACTGTAAACTTTACAACAATACAGAGTACAAAAATGCAAACATTTTGACCTTGTGTGATATATTATTTAATATATCACTAAGATGGGAAAATAATTTGAGTATCCACTAACTTAATATTACCCAATAACGATATAATATCTACGTTTAATAATTCACAGGATTATCAGTCACTGTGTTGCTTAAATATTCTCATCCAGATTTATGTGTTTGTCCTCCTCCTGCAGGACCCTGTCATGAAGATCCCCATGAGCCACATGTACCAGGACGTGTGCACGTACCAGGACTACTTCTACCGGACATTCGAGCTCCCAGACTGCCCTCCGGGGGTGGACCCTGTGGTCACCTACCCCGTGGCCCTGAACTGCCACTGCGGCCGCTGCGCCATGGACACGTCCGACTGCACCTTCGAGAGCCTGCAGCCCGACTTCTGCATGAACGACATCCCCTTCTACTATTAAAACTTTTTCAATAAACCACAATAAAACACTGATTCAGTCAAACAGACATGCACCCTATTATTTCGACAGGATCGGTTTGTTTTGTTGAAGGTGAATAGCTATTGGAAGACAGTTGATAGTTTCAGAAAGGAAAAAAACTAATGGAGAAAGAAAAACACAAATTGTTCATTTAAAGGCAGACAAATGTTGCTGCAGAACAGATAGTAGTATTGGTCAGTTCTTTAGATAGTGCACTGTAGAATTAACTCAGAACACTTTTCCGTTTTCCTATCTTGAAACAAACACTGAAAGCTCCTCGCACACTGATCAAATTATTTGCAATAGTGTCATAGCTGCAAAAGATTACTACATATCAACCTGTGCAAACTATACTGGAGGTGACCTGTGTCTCAATCCCTGTCGCACAATCCGAGTAGAGAAGTCGATTGGTCATGGGCTATGATTAAACTCTGGTCAACAACAGGCAGAATCAGTGAGTGTCAACGTGAGGGTCATTCAAAAGAGCAGTGCAGATCGGAAAAAGGGGAGAAGTGGCGGTTGTTACATTGCCAGGTAGCAATTTGCTATACTATACTAAGGTCATAGTAGATTCTGTACGATTTTCCAACATTTTTGATAGTTTGTTGTAGGGAATGTTTGGTCATACAACTGTGAGATTGCTTGTCTTTGATCCTGTCACAGCATGCAACAAACAACCATCAATTTAGAGCCACGTTAAGTCTTTACAGCAACTAAATAATTGCTTGTCAAAAATTGAAAGAACTAATATTGCTCTTTCTGTTCCTGCAGCTGGCCAGCGCGTCCATACTAAATGAAACCAGGTGGATAAGAGTGATAATAAAAGAGGGACACTTGGGTTACAAGAGCAAAATGTGAGAAGCAAGTCAGAAATTAAATACTGTTGAGCAATGATAATTGACACAAACAAATCACTATACGAGGTCCGATAACGTGAGATAATGTGTAATGTGTTGCACTGCACTGGCAACACCTTCCACAGTCTTTTGTCAGATGAAGCATTATATAATTAAATATACTTCTTTACTTCATGAAATAAAAACATTGCAATCACTGTCTAACTTGTGACATTAGATAGTGAGAATATAAGAAAGTATTCACCTCTTTTATTTCAGGGGAGATGAAGAAGGAACTGGAGTTACAACTTTGTCTCAAGTGCAGATCCCAAGTCTGAAAAACTACATTTTTGGATGGTGACTTGCCTTTTGTCAAATAAATCCTCTTAAAGATGTGCAATCTCAAGTGTGTAATACTTTAGTAAGCATAAGTTTAACATGTGGTGTCCAGCATTGGTTGCGTGACTCCATTTTCACACACAGGCTGTGATGTTCCATTGCAGATGGCGCCCCCTGCTGATTCATGTATCTTTGGTGCTGTTCTCACATGAAACACATCCCACTTCTCCGGCAACACTTCCTTGTTAAAAAGCAGAGCGGTCAAATACGACACCAGCAGGATGGTGGCAAAGACCACCAGCATACAGATAGTCCTGATGGGCGAGTATTGCACGTAGCCCCCGTCCTCCAGCGTGCATCCTGGGAAGTGGATGGCAGGAGGAAGACCAAGCAGAGGCTCTCCACATAGAAGTCTAAAGAACAGGCCCACCACAAAGCCCGCCGTGGCACCGTAGCCGTTGCAGACTCTGAAGAAGAGCACGCAGACGAGCTGAGGGAACATCATGATGTAGGCGATCTCTCCTCCCAGCACCCAGAAGGCCATGACCCCTGTGTGCAGGAAGGTCAGGGATGTGCCGGCCAGTCCGAACACCACCACAGACCCACGGATCACCCAGCGCAGCTCGTTCTCAGAGGCCTACGAGGAACAACCCACTGTCAGCGAAACATTTAAGGCTAGTTTTCACTGAATGGTACTGTACAGACCCCTGAAGTGACCCCTGAAGAAGCTGTGTCTGCGAGTAGTGTTTTTGGTCATTTTTCCAAAGCATACATGAGATGGTTGGTTTTAATTAGACATATAAACTTTTTCAACTTTACAGTTACAAAGCTGTTCAAGATCCCTCAATTTATGTTTAATGCCACATGTTCAGCACATCTTTTCTAGCTCTAAAACCCCCAAACAGTATTGCTAATATGATAATGCTAGCTTTGTCTTCAGAAAAACAACATTTAACATTCTGTCTTCTTGGAATATTACTGTGCTCTTTTGCAGACCACACTGATTGAATCAAAAGATGAAGGCCTACCTCAGTGGTAACATATACTCAGTTTGCACCCCTTATGGCAATGGACCCGACCCATCCTGTACTGTTCTAAAGGGGATAAGACGTTTTTTCCTAATAAACCCTTTATTTCAGGGACTAACAACGGAGGAAGTTATCAATCATTGTTTTAGCATAAAACTGTTGACTTACTCTAATATATTCTGCTGGGGACTCAAGGAGAATGTGCATAATAACTGTTTAACTTTCTACTAATTCTATAGAATGTAGTGAATGTTAGATAATGTTTTGGCCAGCTTTGGTCCGTCAAAGGCTTGTTCATGCAAAGTTTACTTAAGAAAGATTGCATTTTCAGCTGGATAAACGCTGGGACGTTCACTTGCTACCTATGTAAATCAGAACTGAAAGACTTTTGTACAAGGATTAAATGAGTTCAAGTCTTATCTAGATTATATGCAAGGCCTTCTATATGTTTTGTTTTTGCTGTTGTTACCTTAGTCCTGATGATGTTCTTATAGATGTTAGAAGAGAAGATAGAGGCAGCAGATAAGAGGGCGGAGTCAGTCGATGACATCACAGCGGCGGCCACAGCTCCGATGCCAACCACGGAGATGAATGGGGGGGTCAGGTGATGCAGGGCGAGGGGTAAAATCAGCCCAGTCTGCCCCCGCTCGTACGGGGGAGGGGAGCCGTACGACGTTAGGTTCCAGTCTGGAGAACGCAACAGGAAAGTATGCAATATGAAATCATAAACCATAGACTCATTAAAAGAACGCACCCTATTGACTGTTGTACCTGTTGATGCTGCGACTGCCCCAATAAGCACAGGAGGAATTCCAAATGTGGGGATGAGGAATGCTGCAGCGTAGCAGCGCAATTTAGCAGTGGTTGAAGACGAGGCTGACAGTGTCCTCTGGTGGAAATCCTGAAAACCCAGGTCTCCCACACTCTGAAAATCACAAGCGAAACAAATGATAAGAATAAGGCAAATGACCTAAAAGTGAGCAAGTTCCCCCTCTGCTGCTGATGGGAGGAATCACTGGCTGAACAAGTATTCTAACCAAGTCCTGTGCAGTCTGGCCTGTAAAGGATAGATAGAGCCACATCAGAATCATCCACTTCCATCCAAAAGGGTCAGCTAGTGTCAGGTTGAATGTGAAGAGACAATCTGTTACATGGTTTTATAGTTACAGCTTTGAGAGTGCTGCAAAAGTTGAAAGCTGAGCATATCAAAGGTAAATGAAAATGTATTCTTAACAGTGATTTTAATTAGCAAAGGTAAATCTAAGCAGGGACTTCCATGCAAGTTCCATTCTGATTCTCAGCTTCCTGTAGGCAAAGTGAGAAAAGAACACTTCCTGCCCTGGCTCTGTCCTCCAGCTGCATAATTTCTGAATGGTCATTTGGTCATTTACACTGTTGACCTCTCCAATCTAATATATCAAAATATATCACTTTAGCTTTCACTGAATAGCACCATATCACTACATACCAGTAGTAAAAAGATGTCGAGCCACCTCCAGGCTTTAGCTGCAGGCAAACTGCCCACCCAGGGAGGCTGGAAGGTGTGGTTGAAGGAGGTGGTGGTGATGTCAACAGAGGTGGGACTCATGAGAAGAAACGGGACACACAGCCACTGGAGACGACAAGAAAGTGAATATTGATCCAATTTTGCTCCATATTTCAAAATAAAAAGCATGCCTTCCTATACTATATCTGTCGTTAGGTGTCAGCGTTCAGCGACACTACTGTTACTTCCTGGAGGCTAAGGTAAAGAATGATACAAGGGTGAAAGAGCACATACAAAAGCCTAAATGGCCAGGCTTTGGTATATCTTTAACAGCAACTAGTGCATTATCATCTATCAATCATATCATCTTGTGCTTCTCCCAAGGTCAGTCTGTTTTTCCCATCTTTCACGATCGTGGTTGGACCTATTTGAGACTAGCGCTCCTGCTATATTTTAATATGATTTATCTGCTGCTATTACTTAATACTACTTCTGGAATGTAGGACCTCTTCTGGGCAGCACTCACACTGCTAATATCTGATGTTTTGCCACATGACTTACAGAGGTGATAAAGATGAGTGTGAGCTGTATGACGTCTGTGTAGGCCACAGAGTAGAGACCTCCCAGCAGGGTGTAGGTGATGGCTACCGCTGCAGAGATCCAGATGCACACACCGTAAGACAAGTCGAGGATGACACTCATGGTGACACCTGAGAAACATGCAGCTCAGTGAACAGGATGCACACTAAATAAGGCCCAATGACATTTAAACCCCGATCCTCTCTTAGGTTTCTCTTACAGCTACTAAACCAGTTTATGTTCATATATTACCATGCTGCTAAAAGGTAGTTACCTAAACTTATCAGTGTTGACGTCACCCAAATGATTTCGGACATCAGGGGCGCCACAGACAGGAGTCCACACAGTACGTCTCCATATTTGATGTTGAAAGGGTCCATCATGGTCACATACTTTCTTTCTCTCATTGGCTCCGCAAAGAACAGTCCGCCTTCGAAAAGAGGATTAAAATGAAATCCACTGCATCTTCCTCTTCTTTAAGTCAAAACAGCTAAATCTATAATTTCCCTTATTGACATGTTATAAATATAGTGACTGTGTTGGCAACTGTTACGTCTCATCCAGAAGGTCCTAGGTTCAATCTCCAGCAACAGAAGATACTTTATATTCTGGCACCACTCAGTGAATCAGAGCTTTTTCAAACAGCTGCTTCCTTTTAAGATTTTATGAATAAATAAATAAATAAAAATTATAAATTAAATTTTAAATAATAAAAATAAAAAAAAATATTTATTTCTTTTTTAATGTCTGTGTTCACAGAGTCCACAATATAGGGAAACACATTAGTGTCACAGGCTGGTAACTAGAGAGGTTTTGGACACAAGCCAAATGTTTAATGTTGGCGAGCCTGTTTTTTGGCCCCTTAGGATATGTTGAGGTAAACTGCCATAAAGGACAGTAAACAAGAAAAAAGAATGTATTCAAAAGGAAGGAAGGAATATTTGTCATGGTAACAGTAATGTCGGAAGAAGTGTGTTTGTTTTAAGTCTTACCGAGAACAAAGGCCACTGTTGCTGCTACTGGCATTACAGCCCAGAGGAGTCCTTGTGTCGGGTTGTACACTGTCTCAGCCGTCCCGATAATAAAGGTCCCTCCTACCCAGGTAGCTGCATATACACAGATTTTAGTACACAGTTACAGTGATGGAGGAAATATGTTAACTGTGACCTTTTCTGGAATGAACTGTAGGACATTAGTGTATGTTGTGCCTTAGGGGTAGCTCCATGAACTGTACATGCTCACGCAAACCTGCTTTAATATATGCAGAAGTAGACGAACATGTGGATTTTTTTTAGCTTTTTGTTAAAAATGAGGTTTCTTTATGGAGTTAACTAAACACTTACATTTGAGGAGCTCTTTAAGTCTGAAACATTGAGGCAGCATGAGGTTAAGACAATTTTATAGATTGTATAAATACGTGTAAAAGGATTTTTAACATTAAAGCAGTCTTTGCGGAGGAGTCTTAAATTTGCTCCAGCTTGAAGTGAGATCTCCTGCAAAGTGTTTCCAATTTAGACACCTATTGACAGCTGCAGCTTCAGATTTGAATCATCATAATAGAGCACTTTGCATTACTCTTTCTTGGAAAATAGACATTTAAAACGCACAGAACCCATAGTAATTTTAGTTCCATTACTTCTTGTTCCTACAACAGCCCAGAGAAGACAAACTGAGCACTGCTGAAGGACACTGCTGTTGTTGTTGTTTTTTTTGTTTAATCTCACATTCTTGCTGAAGTTTAAGGGCATTTATATACTTTTTTTTTCCCTTAAAGTGAAATCAGTTATTCCTTTGGCTTTTATAGACAACATCATGTCCTTCCAGGCTACCATAGCTGTAAAAAGAAGGAGTTTTGACAACTTTTTCCAACTTTTGTTAAACAGGTTGGAGCCTAATTTTTTTTTTTTTTTTTTGCGCATTGATAATCATAATAGTGTGGATATGTATTCTATTACATTTCTTGCCTGACTTGATATGTTGATGCTGAGAGGTCTTTCAATGATTCCGCTCTTTTCTTGACAAATTGAAGTTTTGCACCTATGATTGATAATATCTTCATCTGCCGCTCTGTCGTCTGGTGTTGCCTTTAGGGTCAGTTAATGCCAAATACAAGCTTTGGCTAAATTTTCATGCAAAAAAAAAAAATGCAGATGCAGTAGACTTTCTGCAGCGGCAAAAAACCCCACTAAAATTCCTTTAAACAGATGAAGCATAACAAAATTCCAACAGTTGGACTGAAATTTGCACCCAATTTTTCTTCCTATGTTGTCATCCAATGTGCCTATAAAGTATCTTAGGCTAACTTTTATCAACTCACCAACATTTTACAAACATTTTTACAGTACTATTTCCTCAGGTCAGGTCAGGTGTTATTCAAAACCAAATTCACCACAGTCAGAGTATAGCGACTCACCTGTTGTTGTAAAGATGCCCACCACCAGGCTGATCTTGCGGTCTCCAAGCAGAGCCATATCGGTGTGATGGGCCTGAGTCCGGTTTTCATCCCGCTTGGACTTGATGGAGGCCCAGATGCCAATGCCCAGCACCAGCAGGTAAAAGATGAGGGTGGCGATGAGTCCCGGGACGTTCAGAGCCATGATGAATGTCGGAGAGGTGCTCTGAGCCAACTCAACCTGAAGAGTGGACTAAATGTGTGTCAGGGGGTGTGGCTGCAGGACAGGTGTGATGTAACATACTGTTTTAGAATGTGGTCTACACCTGGGGACATACTACACAACTTTCACAGGCTTTACAGATTTTGAAAAGACACACTGACAGACTGGTTTCAGCAGATTTTTGTATGACGACTGAAAGACTGGGGCTCACACAATTAACAACTGACAACTAATGCAGTCATTTTTTGTCAACCACCAATAAGACTAGAAGACGAAGACCTCATAATTGTTTTAATATTCCTGCTACATGCTCTTGTCTTCTGATGCTACTTCTCTCTTTCTATCCATGAATCCACGAAGAACTGGACCAAATACATTATGACTTCAGTGACTTTTTATTCTAGTATAATAATAGATTTCTCTTTTTTTTGCTGCTGAGTGGTGCAGTGTTTTCTAACCTGATTAGAAGAAAAGTAAATAATAGGATATCTTCCCATTAGCCACAAAACATATTTGATTTGAAAATGAAACACTATTCATTATTTTTGCGAAGACTATAAAAAAATATATTTCCTTAATGTCATAAAAGTGCGACTTCTAAGCCAATCTGACATATTTGTTTATCAATGCCAATCAAAACCATTGAGTTTATTACAGATTAATTACAAAAATAAACTGTGGGCACTTTTAGCAAATATAAAAAATACTGACGTTTTTTGCTATGGTATTGTGTTAATGTAATATAGTAGAATAGAAGAAAAAGATTGTTTATGGGCAGCTACTTAGTTCAATACAAATGACATAACAAACTTGTTAAAACATGATCTCGTGTGCAGCAGTCTCCAAGTGTAACTTTCGGTCTAAAGTGGGTTCTTTAGGAATTCTTTAGAAAATGACTCCCACAAACTAGAAAATGACAGCATTTACATTACAAGCCAACACTTGTCGAGGGGCTTTGCACCAAGCAGCCTCTTCCACTATTGAACCAAGCATTTGCTCTGTTTTTTTTTTTTTTTTAATCTCAATTCAAATCTTATATTTCACACGCCAACATTTCTCATAAGTCACGCTGCCATTGTTGGGTCATTTAAATTGATTGACTGCAATTTTTTTTTTTTTGGTGCAAGTGAAGAGTGAATTCCACACAAGGTTTTCCCTAAAGGCAAGAGGAGTGAGTGAAAAGAGGTCTCATAAAATCAAATTCAGGTGTATTTTGAAGGTTGAAATACTTCTAATATTATATAATGCAGTCTACATACAAATTCATTCAAAAGTAGATTTTCAGGTTCAAGAAAAATTCATGTCTACCACTCTTTATATTTTGTAAAAACTCTGATACTATAATTGTACTCTAACTATACATGTTACAGTAATAATGACCATAACCTCTATAATAACTTTTATTATACCCAACTATAACTACAGTATCACTCATTTTTAACTTCAAAATACTTTACACATGCAAGAATAGTTTGAGAGTTTCCAGGAAAAAAGATTAATGTTTTTTTTGTATAATAATTACAATTAGTGTACTGTCAACACTGTGACCTGCTTTTAACTGCACCGACTAGTTTGTGTTTTTGTTTTGTCAAGAAATACTGGACATGAGAATGGAATAAGCAGTTGGTTTCTGCTCAGTTCCACTAATCCCTGGTGTCTATGGGAAGGCCATGGTCCAGATCAGTGGCTTATAATTTTTTTCAGTCCAGTGGGACAGTTCAAGTTCTGTGCTGTCTGAAAATACTCAGTTTTTTAGTGACAAATGAATATTGAAAAAAAGCTTTAGCATGAGCTATAGCACTCCACCTTTAAATGAACTGTCAAAGCAAACAACCGTGTCTTTTGGTCACAAGACGGGTTTTACTGTCAAAGCAGCTTTCCTGTGAACACAGTTGGCTAAAACCTTATGTAATGTGTTCATTACCTGTGAGCGAACAACACAGTCCAACTAAAATCATTGATCTAAGTCAGACTAACGTGTGTAGAAGGTACTGCTTGAATTTAGTTTGAACTTAGTCTTAATTAATTAGTTTAGGTAACTTGTCCACCTCCAACACTTTATATAATACACATGCCACAACATTTCTTGATATAGTGGTGCGGAATACGAAATGGTGCCTTGTGAAATCAAAACCGAAAAGTACATTAAGTTTGGATAAATCTCCTCGAATCTCTGCTGGTGCCATTAACAAAATGAAAGATTTTAAACAGATTTGCAGAAAATCCTACTTTATTGTTAGTCACTGTACAACAATAGATCCAACATGTGCACATGCAAAACAAGTACAAAAATATTCTCTCAAAATATTTTGTCTCTGAAGTGAAGAAGATGGTGTTAGACGAGGAATACAAAAACATCATTTTTTATTGTTTTATTAAAGTTGGTGACTTTATATTACATTATGTGTGTTTAAATACCATAAAAATGTTTTCTAATGTCTAAGTATGCCTTTATAATTAAGAAAAATTAGCAACATCAAGAAGCTAACTACAACACAAAAGTAAAAAACATCCTGATGTACAATTTTACAACTTTTTGTGCAAAATGCAACCAGACATTTTCTTTTTTTCTTATTTAACTTTAAATCATGTGTATTTGAAAACAAAATATCACATGCTCAATCAAAAAACATTAAAAATATTTCTTATCAGCACATCCTTCACTCAATTCATTGTCAGTATTTAATGTTGGGCTTACTGTATCTTGACTTAATACAAGAGACAGCCTCAGAACACTCAAAAAGTCCTGTCCGGGGAAGCCTGTTATATTCCTTTTTACCACTAGATGGAGTCAGGAGCTCAGTCAAGTTTGAATAAAACATGTGGAACTGTGTCATGGACGATGTGGATGTTTCTGGTGTTAAATAGAGGTACATTTATTTATTTCCTCAATCAGAGAACAAGAGCAGGTAGCAAAATGCCACTTTCTGCATCGTTATTGTCAAAAGTCTCTTGACCTGCCCCCAACAGAACGCTTCTAAAAATGCAAGATTCAAAACCACACACAGAATCTTTTGTTTAATCTTATATTATGTTGACTGTCTTATTGACACAGTGTGGCTCATGATCCATTGTTTAGTTAAGTGTAGATCTTCTCAGAGGATTTATACAACAGGAAAGATTGTAAAATAATTACAAAAAGTACACAAAGCTGTCCATATTTCAATCTCTGTTCAGTCCATGATTTCCTTTTCGTCTCCGACCCTTGAGACGTCCTCCTCCTCCCTGCCCCCTGTTTCTGGTCCGGGACTCGGGGGCACGTCTCCGTCCTTGGAGCTCATGCTGGCGGCCCTGGCGATGCGGGTGAGGGTCTGCTCGTAGGGAGGGGGCAGGTAGACCATGAGGAAGACGCCGTCGGACACGTCCTGCTCCGAGCTGGACGAGGGCAGCTGGTGGGAGCCCCGGCCCCTCCGCAGCGACGACAGCAGCTCGCAGTTCCTCTCGGGGTCCTGAAGGTCCTCCAGCGCGATCACGTTGGCCAATCCCAGCTTCCCGTCCAGGCCGAAGCCCCGCCTGCGCCGCCATATCAGGAAGCCCAGCAGACTGAGGCAGAGGAGGAGGAAGGAGACGCAGGCGACGGTGATGTAGGTGATGGAGCTGAGAGTGAGGGCCTCGCTGGAGCTCTGATGACCCTGTGGAGACATAAGAATAGAGAATATAAGAAATAAGACAAGAATAAGAAAAGAATAAATCTTCTTGTGTAGCAGGCTGGAGGTATAACCATATACTGCTTGGATTTTACATTCAGAAGCTGCACTAGTCATTGTGTTGGTGTTTGAAGCAATGTAGACAGCAAAGGCAACAACTCTAATAAGAAATAGTTGTTGCTGCTAACTTTGCTTTCGCCAAAAAATACAAAATTGGAATTGTTTCTTACTGGAATATGACTCTTTATCAGTTCTGTTCAGTTTTATTTCTATAGCCCAATATCACAACAGTTGCCTCTAATGGATTTACAGTATGTTCAAGACAACACCCTCTGTGCTTAGACTCTCCATCAGGGGAAGGAAAAGCTTAAAAAAATACAGCCATGGTAAAAAAAAAAAAAGAAAAACCTCTGGGAGAACAAGACATTTGAAAAACCAGACTATTGGAACCAAAAGCTGAGCCACTTTAAACATTGACGTGTTCTGACCCGAACTGCCCTAAAGCTTCAGTAAAAACAAGAATAAAGTCTCAAGGGGAATATGGACTAAGGATTATCTCACTACAGATAATACAAAAATCTATTGTTTGTCTCATGTAACAGTTAAATATGACACTGTATGATAACACAATGGTGATAAAAATAGTAAATAGTAAAGTCACATGATCAATTAACTAAAGTGTATCTGGTAGCATATAACATTTTGGCAGATCAACTTCAAGTTCAGCTGTCTTTTGTCCACCAGAGGGCGCCTCTCATTACAGACCAGTGTCGGACACATTCGTTTGCTGGTTACTATTGTTACTATTTGTGTACATGAACGCAAGAGTGGAGTAATCATTATTATTTGCATTATTGTTAAATCAAAAAGCACAGAATTTTATGTTTCCATCTTAAACTTTTTGTTACATCCTAAACAATCCAAATTATTTTATTCAACCACAGATTGAGCTGAAAAACAACAAGTATAAACTCAGTAGGAATGAAGTTAAATGTAGTTTTGTTATGTTTCTTAATTCTGAAAATATAAATTGACAAAAAATAAATGCTGCATGTAAACCATTGCAAACTTGAAAAGCGTTCTGATTATTTATTATGTCAGCTGGCAATAATCCAATAATGACATAATGTGAAAAGTGATGCACTCCTTCAGTAGTAACGACTGAAACGGTAGAAAAAAAGCAGAAAGATTTTATTTTTTTTAAAGAATCTGAAAAATCTTACATTTCAATTGTGTATATGGTGTTCCTCAAGGGTCAATTTTTCTCCCCTTAACATTTTCTGTTTATCTGGTTTTCAGTCTATGTTAGTATTGTATTATTGACTCTATTTTGTATTATCTATCATGTCAGGGTCTGAACTCACGGCCAGTTGTCGGTCAGTGGAGGGCAGAGCCGACGGTCCAGGCTGCCAGTCCAGAGCGTCCCGTCCAGCCGGCCCGAACTTCATCCAGCTGCTCTCCAGAAGTGAGCGCATGGTGCAGCAGTGAGGAGACGAGGAGGTGAACCCAGCGGCAGCCAGGGGCCACGGGGGCCGCTCAGCGCTTAACAGGACGGAGGAGGTGAATTGCGCCGAAAACAGAAAGTCCACCAGAAGCTCCGAGTGACACTGAGCGACTGATGAGCTGCAGGGATGAGCTTACGGTAATGACAGGGAGAGTGCAGAGGGAGGAGGGAGAGAAATGAGGCCAGCAGACAGAGCGAGTGTCCAGAAAAGACGTCACTGGGTCTGCTGGACGGATTGAGGTTTGAAAGGGCAAAGGAAGTGAGTAAAAGAATGACCCGAGTGACAGCTTCTGTGGGAATGACATTAATCTGCAGAAACTGTCTGGCAAATTACTGCAACAATCCTAGACTTCCTAAAGTCTTCAAGCTGCGTAAACTGAGGCACATTTTTGATTTTGGTTCAATACAGGTTGGGTTGGTATGACACAATTAGATGTATAGCTGTATAGTGCTGCAGTTAACAGTAGAAGATTGTTTCTGGTTTAGCAAATTCCTACATTTTTGTGACTCACTGTTTAATGTCACAAGTTATTGTTGCGTGTAATGCATTGACACTGATCATGTAAATAAATAAAGATCTATTTCTGAGCACAACCTTGAGCATTCTCTCTTTTCGGAACTTCTTGACTGTTTATTGTTAGAACAAGATTTTGTTTTCTTTTTCACCTGTGTAAGGAGTCTTTATCCTCTAATCAACAGACTGCAGTGTTTAGCCCCTTGTTTTGGAAAGCAGACCACATTAATGAAACCAAAAGTTGCTTCCTAACCCTGTTGGCAAAGAAATAGACCCTTCCTGACCAGGATGAAACCAGGATTTAATGAATATAAATTGCCCAAAGTTAAATAAAAGGCTTTCTGTCACTGTATGTCTCTATTAGTGCTGTGTTTAACTGACAATTGTCCAGGGTTATGTCATTATCAATTTTTTGGAACATTACAAACAATCGTGTCAGTTTGACTTTATGGTGTTCCTCGTGGGTCAATCTTTGGTCCCTTAACATTTATTTTTTATCTGGTTTTCTGTCATGTTCTAATTTGTCTAATGTTAAATGCCTGTTATTCGATTTCTAATTTTTAAAGGATAAACCTATGAAGACACAATTATCAATGTGTGGTGTTGGATTATCAATTTGTGAAGTTGGATTGAAGAAGTAGAATTTCATTTTTTTACCACAAGAATAAGGAATGGCTTTAAAGGTTTGATAGAAAACAAACACATAGCCAGTTACATGAGACAAACAGCTTTTATTATACACCACAGAGTGGACAGGTCTGCTCAAAAAGCATCAAGACAAACAGCAGAGACGCAGAAAAGAAGGCATAGCTGGAGCGAGATACAAACACCAGGATTCACATTTCAGGTGCTTTACGTTTATATCAAAAGCAGGAATAAATACACCATAAGAAATCACAGTCACAACATTAGCCGACCTTCGGGTGGCGTTCAGGGTCAGTAAAGGTTGCAAACAGTTCATCTGCAGAAATCATTGTTTCCACTTGTTTCAGTTTTCTACTCATCTACATTTCAGATATGGATTCAACATTTGATTCCGGCATATAAGGCTAACATCAAGACCAACTGTCTCTTCTCTGTAAGATATTAAATGTGCTACTTGCAGTTAAATTATCAAAAGACTGCAGCATTTTGATACAGTCTCCCACCTCCAAAATATGTGCAAATACAATACAATATTTCCCCACTCTACAACCCTTTGTTTTGTTTCATATCACAAATTCTGCATAGACTTCTGAGTTGAACCGAAAGTCAAATGAGCTTTTTGGTTTGAAAAAGATGTGTAGATGATACCAGCCATAACCTGGTAATGTAACTATTAAGATTTAAAAACTGACTAAGCTCAACTAAGTTATTTCTTTCAAGGTGAATTCAATATGACAATATAGATTGGTTTGGCAAGTGTTTTGGAACTAGAAATGGCCACCTAACCAGTAATATTCATAATGAACTGCATTTAGACAGCTAATTAGCAAAATAGCTATAGCTAATATCAGTAAAAGTCACGCAATTCTGTATTACTGCTAATTTGGCAGGTTTAACAGAACAGCAAACAATCCAAAAATTGCCAGAAAAAGAAATTTATAAAGGTCATCACATCCTCTGATTAATTAATTAATGGCTGGTGATTAGCAGCACCTGGCTGCAGCTTGACTTCTTAAATCCCATGAGAGCAGAAAGGCGGTATGGGTAGTTTTTCCCACATTTAGTTTTTCTTTTGAATTCTGGCTTCATTTCTGATTAATACATATCTGTACAGTGAAATAAGTTAAATGCTGTTATTCATTTGAGGTTGTTCTTTGCCATAATTTTAGACCTTAAGACCTGCTATGATCAGATCATTTTAGTAAGCTTTAAAATAAGAAAGAGGAGGCAATAACTTAGGTCATCATGAGGAATAGTATCAACTCTTGTAGGTTTTTTGTATCTGTTACAGAATTGTTTTTGGGCACTCTTTGCACTCCATATCTGTTCAGGTTTGTCTTTGTAGCTGTTGAAAAACACCAAGGAATTCGTGCATGTGATGGTCTTGTCATGTGTCGTCCCTTTTTTGGAAACTGTGTCATTTGTCTAGTCAGTGTTTTTTAACAAAGCAGCTTTGACTTTTCTCCAATCAGACGGCTAGACAACAGATAAAAAAAAATCAAAAAAAAAATCATTCACTTCAGTGACGCTATCGGTCAAGCAACCAGCCTTGCTTTTGTTATTTACTTCTCAAACTCATCATCAAAGTAGTGAGTATAGTAGGTCAGTGTAGCATATGCTGACTCTGTTAATCCTTTGAGTGCACACAAACACCAATGTGACACTAACTCAACACGTCAACTGTAAATAATATGTCAACAAACTTCAAAAGGCAAAGAATTTATCGTAGATTCTTGGTTAAAAAAAAAAACATAACAAACCCCAAAGTGATTAATTTTGAAGCTCATCTAGTGCTGACTTCATTGAATCTGCTTGGGACACAGATTATGATTGTGACGATTGCCTTAAGCCACAAACACTACACAGTTTGATGTAAATCTCAGCAGTAATAAACGCTCAATTTTTCAATGGACGGAGAAATCTTAAGAGTTTGCATAAGAAATAAATTGACAGAGGGGGAGGTTTAGCACAAACTGAACCTTTGCATGTCACTGACACATTAGTGGACTGCTTTTTATAGATGTCACCGACTTAACAGCGACTAAATCCCTCCCTTTTTGCTGCTGCTGATCACGCTGATGGCCGCCCAACATCTGTCTGCATGCCCCTGGCCTCATACAGTGGAACAGGGACAAATGAGGACGGGTCAGGGACAAGATTGGGCGCGGGACAAGAGGCAACTTCTACTGGACAGGCGATTATAAGAAGCACAGTGCATAGGATTTAATTTGATGCGTCATAAATGTATTTAGAATTATAGTCTAGTTATTATTATTTGTTGAGGTCAATATGAGAGTTTACAGTGCTTTGGCAGATGCTGGTATAAAGTGTCACAAAACAGAAGTGAACAGAATAACTTGGGCATAATGAATAAACTAAATATTAATTAGCAAACTTCAATTAAATATCCTAGTAAAATCATTTCCTGGCAGTTAGCAAGGTGGCTACGTAAACAAACAGCACCTCGTCCATGGGTGTTTAATTCGATCTAGATGGGGTGCCATGATATCACCTGTGCCACCATTTTCATAATTTCACTCAGGGTATTGTTAAATCCATAAATAGGCCAAAAAAATAAAAGTAAATTTGGCGTGCTGCCCCATTGAAAATCAGCGCCAGGCCATTGCTCATTCCTCTCATCTTAACCTCTTTCTGCAACATTAAAAGCTAGGAGTTATCTTTTACTCAACCACAAATTCTATTCATCTTTTTTTTTTTTTTTTAAGCACATAAAAGCCGCTCAAGCTGATGCAGCCTGCTGTTGCCCATTTCTGAATTGCAGACTACAATGCATCGGTAAGTAGGACAGTGTGACAAGTTATAATCTTAAACAATTGCAAAAGCCATACACTGACAGGAGCTTAACGCCCAATCACTGGCTGATAAGTTTGGCAGTTACTTATTCTTTTTGTAAGGCTTAAGATTTGTACATTAAAAGTATTGAGTAGTACCTCGTACAACAAATTTGATCTCCGAATGTGAAGCATGAGGTTTGCTATCTATTAACTTTATAACTGATTAAGGTTAAAGGAAGTATTATGATCAAGGGCAGCAGAGAAGAGTCCACTTTAACCAAGCGTAATTATCAGATATTTAGTTGTGAAGGGGTGAGGTTGCATTTTTTTTTTTGATATAAACAATGTAGAAAAAAGAAATCATGACAAATGCAAGATACAGTTGGCTAGATGATGCCAGTGTAAAATGAGTGAGTGGAAAAGGTAGGTTCACAGGTTTATGCCGTGTTTGGTGCGGTTAAAACGGTGAAAGTGTGAATGCTATACAAACCTCAGTACCACCAAACACGCTGTGAGACCCCTTCAAAACGTGGGTTCGCTTTCTACCCAACGATTCCAATTAAATGTGAACCCAAAATGGACCGCAGGTGTTTAAACAAACATACAGTGGCCTGGAAGTGCAAAATTTACAACACATGAAAGATTCTTGCATGCACAAAAAACAAAAAACAAAAAAACCCCCACACATTTACAAGCGTTGAACAAATTAACATGCAGCAGAACATTTTAACCAGCACCAAAACAAATTTACAAAAGGCAGATCCAAATGGAAAGGAAACGCCCACTGACTAATGGGAAAGTGACAGCGTGTTCGGCCAATGTCCTTTAAACGTTTTACCGATTAAAATGTTCTGCTGCATGTAAATTTGTTCAGTAAAATGTACATTTTTTTTATGTACTCTGCAAATGTGTTTTGGTGCTTGTTAAAATGTTCAGCTACATGTTTGTAAATGTGTCTGTATCTTGTAAATTTGTTTTGACGTTGGTAAAAGTGTTTTGCCTTAGTTAATTTCTTCAGTAAAATGTAAAATTGTTTTTTGTGAATGTAAGTATGTTTCATTGTTGAACTTCGAGGCCATCTTACAAACAAAAAGAGCAGAAAAAAAACTAACCAAAACAATATTGTCAATGAATGATATGAGGACAAAGAGGTATACTGAGAAGGTGAAATGCCTTATTAACTTTTGGGCCAACAGCACCATCTAGTGTATTTCATGAGAAGTGCGTTGTTTTTTTGGTGCAGTTTGAAATGACAGTTGTGAGCAGCTTTTTGCAACGGAAGAACCTAAAGGGTTGTTTTCTGTTTTGCAAATTAAATGAAGCCTAAATCTTTTTGGGAACCATAGTAATTATTTCCTTTCTGTCCTAAATACAGTTAGAGCTGAAGTTAGCATCACTCTCACTCAAATAAGCCATAATGTTTCATGACAGCATTTAAAAAGTGCAGCTTGTTGGATTTATTTTTATAAGCCCGCCTCCTATTGTGACTAATATTAATATTCCCATTTTATATTTAAGATAGGGTTAGCTGTTAAAGATAATGTAGCATAAATAATTGAGCTATTACCTCAGTTTGAAGAAGTCAAATCAACCATGTGACACTTTACTTCCATTAGACCTGTTGCATTAAGTGGTACATCTGCAAAATACAAAAGCATTTGAAAGGCATATCATACTGTATAGTTTAAATAATGACTCTTATAAATACACGTACATACATAACAAGCAAAAACATATAGTGTTTATATATTAAAGGCATTATATGAGTTCTTAAATAGATGATACAATAATGTTGGGTGAAGACAAAGAGTGCAGTATTTAGTTATCTGTTATAAATAAATAAAAATACATGTTGTAAAGCATCCGAATTGTGTGTTGTTTTTTTTGGTGACATCTTTGGTTTTGTGCAGTGCAGAGATACAACAACAGTGATTGTCATATGCTGCTGATCAGGAAACACAAACTAATATTTAAGACTTTAGATATGGTCACATTATGAATTTGTGTAGCATGGATTTCTGTATTTTGATGCATATAACTGATCTTATAGTTCTGGTATTGCACTTTACCGTGAGTTTACCGTGAAAAGTTTAGGTGAAAGCGAAAAAAAATAAAAAATAGCACAATAGCAGTCATTACATATTTATGATAATGTGCAAAATAATACAAAGAAATGTCAAGGTTAACAGGCAGCACTTTATATTACATCTTGGTAATAGCATGGCTATAGTGACGTAATAAGATGGTAATAAATAGGTAATACAGCAAGAATAGTTTTGGATAGTCCCATATCTGATTTTTTGAGAATAAAACTGATATTACAGGATTCAAGTAATAATATTTTGAGAATAAATTTTCTGTCAGGGTTGTGACCAACCTAAGTTTAACCTGGCTCAGGAGGACTTCTATAAAAATGTTTGCAAAAAGGTACTTTACATGAATAACAGGTTGGATTTATCATCTTAATCATAATCGCAGTTTTATCCAATCAGAATAATGCCATGTTGTTTACATTAGTAACAGTAAAACGGTAGCTGCATTGTCAAACCTAAAACGCCCATTTTCATCATTCAAAAATAAGTCCTTTTATATTTGTTCATACTCTGTAGAGCAAACCCAACAAGAAATCACACACTGCTGTGTGTCTTGGTGCAGTCTTTTGGATTCTAATCGTATTACACCACTATTACCATCTTACTGCAGTGCTGGAATATAAAATGCAACTGGTTAACCCACAATAAATATTCTGCATGTCTGACAATGAAGCAGAAAACGGAAGGCAGAAATGGCACATTGGCTTCAACATAATTTCACTAAACAAAGATTCAACAAACAACCACCAATTCACTGATACATTCTTAACCCATCAAATCTTGTGAACCAATTAAGCCACACTTAGTGCACTTCTGTTTGCGTCCTCCACTAACTTCCCGAGCCCCGACGACCCTCATTTGACGCTCTCGGGACAGCGCTCGGCGATGATGTCATAGAGCCTGCCGACGCGGTCCAGCCACTCGCGCAGCGCCTGCCGGACGCGGGTGTCGGTCACGTGACAGGACAGCTGACTGAGGCAGGGGTAGAGCGCCGGCTGCAGAGCAAGGAATGAAGAGTTGGACAGGAGCAACACGTGGTCCAGCAGAGTCAGAACCATGTTGGTCCAGGCCTGAGGGACGGAGGAAGGGGTTTAACTCACACAGAAAAGCACAATATAGCAGGACTTAGTATTCGGATACTATATAGGCTTCAGTATTCAAGACCAATGGACTTACAAGACTTTTAGGGATCCAGTATGAGTGACAACTGTACGATAAATTGAAAGACATCCCAGAAAACTCCACAAGTCTCGTAAGCTGATAGAGGTAGAGGGATCCAGTCACAAGAAGGATGTAAAATAAACTAGTCTAGTCTAAACTTGGGGTTCAATTCCATTCTAGTCTTGGGGTTAAATAAAAAAACAGTGCTTGTGCTGTGCTGTTTTCTCCAAAACCTGATATGGGTAAATCCAGTTGCAAAATGTTTATTTTGGCCTTAAAACTCCATTACCTAATTTTTTACTGTTACTTTTAGCTTGACAGTTTAATCACCTAAAGCTTATTGTAACAGGAATCATCTGTAAAAAAAAGAGACCTTAAGACACGATCTAGGCTTTATATTTAAGAACTTTAATAGATGAGAATGATCAGCCTACAACGGGATTTTGGCCAATCACAGCTTGCTTCCGGTAAAAAGGATGGTTGACAAAGGACCAAGGAAATAAACCAAGAAAATGGTTTGAGGAGTGTGGATTGTTACAGTCTACAACGGTAAACTCCAAAGCTAAAAGTTTCAGGTAAGCTATTTTTTTAAATAAAAGAAGCAGGAAAGTTACTATGCTGCTGTTCGGGGTAATGGAGCTTTAAATCATGGCTTATCTTTTTAGTAACTATGGAAAGCACTCATTCACATTCACATTCCCTTCTGGCAAGCCACTAGTCTCTGTTTACCTCTCACACAGATGATGACAGTGGACATGTGCCAAACAAGCTCGTTTAAAAAGAGCAGTACCTGTATCTGTGCCTCCGAGTCTCTCAGTGAAATGCTGTGTGAGCTGATGGTGGATCCGGACCGCGGCCTCTTGTCCTGCCTCAGAACCTCAGGCCCGGCGCTGACTGAATGCCTCAGTGGTGGCACCTGCTGTTGGTCCAGAAGGTTCTGCGGTCTCTGTAGGGGCCTCTGTGGTTCTACGGGGCCCCTCCTCTCCGCTGTGGCCCCCGCCGTGGCCCGTCCTTGCTCCTTCATGAACAGGTTGAGGTGACTCTGCTGGGGCTGTTGCTGCTGCTGTTTCCGTCTCTTGTACTCCATCATCAGTTTACTCAGGGTTTTGTCTGTGGCGATGGTGTACAGTTTGTTTCCGGCGCTTTCCCACCATTCCTTTCTCCTGCCGGGCCCCGATGTGATGCTGGGGTCCCTGCCCTCACAGCTCGTTCTGAAGTGGTGGGGCAGACTACCAGTACAACTGCACAGAGACAGCACTTAGTTACTACCTTAGAAGAAAGCCATAGCACATCTTCACTTTTAATTCTCCTTTAAAATTACAATAGTTAGATTTCAGTATACTTTAGTCATGTTTACCGTCACTAAGAATAATGTTAACTGAATGGGTTTCGATCAGCTACTGAGAACTGAATATACTTTGTGTGTAGGGGCCCAAGGGAATAGAGATGTCACTCTCCTGAATTTTATTTGGGTAACACAGGATACTTACTCTTTCTTTTGGCTTGTGTATGTTTTAATGTTGAATTAATGCTGAATGCCAACAGCTTTTAAAGGTGATTATATGTGCTAATTTTAACTCAGCAGTAGGACCCACACAAGACTGTATCAAACAGCGGCACATTTCAGGTCTGTTTTCAGTCTCATGTTCAGCAGAAGTTTTGTCTGCTTGTTGTCCTTACCCTGATGTTACTAATAACAGTCACTGGAACAATCAACAGCTGAGGAGGTGAGTTAGAAAATTGCTAGTTAATTTGAAATCTGATTTGTTGTGAATTTGACTTTTTCCAAAAAAAAGTTAGATGCAAAATCCAAAATGTGAATTCACAAGATCTGGCAAACAAGTTCTTCCAATCCCTGCTTTGGACAGTAATGTCATAAGGTCTCTCTTGCCACATTTACTGAAGTCAGAGGGTGTTTGTGTGTCTTTGTCGTGGTTCTTTGTGATTTTCCTTGCCTTTAATGCTTCCAAAGAAGAACCTGCTGCTTTTAACTGAGCCAGGCCTGATTAAATGTAACATTTCTGTTGCTTTGAATGTTTTTCCTGTAGAATAAATGAATAAAATCTGTTTATGGAAATGACTATTAACTATGAATATTACTAAACCACAAAAATATTGTCAGCAAAGTAAGATAGGACACCTTTTTGTGATGCGCAAAAAGACAAAAAGAATTTTGCTTTGAGACAATACAAAATCACACACAACTAATTGTGATTTTAAAATATAAATATGTTTTAAAGCATGGTAAAAAAGGATGGTTTTTTTTATAAATTCTGTTTCTTCTGTTATTAATGACTTCATCTGTTATTAATAATATTCTGTGGTGACCTTTGACTGACTTTGATTGACAATGATGAACTTTTAATGCACATCAGTTAGACCAGCCTCAGGTCCTATTCTCCCCAATATTGAAAAACCCAGAATAATAAAAGCTAAAAATTCCCTTTCAGTTCTTTTCATGTTTCACAAATGTGCAGCATACACAGAATATCTGCAGCATATTACTTTGGCATTTAAGTTAGCCTCTGTCTATATTTTTAGCAAACTCAAAAGGTAATATTTCCATTTTCAAGCTACACATCTTTATTTATAGTTTAGAATATGTATGAGTTCATTATTGCTATATGTTTTTAAATATTTTTTTCATTTAGGTGACATTTGAATGGGCATAGCAGCTTGTACATAGGTCTGAATAAACAGGTGTCAGCAGCACAACTGAATTACTGTTGAGTATAAATGTATTTTTCTATTTCTTTAGTGCATTGTGTATGTTTTCTTGTATTTCTCTTAACTTTAATGTGAATAAGTACATTTAGAACTTCATGTAAGTACAAGTAAGTACAAAATTTGGACCTGAATCCGGGACTGGGCGTGGGGGTCTCTCCGGGCGACGCTGCACTGGTGTCTGCAGTGTGACACCTGTACCCATAATCCTCCGAGGGCGTGCCCCTTGCTGAGAACCCACCGATGGAGGTGGGTGTGGACGTCTCGGACTGGAACAGGGGCAGGAAGAAGACGTGCTCGGCCCCCAGCGCTCCTCGGAAGTGGCTGCTCTCCTCCAGCGCGCTCTCTAGGTCGCGGTGCATCTGGATGTAGCTGTTGCACAGATCCATGCACAGCTTATACAGTCTCTTCACCAGCCAAGCCCAGTCCGCACCACCCGCCGGTTGCACGCTCAGAGACGGCACCGGGGCTCGCCACGGGTGACGCTTATCCCTGCCGCGAGGGGGGCTCACCTGTGACGAAAAACATGCGTTAGTTTAAAATACAAAAATGTTCTATTAAGTTTGACAAGGACAAAAACAGAAGGCAATGGCAGCATCAGCAGAAGAGGAAGATTAGTGGGACTTATCCAAATCTTTCTTTATCTATTTTGTGTGCTGAGGTCACCTGGCAGTCACACAACACATTTTAATAAGTGGCTTTACTCAATCCATTTGTGGTTCTACAAATCCCAGCTCATCCTGTTTATTCTCGTATATCAGTCAAAAAAAAGAGGAAACCAAACGACACCTGTGCTGTTTCTTCAAAGATGTCTTCATCCTCTGAGGAGGCAGAATTAGGGTGAGACGAATCGGAGCTGCCCTCCTCTTCTTCATACAGGATCTTCTTCACCTGGAAATATGCAACAAAACAGAAGAACAATGGTTTTAAAGGAGCACTACTCATGCACTACCAACATTTAGTACACTTTAGTATATTTTATCAAACATTTTAACTAAGCTGTGCAATTTTCAAGATGCACAACTGAGTGGCAGGGAGGGGCCTATTTAGTAGCAACAGTCCTAATACTGTGCCTTTTGGGCCTGAGCTGAGAGCCAGCCTATTTCAGCACCAACTCAATGCCACACATGTGCATGCATCACAGAATCACAAAGATGTATTAGGAGCCTGCAGCAGGAGGAGGGGAGAATATGTGCTCCTTAAAGCAAATCTATAATAAACAAAAGATTATGTCAAACTCAGTAAAGGAAGTAAAGCCTTACAGAAGTCGTGTTAAAACATGCTGGTTTAAAAAATGGTTAAATTTTATGCTGGTGTTATTGGACACATTTGCAATTAGTAAATCATTTATTACCCTCTCCGGTTATAGTGAAGAGAAAGAGTAACTCCCAAAAATGAATACTGGCGTTTTTGTTCCACACCTCTGTTTACAAAGTTTGCATTTTTAGTAATGTCCATTTGTTTTCAAGGGAATAAAGATGCATTTTCACATCACCTCTTCTTCAAATCTGGGCTTAACATTAAATTGGAATCAATCTCCAAAAGTAATGTAGTGTATCAGATGTTTCTTAACATAAATAGGATCTTGCATTATCAACCTGTATTTCCTGCTTTCCCAAAAGAATTCTTTGCACCAAGTTTGTAAAACTGCTGACAGCACAGATTGTTTTACTGATTGTTCTGTTTACATTCGGCAAACACAATAATTGGATATTTCTTTCATTATTTGTCCAGATAATGGTAGCATTTCAATAAATCTTTTCAACTTCTACAATAAGAATCACACTTTAATCATACTCATAGCATATTTTCTCATTTAAGATGCCCGCAGCTGTGGTTAAACATGGTACTCTTCCTGGGAATTGGCTGTATGTCAGATATTTAAGCTAATTTCGTGCTTTGAGGTCACTTTCTCCAACAAACAGCAGTGAATAGTTTGTTTGTTACAATTTAACTTTTAAAAGTGTGTCCTTAAATACCTGCTGTGGCGTTATGCTGTCAGCCTGGCTCAGGATTGCACCCAGCAGAGCCTGGAAGTAAAGATTAAAGCTCATGGCAGACTGACGGTACAGGTTGGCCGCTCCACACACACCAGACACCTTCATCAGCAGGTACTTGAGCCCCGGCCTGGTGTCAAAGTCCCGCGCCGTCCTGTACAACACACGCACAACAACTCCATTAATCACTCTTACAGCTGTATTTAGATGAATGTGTGTCCAGCAGCAGTTACCTGTAGGAGTCCAGCAGCAGGTCCAGGATTATGGCCAGGTTGGTCATGGAGATGTAGCGCAGGAAGCCCGCTGTGGGACGACTAGGGTCAGAGGTCACGGGGGTCACTCTCTCCTGACCGTCGGGCTGCTTCACAAACTCCTGCAGAAGGATGTCGTAGAGGTTCTGCAGCAGCACCTGGTGGGACAGCAGGCTGACCACGATGGTCCGGAACGGGATCCTGGAGAGATTTAAACAGAGGTTAGTGTTTATAATATAAATAAATGTGAAATTCAATTATCTAAAGAGTAATTCCTTTGGTCAAAACTAGAGCTTAATCAAAACTAAATTAAGGTCTAAAACAAAAGCAATACATTTATGAATAAGTTATGATTAAACCTATACTTTTTACACAAAACCTTTATTTTTTTTTTTGTGCACCAGGGTTTGATTTAAGGCCCTGATTAGACAATTATTTTGAAAGACAAAGAGTAGATGTCTGTCACAAAGAAGACAAAAAAATATGAATGCAATGCAAGCAGTTTCAACAAGGTAAGGATATTATTATTATTAATAATGTAACAACAATGAATTTGTGATATACATATATAACTTTGCATTTGTCTATTTATGGCTACAAAGAAGAGACACATTCATGCTTTAACAAGGCCACAAGTACACACCCAAATTTATGTGAAAACACCGGAAGCTTGCATGTCTAATTTGTGTGACAAAATATCATGCTACAGAATAAGCACAAACATACTTTAAGCCATGCTACATGCAGTTAGGCCAAGATTTCACATCAGATGGCATCACACGACAACGAAGGCTTTATTGTTGTTTATTGTGTATGTGGGGATGATACTAACACGAAAATGGCAGTCAGTTGTATCTACTTTTACATTATCCATATTATACGCAGTAAAATAAATCCTCAAAGACACAGCACTTTGTAATGATCAAATTCGGTTATTCAATGTGTAAGTGGCTAAAACAAACGAAATTTAAAAGCTGAAGCCAGGATTTTAAAAACAATATAAATGCCAATATACATGTCAATACTTTTTTGCCGTTTGGATGAGTCAAAAACAGCATCAGGAACTAGCTTCTCAAGAAAACTGCTATGATATACATTAACTTTCAATAGTAGACATACTGCTGTTTTAAAACGTCTGGATGTTATATGTAAATATAAAATTGTATGATATGAGATGGTTTTTGGCAATACTTAAGTCACAGATACAGTCTTACCCTATTTTCCTGTAACAAAGCAGCAGAGAGACAACAAAAGGTAAAGGTTAGATTTTCTCTATGTTGTTAAATATATAAATAAACCTTTTGCGACAAAAGTTAAGCAGACAGCACAAAACGATTCATTCTCTACCCACGCACTGACTGCACATACATGTAGCCGGTTAGATCCCATTTCAACAAATACATATTCAGTCAAAGAGAATTGCTAATGTGTATAAACAAGGTGAATTGAACCAGATTGGACCAGCTCCACGGAATTTTAGCAGTCATGCGTTATGCTTAAACAGGCTGTAGAACAAGGCAATGGGTTGTGTTTTGTTGGAAATATGAGTTTGTTTAAAGGTAGAAGTAGTTTTAAGGTTAGATTCAAAGTGCACAATGCATTTATCAAGTCTTGTAGACAAACCATGCTTAAGGGTGCGTACCTCTTCTGAGTGTGTCCGTTGGACTGCTGATCCGACGGCAGCTCGATGATGAGAACGCAGGACTGAGCATGCTCGAAGCCCTCCTTGTTGTTGGGTGTCTTCGGGGAGCACTGGGTGTCCAACATAAATACCTGGCGCAAGGAAGGACATATAAAACTTCACACTTTGACAACAGAAGTAACACGACAAAGGATATTATTTGGATATTCTTCCCTGACCTGCTGAGCCATGGCTTTGATCCTCCAGTACTCTGCCTCGGCTGATGGGGAGTGTGACGGGGCGGCTACCTTCACCTCACAGGCGTCTCCGTTGGAACTCTCTGAGCTGCTGTGGAAACATGCCAGGAGGTTCTGTGAAGAGTAAACAAAGCAGGGTTAGCACTTGTCAGACTAAAAAAGAGACAAATGTTCTATGGGCAAGACACAATTTGGAGCCATGGAATAAAAAATCTTGTATATATAATTACTTCTATGTTACATGTTTAAATCTACAGTGTTTAATGTAACATGTATTAGAATTTGCACATATTAAAGGACATTGTCTACAATAGTATATATGTTAATATATGTATATATGTGTTTAAAATGTATTTTATTGTGATAAAGTTGCTAAGTGTTGATTTAAAGATGGGGTAAGTAGTTTTTGAGATGACATCTTGAGGCAAATATTCAGATTGCCATTCCACATCTTCAGGCAGATTCACACCAAAAGTGACACAACCTGTGGCCATTCATTTTGATTACAACCTCCCGCAATACAGCAAATACAGCAACCCAAGCACAGACTTGAAGTTAAGAAGCTTGGGTTAGACTTTGTTGTGACTGGTTTGGCCCATTATGGCATTTACGATGGAGAAAGTGTACTCTTCATTTTCAGTGCCACCTTTAGCCTTAGTTCACTCCTGGTTTAGACCTTGTTTAGTCCGAGGGTTTTAGAGAAATATTTTTTCTAATGTATGCTATAAAGAATACGCTGAAATATTTAAACATAAATATGATTAACTACTCATCTAATTCAGAGAGGAATTAACTAGCTTAACTAAACTGAGTCACCCTGTTTTAAATGCTAGTGACATCCCTGTTTTAACCTTCAGCAAGAATGTGTGCTCAAAAAGAAACATGAGTGTGTTTCTCCACCAGTAGTGGTCAGTTTTTCCTCTCTGGGTAAATGTAGTAACAGGAAGATTTTGCAGTACATCAATCAAACAAGTGTTGGCATAAAGCTGAAAAAACAGAAAGAAAAAAAAAACCTAACTGATACAAAACTTTTGACATAAACTGCTGTTCATGTGTGTCCACCAAATGTACACACTCCAGAGTGAGATTAATGAGAACAGCTATATTTCAACATCAAAAGTCCTGTGTACCATCAGTTAACTAAACCCTGAGGATTAAAAGACGTCACATGGATATTATAAAGTTCACAAATGTAGATCTGACCTGGATACATATATAAATATAAACCAGCTTTAATGTAAAAACCCAGTCAGAGTTCATGAGTTAATATGTCTGAAAGCAGAGGATGCAGGTTAAAGACTGTCACTTTAGAGTAAGAGGCAGTGTCCTATAAAAACTGGACATCACACTGTGCAAGTAAACATTAAGTCTCCATTTTCTAAAAAATCCTACCAGCTCAAATTTAGATATTAATTTTATTCTGTGTTGTCTTGTCAAAAGAGGATTTAACTCTAAACTGTTATAGTCATTACTCTGTCATGGCTGAACTGTTCAAATGCCAACAAAACAGGAGTTATGTAAGCTGCCATAAGAACTAAATACATTCAAATCTACATAAACAGAATCTGGAGCTCATCACAGCCACAACAGCCGTTATATAACAGTGCACGCAACTGCGGATACGCCAGACATGATTTTACATTTAACATAAAAGATACAGAGCCTAAAAATCTCGTAGTGTCTTAGTTTAAATCACTTTTTATTAGCAGTGAGAAAAGTTTTTGTTTACTGTAATTTATGAGTAAAAAAACAAACAGTTACAAAGGACCTGAAACAAAAATCATGCACACAAGTATATCACAAACAACACATTTACACAAACTACACAATAACAGGGAGGGACCTTCACATTCTGGTCTGTCAGTGGTTACAGGTGTGGCTGTTGAGTAGACACATTGTCCTAATGTAGTGAGGGAACTCATTCCAGACAGACTTACTGAATGTGTGTGAGAATAGCCATAGATGTTTTTGAGGCAGGGACTGGGAGGAGTTCTGTGAGTCATTATGTGCTTTGCTACTGTTCTGTCCTGCAAAGTAGTAATGGCGACATTACAATTTAGTGGCATAACTATTAACACTAGCACTCCTGAGGTAGCCATTGATTGGTTTTGGAATTTTGAGACATATGGTACACTATGGTTACATATATACCCCATGAGTCTGTAGCATCTTGACTTGACTATGTGTGATTTATATTCTTTTGTTGTTATTTTATAGATTATATATTTTATAATAAAAAAACCCCAAAAAACATGAGTACCTCTAAATTCCACAGGAGTCAAATTTCTTATATACAAATATACTTTTTCTGCAGATGGAGATAAGTCATCAACCCGTATCAAGCATTCACTCAATTGATCTATTAAAATGTATACAAATAGCTTAAACATAAGTATTTAAGGACATTGTTATTAGCGGAGCTACACTGAAAAAAAATTGGGTGTAAAATTAAGTTTAGTGACCTCACCACAACATTACAGTATTTATATCCAGTGACTATCATCATATGATGAGGTTAACAACCCAAATAAGGACAGGCTGCAAAGAAATACAGATTTTCTAACTTATATACCTCCATAGCTTTCCCACAATTTTCTTACACAAAAATACAGTGATGACATGAGTTTACAATGGATCTTACAGGCTCTAGTATAAAGAGTTGACAGACTAAGAGGCAGTGTGCAGGTAAATAAAAGATTGGCTGATGAGGGGTAATCTTATTACAGACATATTTCTGCTGTAGTTTTTTAGTTACACCGTGAATGTTCTTCATTTTTTTGGGATTGCTACAAGATTACTATAAAACAATAAAATTGAATGAAAAATACAAACTTTTCGCAGTTTTTATCTCTTCTATTCTACAAGTCCTAATCTATAATTTTCAGTTAAAGATGCACAACACACTTTTGTCAATTGCTGGATCATCATCATCATCATAATGATGTGGATCATCTCACACAAAAGGGCACACACACAGATACAGATGTGGCCTAAGCTGTAAAGCTGCTTAGTTCCAGCAGCAGGGACACACCACATGCACTAAATACCAGGCCATGTCACTTCTGCACGTTTAGAGCAGTGTGCAGCTGGGTTTGGACTTCTAAATCTCCCTCACATACTTGTGATATTTTTTCATACAGACTAACAATCCTCTTGTTCTTGTTTGTGACTGAATTAAAAGACACAAGGTTGGGGTAATTCTGCATAATTGGTAGTAGAAATGGTGGAGGACTTTAGGAAGAATGATCACACACCTCATAAACAACTTGGTATGCACATCTCAAATGATGTCACAAAAAAAAAAAAAAAAAAAAAGAAAAAACAATGTGCCTGTACTTTCTGAGGAGGCTGTAGTGGGCTGGACTCTGCTGTCTTATTCAAATAGCCTTTTACCAGTGAGTGGCGTAGAGCATAATGTCACCCTCCCTCACCGTGTTGTTTGGAAACTGCACTGCTGCTGACATAGAGTGCTTAAATCTGCTGCTCTCTTTCCTGGAGGACATACACATCAGGGGCAGGACGGGAGCAACCATTATGAAGGATCCATCCCACCCAGCACACAAACTGTTACATGTGAACTGTTCACACTCCTCCCCTCAGGCAGAAGGCTACACATAAATTGTTCTTACACCTCCCCTCAGGTTAGACATGAACTGTTCACCTCCATCCCTCAGATAGAAGGCTACACATGAACTGTTCATACTCCTCCTCTTAGGCAGTAACCTACACATGCACTGTATACACTCCTCCCTCAGATAGAAGGCTACACATGAACTGTTCACACACCTCCTCTTAGGCAGAAAGCTACACATGAACTGCTTCCTCCCTCCCTCAGACAGAGGGCTACGCCGCCTCAAAGCCAGAACAATGAGGTTAAAATGTGTTTTTTTTCCCCAGAAGCCAGAAATCTTCCCCATTGTGCCCATATTACGCTAGATTCCACTGGATCTGGATCTTTTGCACCTATTGTCTTTATGTATTGAATGAAAATAATCGTACATTTAAAAGGGTTTAGCTTTATTATAAAAGTGAAAAGCTTTTTTTTTTTTCCTTGTTGCACAGTTTGAATGAGTTAGTAGACAGATGTGAAAGTGACACGGTTAGAGCCCAACATTTGCAGCACACTGTCAGTGAAGAGTTTAACTTGGGTCATATGACTTACTGCAGTGTTAGCATGTTGACAGTATTAGCGCTGAGGGCTTTTAGATTACATCTGTCCCAAACCGCCGCTTCAGATTGAGCATGGATTATGAGGTTGGCCCCAGCGAGGCAGTGACTTCTTCCCTCAGAGACTTTCTGTGCTTAATGGAAGTATTTGTTTATTCAAGATCGGCATTTGCAGTGCCCCACTGACATGTGGGTAGGCCTTTTAATGCCTAGATATCACAGCTGTGTGTGTGTTTATACCTTGACAGGCTCTAATGTAGCAGAAAAGGCATCCTGAAGTGCGCAGCAGGCCAAGCGCCACATCTCTTCAGTGAAGACAGGACCCACTGTCACCAGCACGTACCTGCACAAACAGACAATAAGAGATGTTGCTTTATTTAGAAAACAAAGCAGCAGGAAATTACTATTTAGGTTTAAAAAAATTCAAAACAGACAGACCTGAGAGATTTTTTCGACCAGTCTATTGCAAGATAGACTGTTCAGAGAGAGTCCCATTAAATAAAACTAATTTTAGTCTACACATTACACACGCCTTACCTCTAAGCTAACTTAAACTAAATATTGATAACCATCAGTTAACTGTGGCCCATCTAACTCCAACAATTTAAGGCAAAACGGGCTGGAATGGTTTGCAAGAAAATTATAGTATTAGAGATCATGTTAATAAGGATTGGCTAAAGATGCGATTTCTTGTTTGTTTATCCAGACCACGTTGCATTTGGTCTGCACAAGCAGATTTGTACAAAGGCTGAATTTAGAGTGTTATTTGTCTCATGTAGAAAGGCAAAAAGGCTTGCAATAAGATACATCCATAAAATGTAAATAAAAGAAACAATATTTTTAAAAATGTCCCAAAAAGATGAATGGAAATGAAGTACTTTTCCATTCACTGTCAAGAGAGAAATAAAATTGAGATGAGGCACCAAATCCAATGTCATATGAGCCTCTTTCCACTGGGTTGCATGCTACTGGCCACGTCAGTATGAATGGCGGTTTGGTGTGAGTAGCTTTGTGTTTCCACTCTGCTGGGTCCTAAAGAGCTGCATCTGCTACATAAACACTGACAAAAGTTGTGTTTCCAGATATTAATCTTATTCAAACAGACTTTTAGTAATTTAATTTAATTGTTAATAATTACTATAAATGATGAACCTGATGTGTAGCAGCCCAAACATTTTGTGGCAGTAAACATTAAACTGTTTCCAGTTCTGAACATTAAATTTAAAGATCTGCACTAATTTGTGGTCCAAATAGAGTCCTAAATTATTTAGCTCATTTGGCTCAGCATAATTTTATGAGTATCACTGTTTATCACAAGATCATGGCAAAATGTGACTATTGAATACGTTTTCATTTGACTCTATGGTACCTGATGCAGGAGCAGCCCACTCTGGAGATGGTCTCTGCAGGTTCAGACACACAGGCAACGAGCAGCTTGAACAGATCCTTCAACATCAGGTTGATTAGAGACTCGTAACCAATATCTGCAAAGAGCCCGAACAATCAAAACTTTATTAAGGAAGGTCTCAACGCTGGATTTGAATTTTGGAAGTAAAGAGGAAAAAACCTGAGTGTATGAAACTGTTAACATGCTCCACCACCAGTTCACACGAAAGGCCAATAGCATGTTTGAAATTAGCGGCGGCCATGTCCCAATAGGAGTGGTCCCCATGGCTACGCTGCAGCCACAGTGACATAACAGGAAGCAGCAGCTGGATCACTGAGAAGATGGCAAACCCTGGACCTTCAAGAAGAAAGACAGTGAATGACGACAGATCCTTGCTGTATTCACCTCAAAGTTTGGACCATTGTCTTAAAAACACTGTCATGGCCAACACTGAAAATTGTAACTTAATAGGTTTCAGTCCAACAGAATAAAAATACAGAACAAAATACAATTGTCTGCTCTGTAAACTATGAAAAAATGTAGTTAAAAAGGCCTTGACTTCTATTTGCCATAAAGGTACATTTTCTGTAGCAGTAGGCTACTTGGTATCACTGATACAGGGTGTATGCTGTTTGTAAATTTAGAAAATATTTGTTTTATATGACCAGTTCAAGTTGTTTTGGTACTTCCCATCTCCCTTTGATGCTTAAGAGTATGTATTCAGATGAAAACGTGACATTCAGTCAGAGGTGGCCTGTGTCTTAACATGGAAAATATCCTATGCATACACTATTTCTGTACTACTCTATTGACCTTGTGCATGATAAAGTTACCTGGTACAACTGTGACCTCTCTGAGCAGAGTGAAGAGCAGCTCCAGAGTCGGGGGTTGGTGTTGTCGAGGACAGTTTGAAACGGTGGCAGTCAGCTGTTCCAGCAACAAAATCCACACCTGGATCAGACCTGCAGGACAGGACAAAGACGGCTCAAGGCCAGCAGAGGGTCAAACTGAAAGTCAGTGACTATAGTCTTACCTGTGTCATCATCAAACTCCTGCAGCACACAGTCGATGCCATCCTCACTGCTGATGGAGCGCTCCTGCGCCCTCATCGGCAGACTGGCAAGACGAGCTCCCAGGAACACAGGCTTCGACGGCATCTTGTAGATCTTTGACAACAGCTGACAAGTCACAGGAAAAATATAGCTTATTTAGCCAGAGGAAATACAGACAAGACAAGATCTACAAGCAGTTATTTTTCTGAAAAGGGCAAATTAAATGACTTTTTTGTGTGAGTGAATGGTTGTCTGTCAATGTCTGTGTCTAAATGTCAGCCCTGCGACTAACTGGCCATTATCCGGACTGTACCCCGCCTCAGGCCCAAAGCTGCTGGGACAGGCTCCAGCCACCCGCGAGCCCCAACGAGGACCCAGAGGTAGAAAATGAATAAATGAATGAATTAGTAGTGACTACCAATACAATGTAATTAGCCGAAATAAAGTTACAATCCTGATCCCTAATGGTAAAAAGTTTACTTTAACTGACTATAATTTAATCACAATATTGCCCAACTCTATTTAGGTTTTTAAATAATGTCAAATCAATAGTTACCATTTGCACAACAAATCAATCTGTGTTGTACCTTTATATTTATGCATGTTACACACGCTCACATTGTTTTTTGCTGTTACGAAGACATTACTTTTGTTTTTACAGAAAGAGTTTCTACCTGTGAACATTTGTGGAGGTAATCAAGTGCAGGCAGGCAAAGATCAGTGGAGCTGTAACCTGACGCATGGACACAGTCTCCAATTTCCTTATAGTCTACCTCGCCTACACACAGAAAGAAAGAAACCAAGTAATTAAAACAACAGCTGAAAGCCATACATATAAATATGGTTAAATTAAAAACGGTGACAAACCTAAGCCTTTGACGAACTTCATCAGGCACATGATGTAGTCGGTGGCAGCATTGGCAAAAACCTGGATGTTGTCAGTGTTTATGAAAGCCTCGAAAACATCAAACACCGGAGCCTGGGATTTACCTAGGAATGAAAGAAAGAAATAATACGAAGAATGTGCTTATGAAATGATTGGATTTATGAGGAAATCGTGTCATACCCATGGAGTACTCTCCCAGCAAGTAGTCTTTGGTGTCACTTTTGCTGCTGTGGACTGTCCTCAGAGCGCTGAACAGAGGCCTCCAGCCCGAGAGGATCTGAGGGGAACACATCTCCACCAGCTCCCCGATCGATGTTATCACCTACAGCAGAGGGAAGGGAAGATATGTCAGCCAAAAGACTCTTATTTAGTAAAGTATGATGGGTTTTAAAGAGGTTGATCAGCAATGAGTACCAGAATTTAGGGCTTAAAATCTTCTTAGCTACTTTATATGAGGTATGTTTGACTTTTAGGTGACACTGCTAGTTTGTCTTTCGTAAAATATACATCTCAGAGTCCTCTACCTGGTCCTGGACGTCCTCATCGCAGAGCTCTAGCTGCATGATGTGCTCAAACGGCCTGAAGAGCGCCTCGTTGAAGTGGAAGTGTGGCAGCTCGGCCCAGCTGGTCAGCACCTCCGTCAGAACGTCATGGATGAATGACACGGCTTTCTGGGATACGTTGCGCTCTTTGTGACATGCAGCCTGAGTGAAACACAAATCATTACTTAACCATAATCTGCAAAACTAGCATATACCTCAACAAAGCTAGAACGAGGTCATTAGGGGACTGGGTTACCTCCACCAGATGAGGTGCTACCACACTCCAGGCCCTCATCATGTGAAGCAGAGGGCGGCTCTTGTTTCTGACAATTCGCAGCATGGCCTCCCCCAGACGGAAGAGATGAAGAGCACTGCGTCGGTCTTGTGTAGACTTGGCTTCACCTAAAATAAACCACAGTAAACAATTATTTAGTATTAGTATTAGTATTTATTTTATTTCAACAAAAGCCTTGACATAACTGTTGATTTATAACAATTGTATGTTCTGCTAAAATCTTACATGGCATCTCAAGAAACCACTTAAATACTGAAGATGTGACTGTCCAAATTAAATGTAGGCATCCTTTTATGCTAAATTATATAAATTTGCTGCAAATATACAACAAATATAATCTTTTTTTTTCATATTTCATCAATAATAAAGGACTATACGGGAATTACTAGGGAATGGTTCCAAACAACCCAGTTTTTGTTGTTGTTGTTGTTGTTTTTTTTACCTTGCATACATCTAGGGAGGGGTTACAATAGACCAAATTCCATATTTATTAATTTATTTAACATTTTAAGGATCATGAAACAATTCAAGTCTATTTACTTTCATAAAACAAACCTACTTGTTAGATAATGTTATAAACAGAATAAATTATTTATTCATTCATTTTTAAATAATCTACATTATGTAACGCTTGATTTACCACAAAATTTTAGTAAAACTGTCTATTTTTTTTTTTTTAAAAGATGATTTTTTTGGGGCTTTTTGGCCTTTATTGATAGTATTGTTACCTGTTGTTACCTGTTGTTACCTGAGCTGTCGGGGCACCCCCCAAAACTGTCAACATTAATACATTAAATCCATGCTAAACCATTGAGTGAAGTGTTGTTTACCCAGGTCTCTGTAGTTATTTTCTTTATTATTTTTTGTTTTAAAAAGTGTGGTTTTCGTGTAGTCAGAGCAGTCACTTTGATTCAGTAAGTGCATAATGTTTAAATAAATTCCAGTTTACTTTATATCACTATAAACCCATTAATGCAGCTTAAAAACTAGGGTATGACTCAGTGGTCCGGGAATTAAGGATGCTCCCTGTGATTCTATTTTGGGTAGAGATTATGAGACCTCTATAAACAACATATCGTTCCTTTACTGCAAATACATAGGAGAAGGTGTAAATGTGTGTACCGGGCATTGCCAGAGAATAGTCTCCAGTCTCTGTGACCGAATCAAAAAGCTGAGACTGAGAGGCTTTCCGCAGCTGCTGCAGGAAACCCACCAGGCCCACCAGGTTCAGCTTTGTGGATGCCTCTTCAAACAATCTGTAGTGCACAACAACAGAAAGTGTCGACAATGTTAACGTATGCTTTTCAGAGATAAGCAAGGAATAATACCTTTACCAGAAATTTAACAAGATTAGTTTTTGGGACACTGCTTTGCAAGAAGTATTTATAAAGCTTTGGCACCATTTTCAGTTTGTGAATGTGTTCTGTCCATCTGCTCCCAAAGATTAGAGCAAACTTGCTGCTGAAAACTGGTTATATAACAGATGATCGTTGGGATAAATCTCCATATTTACTGCATAGATGTGTATACGTGAGCTGAGGCGGGGAATAAACCCATATGAATGATTTTTTATATTCACTTGAGACAGCCCTTTGCAAAAGCAAACACTTTTATGTTGAAGCTCAAATTTCTGACACACTGCTGCTTTCTGCCATCTTGTGGCATAGGCTTCCATGTTTGAGTGCTTTTGGTGATAGATTATTGCGTTAAGCTTAAGAGCAGGCTAATTGTATTATTAATGTGGGCAATATTATGTAAGGACTGAAGCACACACAGTGCACCAACAAATTACAGATACCAGCACATTTACATTACAACTAGGAAATTTAGTCTTTTAGTCTCTTAGTGAGTCTACAGCCTGAAAGGATTAATTATATTGCTGTAATGTTGCAAGTCAAATTGTCATTATAATATTACACAGAGATATTGCATATTGTTCCAAATATTGTAACAGCCTGATTATGCATTTAGGATTAGTTACTTCTAGATATATCATGTTAATAGTATAGTAAGTACATAGGTGTACATGTGATACATATAATTACTAAGAGTTTAAACATAGGTGTCATTGATACTGTATGTGAGTGTATTTTTAATTATTTACTTTTACTAATTTAATTTTATTATGATCATAACCATAAGGATTTATAATTACATATTTATGGAGATGTATGGGGAATGGTAGGTTGAGATATATACTCCAAGAAAAGGAAAAAACATGTAAAAATTGTACTGAGTGCTATGTAAAAATGCACTGACTGTGCAAAGTTTTTTTTATTGTTCAAGACAGACAACAGCATGTGCAATGAGCTTTTTTTCATCCCACCTGTCTGCCTGTGTGGACAGAGTACACACAGCCTTAGCGGCGCTGGTCCCCGTCATCAGGCTGCCACTCTTAAGCTCCAGCCCTCGGCCTCTGCTGCCGCACTCCTTCAGCAGCTCCTGGATGGACAGAGGCTGGATGACAGGCTGACTCAGGCCCAGGTCGGAGGCATCTGGACTGGGCTCGCAGCTCAGCTCCAAACCCAGGTCCACGCTGGAGGCCTGCTGGCTCTGCTGAGTGATGGTGGTCAGTGAGGAGGCCTGAGAGGAGCTGTCACTGAAGTGAGTGTGCTCGAGTGAACTGATGTACTCCGTTACTCTAAAAATAAGAGAGAAATTAAGTTTTTACTATCGCTATTTTAATGAAATATTTGCCGGGAAAAAAATGTCATTTTCTAGGACAACTTTTATTAAGGTTCATAGAATGTATGAAAGACCCAGTTTAGAAAAGAGCATTAAAGACTGGCTATGCAAACTAAGTCCTTTTTTTTGTTGTAGTGTGTCACATACTTTCATCAGGGACCATGTGTTTTCACTTTGTGTGACGCTAGCACATATTGGGACTTGAATAATCACCAAGCTAACAGATGTTAGGAATGCTGGAATGCTGGAATTATTTCAAATAATACATTTACTTTAGGTGTTTATAATGTGACATTAGGCTTGTCACTATTTGCATTTACAAAACAGGAGTTTATAAATATCTGTTGACAAACTACAACAGTTTCAGATGGTGAAATATTCCCAGTGTACAGAGCAACATCTAATGTTGCAGAGTTTCAAATCAAATGTGTATGGAGGTTTACAGAAAAAAATTGAAATAAATAGACTGAACATTTGGGCATTTTAATAATCAATTCTAAGATGATTTCCATGTCTGGAAAACTACTGTTCAGGTTTTCCAGGGTGCTTGGGAATCTGGTATATTTTTTTCAGATAAATAATTGGTATATGTAGTGGTGTTTCTGTATAAACCTGAAGATGTGAGGCCAGCAGTCGTGGTTGTGGCTGCCCATCTCCAGACCAACATTCAAAATGGCATCCATGCACAACACATGAGCGGTGTGCAGGCGAACTCCTGGAGGACGACTGATCTGCTCCAGACGCTGCTCAACTCTCTGTTTTACTATGAACACAAAACAATAAGCTTTAAATACAGTACAAGCAAATACAAAAGCTGTGGCCACTAGATGTCACTACAGATCCATGAAAACCTTAGAAGCCTCTAAGGACTGATGTAACCCACCATTCTCTTTGTCCTCATACCATCCTAATATATATCATTGTTTTTACTGTAGTTACTTCAGTACCTTGTGTGATGGTGTCCCCTGTCTCCAGCAGCTCCCTCTCCTCCTTTTCCTCCTGAACACAGGATGCTGCAGCCATCTGGGCAAGAGCTGAAGCACAGTTGGCAGCCACACCTGACAGGACAGACGAATGGAGAGTCTAAGTACACGATGCTGATTACTAAGGATTCTTCACAGCATGAGAATATGATTCACTGTAACTAAACGTGAAAGATATAGTGCTGTAGTATAGTGCTTATTCACCATCTGTCCAGCAGCACACAGTACAACAGGAAGCTCCGTCTGAGAAATGTTTAGAAAATATCTACTCAAAATTTATGGGTTGTCCTAAAATGCTTAGCACTAGCTCAGTGTTTAATGGCTTGACAATATAAATAATCTGCAATAGGAAAGTCTGCACTTCTACTAATCCAAAATACAGCATCTATTCTATGTATTTACATAGGCCTATATGACATGTAGGTTGATGGATATGCTCTCTTAAAGCTTATTTTTTTGTCCTTTTTTAGCCTTTATTTGATGAGATAGTGAAGATAGACAGGAAATGGGGTGAGAGAGAGGAATGACATGGAGCAAATGGACCTGTGCCAATATTGAACCCAGGTCGCGAGTATATGGTATGCAAGTGCAAGTTTCTATTGTAGATTTTTTCACTAGGGTCTGGCTCACAGGCTCTTTGATGATTGAATTGGGTAGATTTAGACTAAATCTTTGACTGCTCTCACTACTCTAGGATTCTTGAGTCATTTCAGTAGGGCCAGTACCGTTAAATTGTAGAAATTGAAAAACTGGGCTCAGATTGTCCCAATTATCTTGCCGTGTAAGCTAAAAGTTACCTATCTGTTAAGGCGCAGGAGTGATCATACAACTCCCAGCAGAAATGACAGATGTATGACATTTTTCACCAACCCAGAGCGCAGCTGAGAGCAGCAGCTTTGCGGAGGCCGTCTAAACTCAGACAAATGGTGTCTCTCTCCCTCTGGCTCTGCTCTTTGACCCCCTCCGCCCCCAGGATGAAGGCCAGGCCCTTGGAGCTGCCAGCCATGCGACCCGTCAGTGGCGTGGACAGCACATCGATCAGGTTCTTCCACACGCCTGTGAGGATGAAGCGGGCGAACACGGCACCTGACGACACACACAAGGCCACACCACAGGAGTGAAGAAGGTTAAAACATGACGTCAGATTCAGTAACACTGCTGACAGCTGTAAGAGGTTGTTTTCTTAACATCCTGACTCAAAGTGTTGTTGGTATTGCAGCTGCTGCTGCAATACTAGGTCAGAAGTGATACAAACTAAATTTATTTTGCCTTTAAAGGCACAGAAGGCAATTAACAATTAAACAATCTCTGTTAAGCCACTACTGCAGTAAATGCTTACATTGCTTGATTTTCAAAGTTCTATTAATTTTCAGTCTGTTAAATAAAACCACACTTTATTATTGCATTAATTGCAATTTACAATATAATAAAAAATCTGTTTTTGGTCAGCCTCTGCCCATGTTTACTTTTGAGAGACTCTTTCTAAAATACTCAGGCTTAAACCTAATTAATTGATATATGCTCCAGTTTTGTTTTTTGTTTTTTAGTACCACTTATTTTTCATGCCTTTGGTTGACCCTGTTTCAACTTTTTGGACATGTTTTTCCATTTAATTCAAAAAGGGCTATTATTTTTCATGAAATTGTAAAATGTCTCAGTTTCATCACCTGATATGTTGATACTGGGACTGGGGGTTGTAAAAAAAAAGTCAGTTTTATGGATTAGTAGGAGAATATAAAAAAGACCACATGCTACATTAACCTTAGCAGTTCATTATAATTAAAACAAACAGAACAATACAGTGAGTGCCAGATGAAACAGGCCCGCCCAGCCGGATTAGTTTAATTGTACACACACAGAAATGTACGAGAGTGGATGACAGAGTGTCCAATGCTGGTGTCTACTAGAGGAATGAAAAACAGGGATTGCCAACTCATTTTTGCTGCTTTCCATACCAACCTGCCATTACAGTGTCACTGGTGGCCTTGTCAGAACTAAGTGGTGACTGATTGGATGACCTCCTGATCAGCTGACCTCCGATAGCACTGCTGCCCAGACCATCGATATCTGAGAGAAAACAGATACATGTTTTTATGTTTGTAAGCTTCGGCACCAGGTTTTATCATGAATTAATTCAGCGTCTGTACCCGTGAGCATGGTGATAAGGGGCCGAGCGTGGTCCTCAGGTGAGCCCCAGTAGCCAGCTTCGGCCAGCAGGTTGCGCTCTAAGACCTGGTGATAGAGCTCCTCGATCCAGGCTTGAGACAGGACCACGAGGACGCCACTGCTCTGGATCAGACGCCCAAACTCCTTCTGCAAATCAGTATATACACGACAAATGAATAAAATTGTATTGTATGACGTTACATTTAATAATTCTGCATTTACATTTGGTGTCGGAATATAGAGTTGTAGAGTTTAAGACCAAGTTTCAAAGTTCTCTGCCTCGGTCTTGGATTTTTACCAGGACTTGACTCATAAGTTAAGACACTATATCATTATATAAGTTAAAGGGGACATTCAGTAGTGCTTACCAGACTTACGACAGGTGTAAGTGTTCTCCGTCTGTAGTAGTCACAGCAGCAGAGCTTGAGGTTGAGCAGCAGAGCGTAGTATGACACCAAGTACAAACCATCTGCGTTCATGAGCGACTGACAGCTCAGAGTGTCCCCTGCCTCAAAACCAGGTGAGTGTATCCCACCTGAAACAAGAAGGAAAAGTTTGAATATGACCTTTTAGGCATATAGGGAAGCATCAGGGGGTCCGAAAATATTAAAAATGGGAGAAAAAGTAGTGGATGACATTGTAAATACATAAATAAAGGAAAGACGGCAGCGTAAAGGTGAGGAGAGGCAGAAATGTAATCTCATAGTTGATGGAGAGCCGAGGGTTTTAATCAAAAAGTGGCTCGAGGAATTTACAGCGATGGGCAAATTCATTAAGTCAGTTAAGCGTGGAGTTTAATCTGATTTGTAATTTTGCTCTGCTCTTGTAAAAACTCCCAGCAGGCACACTGTTTTCACTGACGGATTATGGGATCTGCCTCTGAGGTAAAACATTTTATTAAGAGGGTCCAGCTGATAAACTGACAAGATCTACACTGTAAACACAGACTGAGTTTCATATTGCCCAGGGACAGACTTGAGGTCAGTTTGCAAGATGAGTAAAACAATACCAATTATGTATAAAAAATACAAAATATGGGTTTCTGTTTGCAATTCATTTGTACCTTTCTTTTCTGAATATATATTATAAATAGGACAAATACTACCTACACCTACTTGAACTACATTAATGTTCCATTTGACAAAGATTTACACTTAACATGTCTAAGTTGTTGGGCAATCATAACCTTAAATAACATGGTTGTGTGAAAGGTTAGTGACTCTAAAGTGACCAGTGAAAGTGGTTAGCTAATTGTAACTAACTAACTAATAATAATAGTTAGCATGCAAACTCAGGTGTAACAACTGGCAATAGGCAATTTCCACACAGCACCAGTGGAGCTGAAGCTGCATTTCTTTATCTTCTGTTTTAAATCTTGGAGCAAAAGAAATATAAGTTAAACCAGTTTCAAACTTAAATTTTGTTGGTGCAATTGGCCATTATGGGAAGGGGACATTCAAATATAGCAATTCATATTATTATTGCAATATCAATTCTTCACTAATATTTCCCAATATTTCCTTATATTTTGCCAGTCTAATCATGAATACATTTTCTCTTGCTGCTTTGGAGCTACATTTAGACCCTTCCTGACGTACCAGCCTGCAGTCCTGAGCAGAAGGTGGAGGAGAAGTTCTGCAGCGACAGGTCCACCTCTGAGGCCGTGTTGAGCCCCAGCAGCCGGGGTAACAGCGCGGCCAGGGACTTCACGAACAGCCGGGCGCTCTGCTGGTCCGCTTCCTGGTTACGGAGCAGTTTGAGCGACAGTGCAGCGGTGCGGAGGGAGCGATGGCCCGGGCAGTCGCGAGGGGTCTGCTGCTCCTCATCGGCCAGCGACACGTTGTCTGAACCGATATCGGACACGTCTGAGCGTCCCGAGTCTTTCTCCGCGGCCATGGAGTACTGGTCGCACGAGTCGAACTCTGTGCGGGACAGGTCCTGCTCCTCCATACTGACAACAAGACAACAGAAGTCAACATTATAATTATTGACCCGTAACTCTTGATTAGATAGGGACAGTAGGGATAGACAGGAAGCAGCAGACAGATTTGAACAGACTGTTTACTATTACTTACTATTAAGACCTGCCAAAGACCTCATGACCAAACAAAGCATTCAATAAAGGCTTTTTTTTTTTTTTTTACATATTTAAGTGCAGTTTGTACAAGCACATAACTTATTAAAGGACATAACTAATATTTGCTTTTAATATTTACTTTTTTTTTTGACAGAATGTGACAGAAATCTATGAGATTTTTGTCTCAATACTCAACTGCTACTATGGAGCATGGTCTGATACATTTGATTGCTTCTGGTTATTTCTATAAAAAGACAAAACTAAATGAAAAAAAGAGACATAAGAATAAAAAAATTGTGCAGTAGTTCTTTTTCAACTTTAGTTTGACACTTTTAAATAAAAAAAGGCCTAATACCCCTTCCCCTGCTGTTTGACTTGCCTAGTGCACTCTGCTTTTACCTGAAGTTGCTCTCACTGTATCGAGACCCTGCTCCGTGGTGTGACCTGGTCCTGGACTCCACAGACAGGAAGTTGGTGATGTCAGGGTAGACCAGACCGTGGCTTCTCTGGACCACATCTGGAGGGACCACCGCTCCCCTCTCTCCTCCTCCACCTCCTCGTCCTGTCTTCTCCTTCCCCACCTCTCCTGTTCCCTCCTCTTCTCCAGGCCTGCTGCGCTCCGGTTTGGGGGTTAGTTCCTGTCTGGTTTCCTCATCTTGACTGATGCAGGATGAAGGTGAGGGCAGTCGTACTTCTTCTCCGCACTCCTCTGGCGTATTGTGGCCCAGACCCAGATTGAGTTCCCCCACTTCCAGGTCCAGAGTGGTGAGGCCGGTCTCTGTGGTGATGCTGATGCTAATGTCGGGGCTGCGCTCGTTTCCCCCAGAGCTGGGGTCCCATGGAGGCTGCTCTGAAGACAGGATGTGTCTCTGCCATCGGAAATCGGCCTCATTGATCTCCATGGATTCTCTCGTGGACTCGGTGCCATCTTTCAGATCTTCCAGTCGTCGGAGGAGGAGTCGAGCCTGAAGAGAACAGAATGTATCCTAAATCTACATAAAACTTAACAAAACTGTTCTTTGGATTATATTAAGTGGTTATCTATGGGATAGTTGTAAACAGATTGTCTATTACCTTCCCTACACATACAAAGAATAATAAGAGAAATAGGTAGGACCAATATTGTACTGATAATTTTCAAAGATGTATTTTCAATACTAAACAACTGGATGCCTCTTTTTAAATTCTTAATTATATATAATTAATAAAAATTAAATTAACATTTATGAAGAAATAAAGTCTCTGGACTTCCACTGGTCAAAACTGGGGCTAAATCAAAACTATTGAAATTAAACAGACTAAACAGACTAGGACAATCTTTTTGACAGTGGCACAGTGTGAACCATAATATTGCGATTTAAGCAGTTATTTTTAATTGTTCACTTAGTTATATGCCATCAATCTATTTTATCCTTACATTCATTGCTCAAAAGTATATTTACCTGTTCAGGTTGGATGCCCTTGCCCTTGGACAGCTCCTCCAGCGCCCCGAGGAGAGCACAGACACAGGACACTGAAGAATAACAGGCCTCGATGCCTCCCTTCATACAGGCCTCTGTCATCCCGTCCATTACACTGCAACAGAAAACGTAAATGCAACCTCACAACTTAAAATTTGCTGTATTGTTTTTACATATGCATCACCTTTGTTAGAACTCACAGTCTGAGGAGGTCCAAGTGAGACTTCCTTTTGGAGAAAGAGCGTTTCCTGGTTTCAGGCTCAGCCACACAAGGACCCGCCAGATCATACAGTCGCTGTGGACTGCCCAAGATCTATAACACAACACCAAAAGACAACAAGATTAACATAATTAAATTTTTACAACAAATGCTTGAACCAGTGATATTTCTGTATATGTAATGATTAGAAAAGCCGTTTAAATCGACCTCCTTCATGATGCGGATGGCCTCAGTGCGGTGCTGAGGAGGAGGGTACAGCAGGATCCTGTGGTACAGCGACTGAAGCACCGGCTTCATGGACTCCACACAGCTCACCAGACGCACCAGCTCTGCAGCAATGTAGCAAACAGTACGCACCACCGGGGCGATAATGGCAGGGGCACTAGAGGAGCAGCCTGACCCTCTGCCCTGATCAGAGACCCCTCCAGCCGGAGAGTCTGGCTCCGGACCAAACCCTGACGGAAGAATGGGGCAGAAAATAAAGATATCTACAATTAAAAACCATTAATTAAGGATTAATAATGGAGGCAATAAACAGAATTACATCAGCCATCTAAAGTTATACCTAAACTGAGTCGCTCTCGCTCTAGCGCCCCCATGTGGCTGTGGTGAGACGTGATGGTTTTGTCATTGACAGGATTTCCCATGATGGCCACAAGGGATGGACACAACTGTTTCCTGACAAAAGATATTGTAAAAAATTATGTACTTTTTTCAAAAAACAAAAAAAAAGTAAATTAATCTTATAATATGTCCACTATCACAGGTCTGCAAAATTGTCATTCAAGAAACAAGCTAAAAATACAATATATAATATAATGGTAAAAATATCAACAAAAGTCTTTGATAGTCAGTGGGACCTGGCACTTTCTGTCTGTTTCCAAGCACTTTTCTTATTCATAGAATGCATTTAACATTGAGGTAGTAAAGTTAGGTCTAGGCACTGGTGGCCACACTAAATCCTGGTCCAACTTGAGTGAGTGACATCTCGTTGCATTTTATAAAATCGCTTTACTGATGGTCCATTTTAGTGTTTCGCCCAGGACTCTATTTATGGTGTCCACCTTGGCAACAATTTAATATACGCTATATCATTATCAAGTAATACATAGCTTAAGTAAAAATGAGTTTATATAATGAATTCACTTTATTGTGGTGCTTTTGTTTTTGAAAAGTTTCCATCAATTAAATCTGAGGCATGTAGAGGTAGTAAAAGAACTGTTAACATGAATCTTGAAGATCCAATTTGGAGTTACATTTTCTGTGGGAAACGCCGGTCCACTCTATAAAAACCAAAACTGCCAAGGGGTCATTTTGACCATTAAAGAAAGTTGTTAAAGGCATATTAGTACACCATTTTATCTTGGCTTATACAATTAAAATGTTGTATGTATGATGAGATACTCTTTACTTTACTAAACTGACAAATAGCTGACAGACAGTATTTGGTTGTATGACTGTTATGGTTGTAAGAGTGGTCATTATAGATCCTGTCACATTGTGCGACATCAATTTAAAGCCACGGCATGCCATTTGACAAATTAATTGCTCATCAGCAATGGCAAAAATACTTCAGTTTGACAGAGGCCTTAGGTGTACTTGCTCTGTTTGGTAAAAAAAAAGATTATGGTGAATTTACAGCACACCATTTGCATGGATTTATTATGTATCCCCTAACTATGAAAAGGACCATTATCTCATAAACCTTGATTTTTTAAAACATTGCATGAGTCTAGCTGCCTGGATGGAGGTTTGTGGCCTCAGGGTGTGTTCTAGCTTTGACTTTAATTACTTTAAGGTCATAGTCTTACCACACAAGGTCGGTGAAACCTCGAGACAGGTGCATTGTGGGCGGGCAGCTGCTGAGCATAGAGAGAATGCATTCCAGGTAGAGCAGCTGCAGGAGCTGGTTATCGCTGGTGACAAAACGTAAATGCAAATGAGACATTCACAGTTTATTATTGAGTAAGGTGATAATAAAGGGGCAGAGTTACCTGTCCACAGACTCTAACTTTTCACAGAAGACCGTCAACACAGTCACCACATCCTCACACAGAGCCTGGCTAGTGGGAGAAATGTCTACACACACACACAAAGCATAACAGGGGGGATTTATTGCAGCACTTCATCTCTCTTCAGTATGTACATGAAGTGATAAAAAGCTCATTACTTTTCCCTCACACGCTTTCACTTTGCTTCACCTTCTGATTTATCTGTAATAAATCATTTCAATCAATAACAGAGTGGAGGGGCTGATTCTATGTCTGTTCATTGTGTCATAAAAATGCCCTGCCAGTCAGTGAAGGTGTCTCTCACTCCTGATTCACTGGTGAGAACTGTGACTTTAGAATAGTTTTAAATTCTAAGTCCTTTATGGTATACAAGGCCGAAAGACTCAGTGAAAACAAAGTGGGCAGATGAAAAGTGCCTGACTTATTTTAGAACTGAGAAGGGGACGCTCTGAGGATAGCTGCATTAACCCAAATTTTCTGAAGTTCAGCACATTCCGTAAACTTCTAGATCAGAGTTTAGTCTGAATGCATTGACAATATTTATGCATTTTTACTTTCCTTTATATATGTTATGTTTCTCTCTGTGAGATGTAGCCAGTGCTGGAACAGACACTTTCACTGGATTTTCAGCAGCTATTACTTCAATGTTGACTACCTGTGTAAACCAGTAGGAGTGTCCCCACCTTGAGACCTCACACTATGTGAGCTTGTAATTGGCCAAAGCTTCAGGTATATGCTGTACATACTCATCTTATAGAATCCTTGGTGATAAAGCCTAGATGGAATCTTAAGGTCTAGTTTTTACAGACATGATTCCTATTAAAATGTGCCATTATATAAACTGTTTTTTCTCAAATATAAGAAAAAATTTTAATGGTTTTGATTGCGTACTTTTTTTGTTTCAATAGTTCCATTAATTACATGAATTTCAGATATGTTCATGTACTATCCAAACAGAAGTTATACCAATTATCCTTGCCTGACCCTCACATCTTTTTAACTGTAAGATTCTGGTTTCATGAGATAAAAAAGTATTGTATTTTGTACAGAATTTACTTTTCACAGAGTAAAACATGAGCAATTTAATTCAATTACATGTATGTATATAGAACCAAACAAGGATTAAGTTGTCTCATGACAATTGAATTACACCAGACCACAGTTTAACATCCAGATTGCAGTGGCAGATAACAGTGGCAAAGAAAAAATGCCAGCAAGCAGGCCGTGGCTCTAGGTGAACTGCCTTGAACCGTTGGGTTGAGCAAAAGAAACCCTTTACACCAGGTCTACTGTAGAAAGTCAAAATAGTCCGAAGGAGAGTGCATGTGTGAAAAGTGGCTTTGACTGTCTAGTAAATAAAAGCAGATCTTTATCTGCCTAGTCTGCAGTGCTGTATTTTAGTTAACTTTATTAACTCTGATAACTTCTAATGTACCCTTTTCTCAGTATGGGACTAAGTACCTTTCCTCTGCAGCGGCGGAGCAGTCACTTCATCTCCATCTACCCCCTGTGGAAACAACAAAACAGGAGGCTCATTTACTCCAAATTTACAGTATGTCTGTAAATTACAATATGTTTGAATGTGGTATTGCATTCTTTTAAAGGGAAAAGTCCAGTATTTTATAAAAGCAAGACTGTGAGCTTTAGGTAAAGTATTAGGTAAAGTATTCCCCACAGTGCCCAGTTTTTAAGTAATTAATAAGGGGAAGCAAACAAAGTCAGTGAGACAAGCCTTGTATAATGAATGGGCCAGTGAAAACACACTTTTAAAACAACCAACAAACTTCTACACTTTCAGAAACAACTATTAATGCATGTGCTTTTTATTATGTTCCTTGCTTATACAACCCCAGAACTTTGTGTGTTTAAAATCCATTTTTTCACTGGCCCTATCTACAAGGGTCCATTGTTAAGGCTGACTTAATATTTTTTATACTGAATCCCACATTCATTAATCAAATAATTTTTTACGCCTCTGAGCAGCTTAAACTATCAATCAATATTTTTTTTATTAACTGCAGAATTATTGATCTGCACTTCATTTTCTCTCTCCAAATAACACAAGTTCTGGTCGTCTGTCGAGGTGTATGTAAAAGTGGCTTGTGTGTCTCTGTTCGACCTCTTGTCTGTGACGCAGCTGTAGAGTCAGGTCCCCCAGTATCTGGCTCAGTGTGGCTCTGACCGCTGTGTTAATGCTGCGCTGGTGACAGCTGGACTCATACGTCTCGATACACACCTAGAAACACACAGACATGGTCAAATGTACAGCTCAGAAGGTCAAAGCCTTAGTCAGACCTGGAGAGTCTGACGCATAACAGCATTAGGGCATCACACCGAGACACTGAACCGTCAAGCAGAGTGACGCAACGTTTCCATGGTGTCACCGGCTCACGCAAAAGGTAACCACTGAAGGGGAGTTATGTCAATGTGAAATGAGTGCAATCTGTTTTTAAAGGCACTGACAAACTGACATTGACAGCAGGAAAGCACACAGTAAGGAACATATCAAAATCATAGAAGAAGGTTCCTTAAAAAAGTGTATATATTTAGTTATAGATTTACTATTTATCCTCTTTTGATATGCATTTTACCCATGTCCTGTTGTGTTTTTTGAGAAACAACATAACCTTATTTCACATTTCAAATACTGTAGTTGATTGCATACAGTAGCTACAAGCGGCTATCAAGTAAGTAGAACAAAGTAACAATCATGCTAATAGTAATGCTCCATTGATCCAAGTTTATTTTTAGTATAATTTTGTTATGATTATACTACATACAATACATACTTTTACCCAGTACACATAATCAGGAACTGTGGTACACAACCGAAAGGACAAGCTTGCAGATACAAGCTGCTGAAATGGGTTTTCTGTGCTGGGTGGCTAGGTGCACCTTTAAAGATAAGGTGTGGATCTTGGTTACCAGGGAGGAGCTTGGAGCCGCAGCCCCTCCACATAAAGAGGAGCTACCTGAGGTGGCACGGGCATCTGTTCTGGATGATTTCTGGAGGTGTTCGGGGCATGTTCTACTGGAAGGAATCCCTGCTGGAGGCACTGCTTCTGGTCTGGGTATGCCTTGATGTTCCCTGAAACCTGTGAGTGTCTAGAGAAGTGTGGGCGTCTCTGTTGAGACTGCTTCCCCCGTGACCCGGCCCCAGCAAAGGAAGTCTGATGGACGGCAAATCGTGACTGAAACTTTGAAAAAATTTGACTTTTAACTAGCGCTAGCCTCTTTGCCTTGAATGGCATGAAGAACGCAGTAGCTCACGGCTCCCCCCAGGCCTACGACATGGTTCAACTTGAAGTCTATGTTTCTTATGTTGATATTTCTGTAAATTAAGGCATTATCTAGAAAATGTTGAAACTCTTATTTTAGGATATTTTAAAGTAAAATGCTATATAGGACATATAAAATTAGACACCGAATTACCCACTCTATATAAATACATTTGTATCAACTCCAAATTGATCTCCTGTGGTGCATATGTAAAAGTGCTGTTTAACGTGTTCACATAATCAAGAGCCTCTGTAACCTCTGTGGCTGAAGCTGCTGCCAGTCCGTGCATTAATCCTGTGTCCAGAGGCTCTTGTTTATGTGATGTTAGTTATAATGGAGTGGAGCTGACAACCTCTCCAGACGGCCTGAGTTATGATCCGGCACAAACAGCGGCACATGCAGCAGATGGCCACTCTGGTGAGACAGAGCTTATTAACACAACATGTTAACCAGGTTTTTATGAGCTGTTAATGGACGACAAACATCACCTGCTGCCGCTGCTACTGATGATGGAAGAGATGTTATAGGGATATACACTGCATCACTGCAGTGCTCCATATGTCCATAATGGACGTTCTAGACATTATACTGCTGTTTATGTAGTAGGTTTACATAAAAATGACTAAGGTGACATTTAAAGGTTGAAGCATTCAAAATTCACACAGGCCTCATAACTAATTGCAAAAACAAGCTTCACTTATTTTTCTCTGGGACCCCACAGAAGGACAGGCAATGACACTCTATTACATGTCCTATTTCAAATAGTAACACACAGAACACCTATTGTCTTTATAGGAAATAGAAGACAGTAGTCACTTTGGTGCAACATAGCTAGCTGTAAATACTGTAAAACATTCAGGATATAGACTTGGCTCTCAGCCAAAATAAATACCCTATCATTTTATAAATAGCACCTAATATTTAATAACATTCTCTAAATATTAACAGACAACACACTTGTTTACTTGTATTGATTGCAATGCATTTTTATTTATTTATTACAATTTGTATTGTTTCAAAATTGTCTTTCTTTTGTTTTTATGACATCTTTGTCAAAATTATTGGCATTCTCTTATTCTTTGACAACCTATTAACATTATATAAGGAGTGAAGAAATTGACATGTGGAAGTTCAACAATCTGTCAAAACTGTAGGTAAAAAATGTCTTGTCAGGTTCTTTTCAAGGCAAGTGGAAATTCCATCAGTCTTTTTTTAAGTAGTTAAGTACACAGTGTCCCCACTTCTCAGTTGGCTTTGAATGCAGCCACTTTATCTGCTGACTTTCAAAATTGTGGTCATTTTTCCTTGAAGTGACGGACTGAGTCATTTAGGAGGTTAAATATCTCACATAGGTAAGCACATTTTTCAACCCTCTCTGTGGTAGCCTACTTAATCTGCTGGAAGTGGTGATTGTTTTTGTGAAAAAACAAACACACAAACAAATGTCAATTCCATGTAACACATGTAAGTTGTATTACTTCCTGTTTTAGAGCTAATGGGTTTTTGTTCTAAAACCACTCTCTGCTTGTAAACTAGGATTTTTAAATAATTGTACCTTAACATAATAAGAAAGTGTGGTAAATGTGGGCTGAAGTGATCAAAAATGTGTGAGATGGGCTTAGGACACAAAGAAATGCCCATAGTACTAAAATTACATTTTTCTGACAATTAAATGTATATTTTAAATGGCAACCCTGTTTACTTTCAGCATGTCCACCATTTCACAAAAGATGAGAGCTGTGGTTATCTCTTCTCTTGTACCATAAAATGGTTTTGAGCTTGTTTGCGTTCTGGAGTCCGGACCACTCATCTCATCATATGAATTATTGATGAGATTACAGCCTAAGATTGGTCCTCAGGGTGAACAGGGACACAGCACAGCCTCAGCTTTAAAAATAGGCCCAGCTGTCCACAAACAAGTTCACTTTCCATTTAAGCACAGAGATGGGACAATCTGACAGTTTTATCATCTGAAACCAGGCAATCAATAGATGGTGAAACAAAAATATGCCTCAGCTTTGCTTTGTCACTGGATACGCAGTGCTTGGACAACAAGGGAATGTGTTTTATAGTTTATCCATAATTAATTTAGAAACCGGAAAAACAAACAATAAGATAAATATAAAAAAACTGTGAATAACTGACATGAAAATAATTGCACATTTGTTTTGTTTTATCAGTGGCGAGCCATCAGGGAAATCAAGGTATTCAGTGATTTTCAAGTTATTCTCAGATTAAAAAATAAAACACTGTATTATGAAATAAAATTTCCCTGGGTCTTCAGCTGTCAAAGTCAGCTGTCTCTTTGCTGCTCCCGCCTTAGGCTCCATGAAGGCAGCACATGTTCCAGAAGGCTCAGTTCTGATGTGCACAGGTTGCCTCTGAGCTTATCTATACTTAATTTTAACATTTATACAATTATAGTACATACTACAATTAAAATATAAAACGTATTACTTATTCAGAATCATGCAGATATTGTATTTTTCTCCATTTTGTCTGGGATATCCAATAATTATTTGAAGAGGGAGGTTAGGCCAACTTCAAAATCATCTATAAAATTAGCTCTGACAGACTGTCAACAAGCCAGAGTTGATCAGGTTATTGTTAATAAGGTGTGGCAGTCTTACCTGAGCAATACGAAGAATGGAGTCTCCATTAATGTCAAAGTTTGGAGAGTAGGTAATGCAAAGGAGGACCTATTCAAAAAAGACAAAAATAACAATAATATTACATACTTAGTGTTACATTGAGTTATCAGCTGACTAATGCATATAAGTGGTACACAGGTATGCATGCAAAGTGTAAATATCTTTCTTCATAATATTTATTATTCATAAATGTGACTGATGCTAAGTGTGTCTGACATCAGATGAAATAAAGCACGGTTTCATGTGTCTAGCTTTTTATCTATCAGCAGCCAGCAGCCAAAAGTGACTGACGAAAATGTATTGTTCCATAAATAGTGACACATTGCATAGTGTAATAAAAGTCATTGTAGCATTTTTAATTTCCAATAATAATTTCACAGTGGATCTCAATGGTCAGAGAAAGGCGTTTAAGGGACATTACTATTATTGGCTATGTGCCACACACAGCTCGCTCTCACCTTCATGACCTCCACTTGCAGGTCTTCATGAAGAAACGGTGTGACTCGGACGGCCTCCAACATCTGGCTGAGCAGCTGTTTCTCCAGGAGCTCCACCTCCAGACCCATTCCTGCCACAAATCTGTCGTCACACAGCAGCTTCTAAGAGCAACAAGCAAAGATTCATTGAACATTTGAAATTGTATGCTTCATTATAATGCAAATGAAGTCCTCCCATACATAGCATGCATAAGACAAAACATAAAAGAGGTTTAAAAGCCAGGGATTAAAGGTATAAGGTAATAAAACTGAATAAATTGAGGGAAAAAAACTATGACGGGCATAGTTTTAAATACCTTAACAATACCTTGCAATACCTGCAACAATACCTTAAATAATAAAATTCTAAAATAAAAACATCTAAAGCCACTCAATGTCAAGTGTGTTTAATGTGCTTATTAAAAAAATGTTACGATATAGGCTACTGGTGACATTTAAAGATAGTTTAACACTGTAACATTTTGTATAAAGGCAGTTTTCAGCTGCATTAGCTCATTAGCAATGAGGCTAATGTGCTTTGCTAGCTAGATACTTTAATCCAGACATACTGTAGAAAGAATAACTAGGTTAAAAACATAAAACATAAAAAATTAAGAACGCTAACTAACTCTAAAGCAGTCATCAAACAAGAAGATAATAGCATACATTAAAACAGTAGCAAATGCAGCAATAAAATGTGGGTTTGAAGGCTAAAGTGCTAAAAATAAAAACAGAAAAACCAACAGAATACCTTGTTTTGTATCTAGTGTATGTATGTCACATCTAAACATAAGTTAATACTGTAACATTTTTCATGAAGTCACTAGCCGGTTTTCAGCTGCATTTGCCCGTTAGCAATGTGGCTACTTTGCTTTATGATGCCTTCCTCCACAGTAAGCAGAATCACTGAATGAAGTGCAAAATAACAAGAGACAAAAAGGAATAAATAAATGCGTTTCCTCTTCATTCAAATACCTGCATGCCAGCGAGTGCTGTCTGTCCCAGTTTGGTGTTTTTTGACTCCAGAGCCATCTGTAGTGGCAGCAGGCAGCGTTCTCTGAAAACACAAAAGAGAACAGCTATCAGCACTAGCCTACTTTGGCTTCCACTTTCACAAAGAAACAGTAACTACAGTCTAATACACGAAAATCTATGGAAGTTTATTTTGTGGACAGAGAGGTTTTGTAGTTAGCAATAGCGCTTTACCAGTTAACATAATAGTTATATTGACATTTTTACTAATCTACAGTATTTCTTCCTATAGCTAAATGTTATAAATGATTGGAATATGTAAAAAACAGAACATTGTACAAGTTCTGGTTTAGTTACACACATTTAGTAACTAAACCTAAATGCCACTGTCGTGTTTATCTCATAATTTTTGAAGTTTCTAACACTGATAAAAAGAGTAAACGCAAGTTCCCTTCAGTTATTTGTGACAGTTGAAATTGATTTCAAAAAATATATTAGAGGAACAGTGCAATGTCTTTTAATATCTATGAATAAAATAAGTCAGTGGCACATGTATTAATAACTCCTTCGCTGTGTATTTTTTATTTTTTTTTTTATTAGAAGGCTGCTAAATTACTAAGTAAGTTAACATTAGTGTACAGTCACTAATGTAGTATATTGTAAAAGCAATCATTTGTGGAAAAAAATGGCTTTATGATGCCATCTACTGTTTATTATAAGGTATTTTAATAGATGAGAACCTCTAATCAGGAACAGGAAACCTTAGCCAGTCACATGCTTGCAAAGTCACATGTTTGAAAAAGGAGCGCTCCCATTGGTCTACATCGGTTTGTCATAAGGAAGGAGGAAGGAAGTAGTAGTAATAGAAGTTAATGGCTGCCAATAAAGTGTATTTTCAGTGCTGAATATGTCAGCTCAAAAAAAGAAACGCATAAAAACAGAGAAAAGGTAGGCAACATAAATGAATAAATATCAATAAATGCTGTCAATTCAACCACGTAATGTTTAACGAGGTGGAGATAATTGCCTTAAGTCGCAGCTAAGCTAATGCTAAACTCTAAACTTCAGTTTGGTGTATTGGTGTATATGTATTAGTATTTTGTGGGGGAAAATTGGTGCGGTTTCAATTAATAAAAGAGAAGCAGGAGAGCTTGAAAATGATTCTGATGATGACTATCAATTTTTTTTTCACTTACATCTTGCCAAAGTTTATTCCAAGGTCAAGTCTGGCAAACAACTGTCATATAATTAACTTTCATGTAGTATAGTATTAAAGGGGATAAAGACTAGGGAATGGTTTCAGACACAGCTAAAAAGCCAAATAGTCTATATACCATTCTTTTGACTATTAGGATGACGACTTTAAGTACGTTGTTATCTTATGTTATCTTTTGTTTTCTGCTTTTTACAATGTATGACAAACACTACAAGCCTTTACCATAGGATTAGCTTAAACAGAGACAAGGGTTAGTTAATGGGAATGTGGCAGCTGTAACTTACTACATGTAAACTACACTTGCTTCAAAAACCAAGATAACACATCCAATTAGAGTTCCACAAGAGTCAGCAGTGTTCCCAAAATGATTGCTCTGCTGCTGTCCTATCTTCCTGTTCTGGTAGGAAGTAAGCTTTGGGAAATGAATCAGTAAAATATGAGAAGATTTCAGCTCTCAATCATGAACTCCATCTCGGCTGCTCCCTGAGATAAAGAATTCGGCTAGAGGATATCACTTCACATCGTATCGGAACATTTCTCTGCTCTGACTTCACATTTCATCGACCAACGTGACAAAAGACCCTCTCACATGACTGAATCATCCCACCGTGACAATGGAAGGCATCTCTTAGTATCAAGTTCTGGCACAGTTACACATAGGCTATATTATTCTCAAATAAAACATAACTAAAATACCACTGTTGCTCCTTTTTCATCTCTTAATTCACTAAAGTTATGAGGATAGTAGCTCTAGGACAGACTTTAACTGTCTACACACCAGCATCACAATCCCTGCAGTCTACTCAAACTAAGTTACGTAACATTTCCATTGTAGTTCTTCCTTCTTAAGGCTCCTTCTGATTATTTGCAAATGGATGAGTCAGTGTTTTGCTGTTGATAACTGGTAGCCCTATCTTCGCGACTCAGGCTCCACACTGTTACAATGGGAAGTAGACAGAAAAAAGCCAGGGTGGACATAATATCCAGTACTGTTCTGCATTTTAACCACTTTAAATACATAAAAGCGAGTTACAAGGATAATCTAATTTCTCAGTTAATGCTATCATATTTCAATAGACAATAAATAGTAATCGACATCACTGTTCCGTTTGGTCTCGTGCTGTCACATAGCTGTTTCGTAAGTAGACTCTTGAAATCCTTTTGCGAAACCTGTCTAAGAGATGTCCTTCTACATTACAAAGACATGATCATCGATATTTCTAATAATAAGTACCAACACACTACAGGTTACTAAATAATGCATTCAGTAGAATTTACATGACCTTCTGCTGCAAGAAATTAATTACAGTTATTTTGCATTTAAATGGCTTATTATATTTAAAACAATGATTAATGTTACAGTGTATAAATACCTAGACCAACCAAGACAAACAAGGTTTCATTTCAGAATCAAATTAATGCCAGGTTTAGTAAAACTCAGTTTCTAAATTACTTTAATAAAGTTTAGAGTTAGGCGCAGTGGTATTACAAAATTTAAAACTTGGTGGCCTGGCAGAGCGCATACCACATACCCGAGAGAACTGGGTTCAATTCCGGCTCAATTGTCCAATCTCAATCTGCTTGCATGTTGCTAAAATGTTAAGTTGTGAAATACTGTGAAAAACACATTTAAATTTAATTAAATTAAATTAATTTAATCATTTGTGCATTGAGGTTTGAGCAATATCAAAGCAAAATGATAAAAACAAATAATGTTTATAACCCAGAAGTGAAGCCACCATGACTGTTTTATCATTACCATAGATAAGAGCCTCTTTATAGACAAAACAACAAGTATTTATGAACTGAAATAACACATCAGCAAACAAAAATCAATGTTTTACCTGTCTACACTAAAGGTGTGTTTCTACACTCTGGCAAGAGCTTTCAAAAGGGCATGTTTCCTGGACCTACACTTTGAGTCTCATCAATGTGGACAAAAGTGTTTCTTTTGACTTACCGAAGTTGTGCAGGAGGGATCTTACCGGTTCCATTTTGGAGCTCAAGAGTTTCTGTCAAACACAAACACATACAATTAAAACTGAACTGGTAAGGATGCAAGCTATATACGATACAAGCTCTACTCTGTCATATATTATATTAAACCATTTTTTACACAATATATAGGCTACTGTATATAGTAGCACACAGTATTTGAACTTTTAATACTGCTAGTCAACCACTGCTCGCTTTTGGAACTGTGAATTGTAAAAAGTTTACTTTTTGTAAATTGGTAAGATTGTTGCAAAAAAAACTAAATATATTTGATAATCCTGCATGCGTCATAAAAGTGATGCTGTGCAGAGTGCTCAAAGGTCACTTTAACCCCCTGACAAATAACACCTATTGTGAAATGAAATTACGACCCTTGGTGACATAAATCACAGCGTATCATTGGTTTCTCTGCAGGGCGGTCGTGTGTCTGTGGCTGCTGTAGGTGCAGGACTAACTGACCGTGCCCTTGCAGTGTGTATCAGCATATAAACACCAGTGTGTGTGTATATGGCAGTGTCAGCTAACGCCTATGTTGACCCATATCAGATTGCAGTGATGAAAGTCATGGGTGTAACAGGAAATATGAAGAAGTACCCTCTCAATGTTTGCCTATACTTAAAACTACGAAAAATGGAGACTGGTTAAGTACGTGTTGCAATGAGAGCTTTGTGAGCATATGTTTACTTGATAAGATTATTTACTAAACTACACTCATTTAGGTCACAAACTGAGCACCACTGGAGGAGAAGCACACCCATGTTTTCTTAAGAGCGCACATTATTGCAAGAAGGACATTTATTAACTCAAATTAAAATAAAAAATCCCACAGCCCACCTTTAAAATCTGACAAAGTGTGTGTTTATGTTTGCAGTACTCCTTATTCACCCTTCAGTTAACCTGGGGGTGTGTGCATTAGGGCAGGATGTGTACACAACTTTACCACCACAATTATCTCCCTGCAGTTTCCAGGCTCCACGATCAGGCTTGACCATTATGTCTATTAGTTATTATAACGATATTAGCAATGACATCTTTCTTTTGTTTTGGATTTTTATCTGATGGAGCCTGCCTCAGTAAAAGACTAACAGAGCAAAGGGACACAGGCTTTCCTCATACGTGGCACTATCTGAGTCATCATTCGAAGAATCTTTAATCTATCTTTAACAGTGAGTAGTGAGTCAACCAAAACGTGTCTTCCTCGTAACATTTAACTCAAATGGTTGGATTAGTAATGCAACAGGATATCCACCCTCCAATAGACTCTATATGAGGATGCTTTTATATGTGCCTTTGTGAGAGGGTAGCATGTCTCAACAGTGAGAGCTATGTAGTGTTGCTTTAAAACTCTGTAATAATTAATGTGATAGATTTACTGTGAATGTAATTATGTATAATTTAAGTTTAGTTTGAAACTGTGCATAACAACAATGACATAAAACTGCAGGTATAATGCAAAATTAGACAAGTTTTCCATGTAACTTTTTGGAGCCCCCCAAAAACTATTTAGATATTTAAAAAATAAAAGTGGTTGAAAATGAATGAAAAGATGAATGGAAGCTGTGTCAAATCCAATTACGGAAAGGTCACAAATATAACTGAAATCATATCAAAGGCAAAATATTTTCTTTTGGTTATGACAAAGTAATTTTTCATGGCCTTATTGCACAGTTTTGTTCCTTTATAGCAATGTCATTTCCTTTTACAGATTCTGCTACATTTATTTTTCACTCTTGCCTTTTTGAATTTTAAAAAGGTGCAGTGTTTGGTGTGCAAATTGCAAATGAACCTCACTCCCTGCCTCTGAACCCTGTACGGTGGCCCTGGAGGGTCACTCTGTTGTGTATTAACAAATCGCTTGGAAATGGATCAAATAATGGGTTACAAATATATCTTTTTTCATTGTGTTATGGTATAGATGGCTCAAAATGATTAAAAAAAATTTTTTTTTTTTTTTGGCCTTTTGCTCTTATTTGATAGGATACAGCACATGGCTAATCTGCATAAATAATCAATGGCTGGAATTTCCTGCCACCTTACTAACCCAAATCATTACAGAGCTAACATGACTCCTTTCTAAGCTGATTTTTAGTGTCTTTAGTGTCTGCAGAGTCATTATGGGCATAATGTGAGTTGCTCTGGCACTAGCAAGACCAGCTTGTAGAGCCACCTTTAGCAACTTTTTTTTTGCTTTCCTGCACAGTGGGAATCCCTTTATTCCACACTGATACCCATCCAAAGCAATGTGGATTTGAATGTGTGCTTTTGGCCTATCACAGCTCACAGAGGAGATGAAACCCCAGGAGAGCAACATGACAGATGGCTAGAGTTCATTAAAAAGCACTAAAAGATTATTAACTATTTCAACAATCACTGTATATTGACTATCAACATTAAGTGCTAATCCAAGCCCATAAGAGCTGGGATATATGAGTACATACAAACATTACTCCTGTGATTAATATGTAGTGTTTTCGGTTTATCTGTGTAAACAAACCTGACTCATGCAGCATCCTCATTTTCAATAATGGCTTTGAATGAATTATAGCTGTCTGTCATATAGTTACACCAAATTTCTTTCTTCTCTGAGCTGTAATTGGCTGAGAATTACATCCCCAAAACATCTCCTGAATGTAAACAAAGGAGAAATTTGGGAATTGGCCTTACAGATAAATTCAACTCCATTTTGTTCTATAGGGACATAGGTGTGGAATAAAAATGATTCACTTAAATGTAAATAAAAATCCAGCATGTTTACGCTTTCTGTCATATGATGTTAAGACGAATTTTATGAGAAATAATTAAATTTCCAGATTTCGTCAAGGCCAACTTCAGTTCCAGGTAAATTATTCAAAAATTTTCAAGCAAATTCTTGCACGACCCAACCAAGACGAGATGAAAATATTCAAATTTCAATAAAACATTTTTTTCCCCAAACACAAACTGTAGATAAATTAGACTGATGTAATATTATTAAAGCAAAAAAAATCTGTCATGACTGTTATGTGCAGAACTCCTTAGCAATCTGTTTAAAATAACAAAAAAAAATTGCATTATTAGAAAACAATGACTTGGCTCCTTTGTTTCATTGTGTTCAGCTGCCACATCACAACATTTTACCCAATACACCTTTAACCTCTGACCTAGGTGTAGCTGCACAGACCACATATGAACAACAAAAATCTATTTGCAAGGGCTAGATTTGATTATACAGTTCAGCGAGATATTTTGTGCTACATTCGTTTTGTGTCTACATTTGAAAGCATTAGAAGAGGACGTTTTAAGATCATTTTGACTGGGCCTTCATGACAACATATGGTGTGATGCTTCTTTTTTTTTGCCTGGAGCTGTGGCAGGTGCACTTTGATCCTCTTAAAACTGTCAGCTCTCAACGACAACCCATACAAACCCTCAAAGACAACGTGCTCTTCATAGATTTACCACACAGCCTCACATTCAATAACAGATGCTAAAATGTTGTCCTGTCTGTGATTGCTGTCTTATTTCCCTGTTCCTTGGCCACACAGAGCTGGAGGAGGAGGAGGGCTAATGTCCACTCACCGCAGGCGCATACGCACGCATCACGGATGGCTTTGTGCTTGTGTCCGGACGCGTCTTTCTGCAGCTTTCGTAGGATTTCCTCCATTCTTCCTCTGGCTGGCTCCGGGGAAACGAAGGAGAAGAAGCTCGTCTCGGCGGGTTTGTGTACGTGGGGTCTGCTTGTGCCTGCGTTAAAGGAGCAGAGGCGGTGACAGCATCCCTAAACCGAGTAATGAAGACGATGATTCATTGCCGGAGAGCAGCCAGTGATGTCAGGCCAGCCACGAACGCTTCAAAAGAGGAAGAAGCGGCGTTACAATCCGATTTGTTCGCAACAAAGCGTGCGGTTTAACGCTAACATGATCGTTAAAGGTGTGTTTACGAATAAAAAGCTAAATCCCACTTGTCATTTCTCATATCTCCCTCTGAATCAGTGTTATATTCCGTTCCAGTCCACACCTGCGCTTCTCCCGGACTCCAGATCCGGGTGCGTGAATTCCTCGTCGCCACCGGAAACCAGCGCATAGCAGCAGCGACAAAGGGGGGATTGGCTCCAACCTGGCAACACAGTATTTACACAGCTTTCCCGCGGGGAGAGGACAAATTGTGGTGAGGACATGGAGTGGGATCTCCTCAGAGTTAAAGCGACAGGTGAACTGACTGACCCATTGAGATGGTGCCTTTCAAAATAAGAGACACAACAACAAAAAAAGAGCAGGCTAATGGTATTCCAATTTTTTGCGATTGCTTAAACTGTAAAGTCAAAGTAAATGCACAAATTTCAAAACTTCAAACACACAATGAGCAAATCTCAGTCATCTCGGAGGCACAACACACACATTCTCAGCATCATAGTAAGTGCATTTTGCAACATTACACACTGTGCTTTGCAAAACACCACATACATTTTTATGCACTGCCAATTAAACCACATTCTCAGTTTCAACGCGACGACACATCAGAGAAATCAGATATCAGAGCCTGATCAATATAAATGCAATTTTAGTTTTCACCAAATTGTCCCTGTTTTTTGGTTCTTCCTATTCCACCTTAGTCCCTTTTTTAAACCCCACTGAGGAGTTTTTCTCTGCAAGTCGCCGGAAAGTAGGGAGAATGTGGTAAATTGAGAGTTTTTTTTGCTCAAAAAGTAATTGAGCCAAACCAATAGAATGCAGATGTACAATAAAAATGTCTTAACATATTTTAGGATGTTTCCCATCAGTGGAAATGATTAGAATTCATCTCTCTCTAAAAACAAGTAACAACAAAAACAAACATGTGGCTCAACTTGCCCCAAGTAAGAGTAAAATCCCTGAATGTAGCATTTGAAAATCCTAAATATCACTGTTATTTATAAATACATAATTTACAGTTTAAAGGAATATTTAATAAATACATTTTAATACAAGCAAGTTACATTTGGCCCACCTTTGTGTTTCAATATTTATTTGCCAAGGAAAATAAGTTTACCTGATCTAGATCCCTGATTTTGTTGTGAAATTTAAATGATTTGGGAAGAAAATACTTAAGGAAACAATTGAAACCATGAAAGCCATCATCTCTGCCCACTTTTATCAAAACTTTCATCAAAACTTTATTTATATTGCACTTTTCATACAACTTAATGCAACTCAAGGTGCTTCATAAAAAATATATATTCAAAACAATACTCATTATTCAAAACAGTTTAAAAACAGTGGTGGCTTTGTTTCATTTTATTTCACTCAGTAAAAAGAATAGAGTAAAATAGAGTAAAACATAAAAATAAATGAGCGGATACATAAATAATTAAATAATAAAATACAAATAAGTGAGATAAACCAAACTGTTAATAAAGCACTACATTAAAGACAGTCTGAATAAATAAGTTTTGAGTTCAGTTTAAAAATGCCGATGCCTTGTGCCCTCCTCAAATCCTCTGGAGGACGTTCTCGGAGCATAATGGCTAAAAGCAGAATCACCAAAGGTTTGTGTTCTGTTTGTGGAACAGTCAGCAGTGAGGTGCCAGAGGATCTGAGGGGCCTTTCTGGTTCATAAATTAAGAGCATGTCTCTCAGATAGTCTGGAGCAAGTCCATGCAGTGCTTTATAAACTAATAAAAGAATTTTAAAATCAACCCTATGACCAACAGGCAGCCAGTGTGGAGACCTTAAAATGGGAGTAATGTGTGCCTCCTCCTGCTCTTAGGCAGCACTCGGGCCGCTGCATTTTGTACAAGTTGAAGCTGGTGGACAGTGTTTTTAGGGAGACCAGAGAGGAGAGCGTTACAGTATTCCAGCCTGTTGATTATTAAGGCATACACAAATGTCTCAGTGTTGCTCAGAGAGATAAATGGCCTGACTCTAGAGATATTTTTAAATGATGAAAAGCAGTCTTAGTGACACTACGCACATGGGCTTTAAAATTAAAATCAGTGTCTAAAATCACACCAAGGTTTTTTGCACAGATTTAATCCAAAAAGACTTAGCTTTGGAGCCAATTTCTCTCTCTGAGCTTGGAATCAATAATAAGCACTTCTGTTTTGTCCTGGTTGAGCTGTAGAAAGTTCTGAGACATCCCAGCTTTAATATCTAAAACACAGCTAAAAAGAGAGTCCAAAGGTGCATTGTCATCGGGAGACACAGACACATAAAGCTGTGTGTCGTCAGCATAACTGTGAAAATGTATGCCATGTCTCCTGATGACACTGCCCAGAGGAAGCATGTAGAGGTTAAAAAGTAAAGGTCCTAAACTTGATCCTTGTGGTACACCAGGAGGGAAAAATTTGGTAGATTTTTACCTATCCATCTGAGGACACTAAAACTGCATGTGATAAAGCAGAAAAGTGACATATTATAGTGAGAAAAAAAAAGCCCTTGTCAAAACCTGCCTCCCCTCACCCCCCATCATTTATATTATACATGCTATCTTCTGGTACTGTTCCCCCTTTACTCAAAACCACCACGGTTGCTCCCATTCTCAAAAAACCTGGCTTAGATTTGAACTATTTCAATAACCTTCGCCCCATTTCAAATCTACCTTTCATCTCCAAACTTCTTGAAAAGACAGTCTCCTCTCAACTCCACACCCATCTCAATGACAACAATCTCTATGAAAAATTACAATTAGTTTTTTAACCCCTCCACTCATCACCAATGACCTCCTAATGGCAGCTGACTCCGGTTCACTATCCTCGATCCATCCTCCTCGATCTAACTGCAGCGTTTGACACCATCTCCCACAGCACCCTCCTCCATAGACTATCCTCCTGGTTTACTTCAGTACAGTACATCACAAATGTCAAACTCAAGGTCCGGGGCCCAAATGCAGCCCTTTGCTATGTTTTATGTGGCCCTTCAATGCATTTTTGGAGATGTTTTTGGCACTAGGTTTTATTGATTGAATTTTGCTACAAAGATAAATAAAACCTGTTCAAATTCAACCAAAACCTGTAAAATCTGTTGAAATCCAACTAAAACATGTTGAAATCCATCTTAAACCTGAAAATCTGACTAAACCTGCTCAAATTCAATTAAAACCATTTTCCATGAAAGAAGGAAATGTTTGCTTGTGTCATAACTTTCTTAACACAATATGTTCAGAATTTAATAATGTTTTATTATGTTGTTTCCTTGTTTTTTATTGCTTGTTTTTAATTTGCTTTCATACCATGTACAGTGTCCTTGGGTGTTTTGAAAGTCGCTTATAAATAAAGTGTATTATTATTATTATTATTATTATTAGCTCAACTTAACGCACCACATGTGGCTCTCTTTACCCCACAGCCACTAGGTTTTTTTTTTAACAGAAAAGTGTTTTAATGTGTTACTTTGAACATTTTTGTTTATGTGATAGTTGCAGTCATATTGACCACGTATTACAAATAAAAAATGTTTATAGACCTGTCTTTATTAGAAATGTAAAAAAATAGATGTTTTACAGCAGTGGGTAAACACTGATGGACAGATTTAGAAATGTGGAGATAGTGTGTCACATTGCGACCATAAAGTGTCATTTTTACAGAGGTTTTCTTTAAATACTTCATTTTACAAGTGTTCCGAGATGTTCTGTCACTTGAGGATGCCGTTTTTGAGTTTGCGCGTAAAGATTTGCCACTGGCTCCAAGTTTCAGAAAATGTGCTTTAGCATTTCCAAAAACCTATAATTTAAACGAGACAGCTTTATTCAGAAAAGGTCACTGGATAGACTGTTACAAAATGAACTGCAGCAAGAGAAGTACATCACTCAGGACACAATCAATGCCAATATAAGAGAATTTAGATGAAATGCAACACCAATTCAGGGCCATTCTTTATTGTAACTGTTTAGAATAACGACTCTAAACTGGCATCACTGTCCACAACAGCAGCAAGATGGTAAGTTGTAAACAGGAAAAAAACTATCAGTACAAGTATTAACAGATGTAAACAGACAAAAGTAATTTCAGTCAGTATAATTAACAGTTTGCAGTTTATATTATTACTGAGCTAAAAGCAAAAGTCCTTGCACAGTCGTTTTATTTGTGGTAGAGTGAGCAGGGAGAGGCACGGTGAATAAAGCAGAGTGTGATGTGGTATATTGCAGAGTGTGGAATATGAAGTGTGTGTGAGGTTAGGTGAAGGCTGACTCAGAAGGGCTCTATAAAGCATGTATTCTGCAGACTGAGAGCCTTGGGATGGAGGCTGTGGGCCAGTCTGGTGCCTCTAACCCAGATGGACCTGTATCTTCTCTCTGAGGGCAGCAGGTGCAACAGGTGCTCTAGTGTTTTATGTGTTTATTGATCCCTATCTCACTGACACAATACCCTCAGCTGGACAGAACCCTCCAGTGTAACTTTCCTGTTTCTGCGATGAATATATCACAAGAGATAATCTGAGTAATGCACTTTACGGCACTCAAATACAGGGTGCAGAAATATGGAGAGTCGTATTAGTAAAAAGTTTTTTTCTTCCAAACTTATATGTGTTGATAGTCACCGTCCACTTGGAAACAAATAACATCAGTGAATATGGCGCTGCTGTTGTAATAAGCGTCAAGTTACACGGTGCTGCTTTAAAGCTATTTTGTCAGTCTCTCAATTTCTATTAGATCAGTAGAAAGATAATGGCTTGTAAAAATGTTGATCATAATACAATCCTGCAACCATAAGCAATAAGTGGTTCATGTTCTTTTTGTTAATTTTATTTATTTTTTTTTACTTTTTTTGGGGTGTCCAGCAACTTGAGTCCTTTTCACAAAATCAAGAAAATCCATCTTGTCCTGTTGAAGTGGCGATGTGATTTCTTCCAACCCATTACGTGTACAGTTGTTTCACAGTAAAAGCTTATGAATGCTTCATTTATATATATATAGTACCATAATGCTGCATGTGCTAGAGCAGTTGTACTTTAGAAAAACTGAGAAACCATTATTCATTTTAAACGATATAATCATTTAGTAGAAGTATTTCAATGAGACGCTTGGGGAGAGGTCACCTACTACCAATAGCTGGTAATTGTCAGCATATCCCAACAGTCCCAGTAAATGGGAAGTTTTGCAACGAACGTACCACAAGAAGCACCATTGATAACCTGCAGTAAAGACGTACAGCCGCTGGGTGGCGCTGCTACTCAAGGCCTTTTTTTTCCTGCATCATTCGTCTGTGGGACGATGTGGGGAACTGTGCGCTCGGAGAAGATGATGTTTGTAGTGACAAAATGAGACATAAATCTGACAGGTTTGAAAAGTGAATTGTAGACTTTACCCAAGTGGAGCTGATGAAGATGTGCACACTCTCCAGATTGTTTCGGAGCTATTAAGGCGCATGACCCACACATGAATTGATAGACTCGGACAATAACAATACATAAAGGTATCAAGCCTGAAAAAATCCTAAAAGAAATAAATAATCATCTTAAGACGACTCCAGTAGGCTTGAATGAATGCTCTCAGATCATTCATCTCACTGCGCTGTGTGTGTGCGTGTGTGTGTGTGTGTGTTTGTATATATATACATATGAAAGCCTTTGTGCGGTGTCACTGATGGTTAATTAGACACGCACCAGTCTCTGGAGGATTTCAGGCTGCGGCTCCAGATGTGGAACACTCTGCTGCGGAGAGGAGTCCTATTGGCTTTTCAACATGACTTTTTACGTCGTGCGTAACTTTTGGGATATAAAGGTGCGCGCTGCGGACTGTCAGTCTCTGTGTGTCTGTGCACGTGGGGCTGACAGGCTGCAGCTCGCGGTAAACACAAGGAATAGTATTTTATAGGTCGAGTATTTTGGGAGTGTGCCCGCGGCGCGCCACGTGCGTCATGACGAGGCGCCTGTTAATAGCAGGATAAAGCGCGCTAGGCTCTGAAGCGACGGCAGCGTGTCAGCGGGTCACGGTGAGGGGGCTGCAAAGGGGCTTAGTCACTGCTCACACCTTCAGCAGCACATCTGTGCGTCTGGCAGCAGCGCGCGGCTCTCGCGCCCATGGATAAAAAGGCTCCGCGCGCAGCACAATGGTCGTCCTGGGAGCGAGTAACGGAACGTTCGGTGGCAGCAACATGAGGTCGTTTATGATCGAGGAGCGCGCGGGCGGCGGGGACCACGGGGGCACCAACAGGATCATCTCAGAGGCGCTCGCGCCGCGGCTGCTGAAGATCGCGCAGGACGCGGCGGAGGCGGCAGCAGCGGCGGCAGCGGCCACGGCTCCGGCCACGTCTAGTCCGCCGCTCGTCATGGAGAGCAACGGCACGCGCTGCGGGGAGCAAATCCTGAGCTACGGCCGCGTGGAGAAGGTCCTGATCGGAGGCGTGCTCACGATGCTGACCCTCTCCACCATCTGCGGGAACCTGCTCGTGGTCATCTCCGTGTGCTTCGTCAAGAAGCTGCGCCAGCCCTCCAACTACCTGATCGTGTCACTGGCGGTGGCAGACCTGTCCGTGGCGCTGGCTGTCATGCCCTTCGTCAGCATCACGGACCTGATCGGAGGCCAGTGGATCTTCGGACAGTTCTTCTGTAACGTCTTCATCGCCATGGATGTGATGTGCTGCACCGCGTCCATCATGACCCTGTGCGTCATCAGCATTGACAGGTGAGACAACTTTTATTTCTCTTCCTTTACCAAAAGAGTGACACTTATTTAAGTAAATTGTGTGTTTAATACCAGACTTAAAAACTCTCTGTATGGTTTTGCGGACGGCTATTTGGAGCCAAACTCTCACGCGCAGACACCACTCAAACTACAACACAAGCCTAAGCCACTTTCTGTTTGGTTCTAAAGCTAAAATCCCTTTACGCAACATAAACATGGATTTTTACTCGTGTCCATTGCTGTGCGTCACGGACATAAGGACTTGTTGACGCGCGGTCAGAGCGCACATTAGAAATATGTTTCTGTCCCTGAGTCAAAGGCACTTTGACAACACAATGACCTTTAGAATTCTCTGCTCAATAGGCCGCGTGCTGTTTCCATTTAGTTCAGGAAAGGGTTTGAGGGAGAAGGTGCGCAGAGGAGAATGATTCCGAAAATGCACCAAGAAAGATCCTTAGAGAGAATAATATGACTTCAATCATTTGAAAAAAAAAAAAGACAAGACAGACCACATACCGGCATATTGTGTACATTTTTTTCTGTAATTAAAATAGTTTAATTCACAAATCATTTTCTCTGCAGCAGGCTGCGTTAAGCCTCTTTTTGACATCTAACAGAAATATGTACACCCAGTATGATGGGCTGTGCTGCTAAGAACAGGTGACTGGTCAAAATCAAAACCAACACTTTCGTTAATAGCCTACATGCAATTATGTAATGTCCATAATTCTCAAATTCTTCAATTATTTGAGGCTGAACCACACGTTTCCATTTGATGAGCAGTTTTTATTCATAAATATTAACCCTTAGATGCATAAGTGATTGGACCTTACATGCTTCTACATAAAACTCTACCAATGCGGTTTTCAAACTACTTGATTTTTATTTAGTCACATTCACATATGGGCACTATTCTCACATACAGTGATGTAAATTTGCTTAGATAAATTAAACATAATAAATTGCTGGTTCTGTAGGTGATGTTAATGTTGGGGCGTTTTTTGTTGGTGTTACTTTTTATCTTTAAAAAAACTCCACATTTATAGGTTTTGATTTACTTTTGACATTTTCAGATGCGAATCCTTTGGGCACAGTTTTAACCAGCAGAGGGCGCAGACCCCTCTCTGTGCAACCTCACTGTCAGCAGCCATAATATATTTTTACCAGCAGAGATGTTTAAGACTGGAAGTTTGGAAGAAAGAACATGTCTTCTGAAATAGTATGGCCATTTTAGTGTATTTTGTACAAATAACATAACTTTGCTAGGGTCCAGAGTATCAGCCTATTTTCTATATTATATTGGCAGTGAGGTAGAGTGTGCACTCACATAAGCACTCTCTCGCGATATGAGTGAGATAGGCATGATTCTACTGATCTCATGTCGAAGAACCATCAAAATTATTTTCGGAATGTATATTTTTGGGCTAAAAGTTGCTTGTGCTCCTTAAACATGCTTGTTTATGGTAATGGCTGCCAGTTGTGAGCTCATGCTAAAATACCACATACACTTAGATACTGCCTCTACCCATTACAAGCACATATCTAACTTACCATTAAACTCTGCATGCCCTACACTCAGATCGGGGTTGCTGTCTTCACAAATCCTCTCAAGTCTAGTCATCTTGAGAATTAAAATCTGCAACAAGTTAAAATGTCTCAGACAGTCACAACCTAAAGATCTAAAAGTTTTTGAAGATGTTCTGAAGGAAATGGATGTTGACCGACCTATTTTAAACTTGGATGTGTTATACCAAGCAAAAACTTCTAAAACGTTTGATGCTTCTAATGAGATCACAAGAAACATTCTTGCAATCTGAAACAATAACAAAATCAAAATGCAAAATCTGCCTCACTTATTTTGGAATGGGTAAAGGCATTTACTGGGCATAGCTATTAAAATAGTATCATTCAAAACATCAAGCAACAGTCTGTTTCTCATGCATTTTTACCCTACACTGTTTTTCTCATTTTCTTCCTGTTTTTCACTGGTTTAATTCTCTGTGTCTCCCTCTTGATCCAAAAGCCCTAAACTATCATGCTTTCACTCTATAAAGAAACCTGACCTTGGTTCAGTCTGGTCCAAACTAAGAGTAAGACACCCTTTTTTTTGCTGGACCAACAACCAGCTGTGTGATCTGTACCATGGTCTACTGGAGCTTTCACACTTGTAAATTTGGATGTGACCAACTAGGAACCCCCACAAACTTCACAGTTGTGCATGTTAAAGCTAAAACACATTTTTATGTCATGTGACGTGAAGGGGCTAAGTGTGTTCTGTGGTAAAGCAAGCCACACTCGAGCTTTATTTCAAACAGTTGGCGCTGTCTTTTCCATAAAACAGTCCCACCTGGGGCCTGCATATGGCCTCACAATGCTTCGAGGGTTGCTCAAGGGCACCTTGTTCAGAGCATTATTACACAAGGATCGTTAGTTTTGTTAGTTGTTGCCCCAGATGGGTTACATGGTTTGTAGCACGAAAACCATTAATCACAGCTAAATTCCAATTTTAATATTATTGTATCCCATCCCCTGCCTCTAAACACTGACTATTCAAAGCATAAACAGTTCATGAATCAGATCTGACCAAACAATTGACCATTTTATCTTATTTTATGAAAGAAACCATGATCTGGCCAAACCCTCTTTTCTGATTGGCTGACAGGTTTTTCATAAAAATGCACACAAATTTAACATCTAACCACAGAACAGGAGGTTCTTACGTGAAAACAACAATGTTGAGGTAACTGACAGAGCAACATCTTAGGGGGGGTTAGCCTGGGCCAATCAGGTTTGTCGATTTAATTTTACCCAAAGAGGTTCTTCACGTGGATTCAGTTTAAGTTTTATGCAAGAATCCAGTCTTCTCGGGAGCTAGAATAGATGATTGGTGATAGGTCTGGATCACGATTGAGCATAGGTATAGTATATGCACTCCAACAGGAATAGCTTTTGTAGAATCTGAAGACACAGCTTACAGTGGTGTTGCATAAATGGGACAGAGGGCTTAGGGTGAGTTCACACCAAAAGCGATGCAAGGGACTATCATTTCCTATGCGTGCTCATGCAAGAGAGCAACATGCGACATGAGTGAGGCAAGCAACACGAGTCCAACGTTTTGAGCAGAACTCAACTTTATGCACTTATGCAAATGAGGAGTGACATCCCCAAAGTGACAGCCATTCAGAGAAAAGGTCAAATGGGTCCAGGAGAAACTGTAGCAGCTCGAATGTTCCGCCTGCCAGTGAACTCACCATTACTCAGATGAGATTTTGGTTTATGACAAAAAAGAAACATAAAGAGGGACATAGAAAAGACTGACCAAGCACAAACAATTAACACCGTTTCTAAGCAGTTTTATTACTGACTTTTTATACAACGGATTAGACAGACAGAACTGGAGAACTTGAAATAGCCATAATTCCCCTGTGCACCAATGTCACAGTCAAAAAAAAACAAAAAAACTTGGTTGTGTGTGATATAAAACATGCCTTAACCGTTATGTTTTACTGTGACAGTTGACTTGAATGCTTGTCTCTGCAGGTATCTAGGCATTACCAAACCCTTGACATATCCAGTCCGGCAGAATGGCTGCTGCATGGCCAAGATGATCCTGTCGGTGTGGCTTCTGTCGGCGTCCATTACCCTGCCCCCTCTGTTTGGCTGGGCCCAGAACGTCAACGACGGTCGAGTCTGCCTCATCAGTCAGGACTTTGGCTACACCGTGTACTCCACAGCTGTGGCCTTCTACATCCCCATGTCCGTCATGCTCATCATGTACTACAGGATCTACCGGGCAGCCAAGCTCAGCGCCGCCAAGCACACCATCACTGGTTTTCCACGGGAAGGCGAGCCCAGCGCTTCACGTGCAAGTCGACCAGTAAACGTCTCGCAGCATCCGGCAGAGTCCGGCGAGACGGCTAGCGTCGAGGGGACGGAGGTGGAGCATGAGGGGGACATGGAGGAAGAGGAGGAGAGTCTGGACTGTGTATCTGCCGCGTTAAAACTCCAGAAAGAAGTGGAGGAGGAGTGCAGCCACCGCGTGTCCCGCCTCCTCAAGAGCGGCGAGCACCACCAGCGCCGCAAGAGGAAGAACCAGTCTATCTTCAAACGTGAGCAGAAGGCGGCAGCCACTCTAGGCATCGTGGTGGGTGCCTTCAGTTTCTGTTGGCTCCCTTTTTTCCTAGTGTCCACCGCCAGGCCATTTGTGTGCGGCGTGGAGTGCAGCTGTGTCCCACTTTGGCTGGAGAGGACTCTGCTGTGGTTGGGTTACGCAAACTCACTTATAAATCCCTTCATTTATGCCTTTTTTAATCGCGATCTGAGGACCACCTACAGTAACCTCCTGCGGTGCCGCTACAGGAACATCAATCGGAAGCTGTCAGCGGCCGGCATGCATGAGGCTCTGAAGCTGGTTGAGAAGCCAGAATCTGATGTGTAATGCTGGAAACCTGCCAGTCATGCCTAATGACCTTTGGGGTACTAACTGCTTTGTTGGCAGTATGATTTTGTAAGATCTTTGAAAGGAGGCTGTTGGAAAATGGAGAGCGAAGAAGGTTGGCTGCTAGGAAAGTAGGTGGCAGTGTGATGAACAACCAAATATTGTGGTGATTACATGGAGAGATTATGGCTGAAGCATGGTCCGAATCTTTTAAATCTGACTTTTCTGGAGGGTGTTTGATGTCTTGCATTTCTGCAAGGTTTTGTTTTTGAGAATGGACATTCTTTTGAAAACTTTGCGGCTAAAGCTTTGAAGCTGTTCTCACAAACCTTACCGAGTTACCTATTATGTTGTGATGTTCAAAAAGATTATGTTTCAATTGAGAATCGGACAGCCAGATTCAGATGAAAGTGACCCACAGATCCAGATCTGCAGCAATTAAAACAAAAAATGGAATTTGGTCCAAAAGCTGATTCATGGAAAACAAATTGATTGATTATTGCCAACAGGGGACTTCTAAGGAGTTGTTTGGTCGAGATTGTTCTAAAACTGATCTAAATACAGATTTGGTATATTTGTTACTCTTTCCTTCAGCCTGAGCCAAGGAAAACTGCTCACAGACACAACTTTAAGAACTTAAGGAGGTCATGTATCTAATGCTGAAGGAAAAACAGTGACAGTCTGTAAAAAGTGGACTAAAACAACCAAACTCACTTGAGATGTAAATATTGTGTACAATCTTTGGCAACACTGTTTATAGCTTAAGTTTTATGGTTCTTCTGACTGTGTATTGCTACTGCTGTTTCTAACTTTTGGAGATGCCGTTTTTGTGAGTTATCACTGTGTTAAATGTGCCAAGAGTCTCCCATAAAAGTGACTTTGATTAAACCAACCTGTTATGTGACCAGGCAGCTCACTATAAAACAAACTAAAGATGTTTTTTAATCAGACAGAGGCTGCTATAAGAATTATTTGCAGATGCAGTGGAAGTCAGTATGCCTAAGAAGAAGACCTGTGGCCACTCTAGACAAATTTTGTGCCTTTTTTTTTCTTTTAAGCAACGTTTTCACTAAAGCAGTATGGTCTTGGTGGGGTCAGTACAGGTCAGTTTTCAGTGTCTAAAGCGGTATCAAGCCAGTTGTACCGTACTGCAGGGGTCCCTCACCTTTTTTCACCACGGACCACTTACGTGCATGGCATTTATTCAACTTGCGTCACTGGAACATAATATGCAGTTATAAAATTAATTTAAGAAATACACTTAAATTGTTAATGTAACAAAATTCACCACAATGCAGATTCAGAGGGACTGGGCTCAACTTTAATCAAAAATGTTGTGATATTTGAAGTTGTTTTGAACATTCATTTACAACGAACAACAAACGACTATTTCAAAATAAAACACCCAAAAAATCATGATTGTCTTTAAAATAAAATAAAATATGGTTTTACTTTGCAGACCAGCAGCATATGAGCAACAGCCCACTAGTGGTCCACGGACCAGGGGTTGGAGACCCCTGCTGCACCATACCACTTAAGCTTTTGGTTCCAACAGTGACGTATGGTTCTGGAGAAGAACACTACAGCATGTAGCAAATAGACAATCCTTACTCCAAACGGAATCCAAAAAGAAAAAGTCAAAATGGCAATGGTTTTCCAAAAGAAGTAGGTCTTGTTCTTGTGATAAACAATAGATAGAAGATAACAACACATATAGAGCATTTTCTGAAAAGGGTTTATCTATACTAAATGGTGCCCTTCCAACTCGACCCATACTGTACCACTGAGAGGAAACTATGCACCTTGCTTTTGATTTGGCACAAAATACGATGCAATTACTACCAATTGTCCTTGACTGATACATGAATAGGAAAAATATGACCTGCTTTGAATGATTTACAAAGAATATGCATCTATGAGCCAAATTAAAAAATCTGTTTCTGCCTGTTTTAATAATCCCACTGACTTTCCACCCAAATATTGTTGCCTTTTGTTAGCAGTCGTGTTACAGCAAGGTTAAATTAAAAAGACAATCAGTAATCATGTAAAATGGAAACTACGGTCCTTGGAGTCGTTTAAATGTGCAAAATAGCAGAATGCACTATCTGCCAGAGAAGCTGCATTTATGTATTCAGTCCACTTATTTTATTTTTTACCAATATCATACTGGTGACCTGGTATAACCTCCAGATGGGAATCAAGTATAAACAACAATCGCAGATCCCGCAGAATATTCTGTGACTGGTGCTGTAAGCGGAGTGCGTGGAAACCTTGTATTCGCCACAGTTCGTTAGTACATTACTTTTGATTTTAGATGTTTTGCAAATGTTCAAAAACACCTAGAACTGGGTTTAGCACATTAACAGATGACAGTGATGACAGCTTCGTGTTGTAAAGGCAGAAATTTGTCGCAGTCGTTTGACATCATCCCCTGGTCCTGTACATTGTACCCACTGCCAGCCTCTCAATAAAACCAGAGAAAGTCTTCTTCTAATGATTCTTCTAATATTTCAATTGAGGACATGTATGAAAAAGGTTTGTGACGGAAGTATACGAGCAAAACCCTTAGTTGCTTTTTAAATGCTTGGATAAAAAGTACAAAATGATAGTCTTAATAATGGCATAAAAACCTAAAAGATCTCTCTGCTCATGGTATAACAAGCCATAGCGTGTAATGTATGGTTTAAATGGTTTTTGCCACATTGGGTCCTCAACTGTGGCTGAAAGTGCCCTTTGTTTTTTTTTGTTTTGTTTGTGTTGCCACATTGGGGTATTACTTGTCACACATTATATAACTGGATAAGTCAAAATGCGTTTGACTACCAAAATGAGAAAATGTAACAAAAAAAAAAGTAAATTAAGATCTAACCACTCATTTATAGCTTAACAAACAAGTACTAACCAAAACACAAATGCCCTCTTGTCGATCGACTAATAAATTCAACCCTAGTAAGTAACGTCCCTCATTAAAGGTGTCACACTCAAAGGCGGACAAGTGGCTTATCATTGGCATGCAATTAGTGCTCAGTAAGTGATCACAGGCACTAATTATCTGTGGGATGGGGTAGCTGTCTGCTGTGTTATCAGTCCAGGCTGCCAGTCGAGGTAAGAGCAAACATGTTAGAGAACGCTTGATGTGTCACCGGTGTCTCGGCTTAAGCGCACTCTGCGTATTCAAATTCCAATTAATCTAATGTCGATGCCATAGTCGGAGCGCGGTAGAACAGATAAGCTTACATCTGCGTGGTTCAGTGCCCTACCACATGCTGTGTGCTGTTTTTTTTTATAGATCTATATCAGGATATGCTTAGAATGCATCGCAGTGACTGTATTTACTTTCATAGCAGGCTGTTTTGAGTCTACTGCATAAAAGTTTTACTTATTTTTAATTCTTAAATAGAGCTCCACGTGTCATGAGAAGTTTATTCTAACCTTGATATTGAAAAAAAATAAAAAATAAAGGCCATAAATCAATAGTGCCAGCAAAGCTCTCAAACTGATGAACCACTATACTGTATATGTCCCAAAACAAAACAGAATCAATATACTTGATCCTTATCTTGCACCAGGCAAATGTTTATTAAAAGGGCCCAGACTGATCACACAAATCTATAGCACACAGGTATTAACTGTTAGCCCTTAATCTTGTAGCTAAAGAGAGTTACTGCGGCAGCAAGGTGTGTAGGTCTATATCAACATGAGGAATGATATTTTGTGAGGTGTTGCAGTTACTGTGGGTTTCCATTAGTCTGTTGGTTTCTCTGTGTTTAAGATAGCAATGTGGCTATTATGCTCTGTGGTTATTCTGTTCACCACTTCATAACAGCTATCCAGAAAGTGTGCATCGCAAATAGAGGCAAAGACCTTAAGCTCTTTAGCAATAGTATAGTCTGTATATGCTATGTTCGCTCTTCATCAAAAAAAGCCAGCAGCACACAGTCATTAACTAATAGCTCTGTGCACCACTTTAATTACAAGAATGTTGTACCTTTTACATACATACCAGGAAGCTGGGTAAAGCTTCCAGATTGGTAAAACAAATCTTTAATTGTAACATTACGAGCTGTGAAAACTTTGACTAAAGCGATTTTTTATTCTCAATCAAAGCAATACAGAACAAATGCTCTGTTTTTCACTTCTTCATGGTAGTTGTGAAGTGGTGAAGTCCAATGTAATAGGAATAAACCCTAACCCTGCCATTGAGACATCAACCCTTTTAGCATAGTGTTCAAAAGTGTGTCATTTATGTTTTGTATTTTATAAAAGAGCAACATAAACCTATAGTACACAGGTATTATAGGTATAAAGCTACAACAATCCACAGTCACTGTCAAAGCAGCATGTTATCTATAAATCAGGGTGACCATATTTTCAAGCCACAAAAAATTGGGACACTTTAATTTGACCTCAAATCCAACAACAGCACATTAACGTTAATTGAAAATCAAATCATTAATGGAAAATAATGTCGCCAGAAATCAATACAACACCAGTAAACAATAATAAAAAGCACTTTTAATTATTATTTCACTTCAAATAAATACAACTTTTCTTAATTTGAAAGGCATATTTATTCCTCAGTACTTTTCTTAGACAGTTTTGTTATTCCTGGAGCTCATTTAGAAATCTTTCTTTTGTGTGATGAGGTCAAACTGTGAACGCTGGAGAAGGACCACTTAGCAAAAGCCTTGTGCTAAAGAACCAATCATTATTGAGACCTGAGGAACTCTGTTGATCTTTTTCAGTTTGTTAATATTGCCATCATCTTGGTAACTCGGTGATTGACACACAGACAGTCAACAGACAAATGAGTTTCAAACACAATGCGCTGCTTTGGCTTTATGACTGTGTACAAAATTGGGAAATTTGGATTTGGGACAATCATTTTAGTGCTTTTGTAGATATCAGTCGGGACACAGAACAGGGGTCTTAAAATAGTGACTGTCCTGGTTAAAACAAGACGTATGGTTACCCTACTATAAACACAATATAGAGTTAGTCATTTTATTTACCTAGTCTGAATTGTTTTTTCTCTATCAATGCTACCAATGCTACAAAATTGTCAGCAGATGTTGGCCTCTTAAGCAATATGTTACATAGATAAACTGTATTGATTTATGCTAATTAGCCATGTGCTTTTAGTTTTGATTTCACGGTTTATCAGATTTGATATCATTTAACGTATTAGAAATATTAAGCCACAGTTTGGTTCCCACTTAGACAAATTAGTGTCAGAGAAAGGCAAACAACTGATTTTTATCACCTGCAGGACGCAATATCTATTGAAAAACAGACCTTGACCCTTCATTTATTTGAATATTCAGTGTCTCCATCAACTTTGTGGATTTTTAGCAGAACAAACAGCACTCAAGTATGACGCAGGAAATGTCTTCTGACAGAGACACTAATTGCAGCTTTTAGTCTGCATCCAATCATTAATTAGATCCACACTGTGAATGATCCTGTCTTTTAAAGTCATGAATAACAGCACATCAGAGCTTTTACACACAGAGACAGTGATTGTTGTCTCTGGACGGAGAAGATGCCGTCCATTAAAATCTGAAATAATTATCTTCAGCACTCAAAGCCTTCTAAGAAACACCAAGATAAGCAAAAGCCTTTTATTTGATTAAATTACTTTGTTTTGGAAGTCAGCTCTTGTCACAGTTGCAGAAATGATGGTGATCTGCGTTCATTGATTAGCTCGAGGTAAACAGGCTCAGTAGGATCATTAAAAGCATTTCTGTTTCATTTAATGGTAATGCACATAATTGCTTTCAGCGTTACAGTATGATTAGGTCTGGCAGTATATCTCAAAGCAACTGGTCTCTTTTGAAATTGTATACCAATCCATTCTTTCATTTTCTACCGTTTAGTCGCTTTGGGGATCAAAGCGGTAGTGGCTGGAGCCTATCCCAGCAACTTTGGGCCTTTGGCGGGGTACACCCTGGACAATGGCCAGTGAGAGAACCCACGGTGACACGGGGAGGACATGCAGACTTCTCACAGAAAGACCAGAGTTAGCTGAGGATGTTTGAGTCGGCCAGAAACAGGGTAACAAATGTGAGAAAATTGTATTTAACGCTGCAAAAGCATGACATTGTCCATTTGCATTTGTACGCTCTTTACGTTTTTAAATTGTTAATATAAAACCCCAATATCACCAGCTTTAACACTTTTGTACAATGGCTTTATGGTAACATCAGTCAAATGAGCTCAAACTTGCAGGAGGTCAGGTTTAACACCATTCCGATTCTGACAAATGTTGGAGAATGTTGTCCATTGTGCCAAAATGGGACACTTTTTCCTTGTGTGATATAAAATGGACAATCGAATTTTTACATTTGAAGAAGTGGGGCTCATCAACAAGAGACCATAGAGTGTTTACTACAAACTCCACACAGACGCTCCTTAAACCTGTCTGATACTTGATGACAGTGAATCATAACTGGGTTTTAAAGGTCTTAATCTTCACTTGAGAAAACGTTCCCAATCTAGACGACTATAAATGTGAATTCTATTCCGATACTGCACTGTTCATTTTATAAATGGACACTTTACACCTTATTCTCATGTTTCATGTATTTGTATTGCCTTAAATAATGAATACATTTGGAACACAACTGTTGAGATTCATCGCTTCTGTATAAAGACAGGAATTTGATGGTGATCGACAAAACACACCATTTTTAAATAAATAATGTGGTTTTTTTTTTTTGTTTTGTTTTTTTTTTTACAAATTATGTCAATCTAATTTCTGCACTGGACATTTTAAGTTTAATATATTGGCTGGCTGTCCTACAAAGGTATGATCATGCACACCCCATGTTAAAGTGATAATGTTAAAGTTGATCATTTAAGTCCAGCTATATGTGGTACTTCTATATACTTAGTGTATTACCTGTGGTACATTTGGATGTGAGTGCATGCAGTCTGGAGAACTGGCCAGTCTTGAAGAAGCAGTCTATAGCAATTGATTTAGGAATGAATATCTGTTTTAATGTACGCTACATATGCCATATGTTATTTTGGTGTTTGTTATGCTATAGTGTTGTTCCACTGAAGCAGATTCATGCTACAAAAACACTAAAACACAGTATAGTACCCGATTTAATAGCTGTCATACATTAAAATCATGCACTAGGCAAAGGCATATTTTAGGGAAGACTTTGTGAGCGATCGCATACACAAGTACACTGCTTCTCTGAGTCTAGCCACTTGTTCAGATTCTGTCCAAGAAAGCAGAAATCTATAGGTAATACTGTATCAACATAGAAGTACCAAATACAACCCTACTTCAAAAATCCCAGAATATGTATTTAAAGATCCCAACCAAGTCAGACATGTTCATTTTATTTTGTGGTGAAATAATCCTGACTCTACCATTTGGTGGCAGTGGCATCCGTCTGGTCTCTGCAGGCTGTAGAGGTTGAAACCCACTGAACTGTTAGAGTTCTGGGCTCCATGCCGTCATGGCTGTGCTCCACTTCCTGTCAATATATGAGAGGAGGGTGGGTGCCAGTGCATGAGTTGGGGCACATGTTTCCAAAAGAACGTCCAAGAGCATGTGCATCCAAAACCCCAGAGGAACGCTTTGGACTGTATTATTCAAATGAAATACAAAAGAGAAAATGAGTTATTGTTATCCCAACAATATCTGGATCTGTAATTATTCCCTAGTCTTTTTTCAGTCCGTGCGTGTCAGCTCTTAGTGAATGAAAATGGGGACACGACAAAAGACTGTTTATCATTGTCCTGGACAAAGAAGCGCTGTCTAGAGAGTTGTGTGTTAAAAGGTACAATTAAGCCAGAGACATATCGGTCTGACTGACATTGAATAGTTGCCTCAGATGCTCTCGGTCAAGCTGCCCTAATGAAAAACCTTTCTCCTGGACGGTCATGCTCATATATATTTAAATATGGAGAGGTGCGCATGAAGGGACAAAATAACTACCCATGTTAGTCCCCAATGCAGGACTATGTGGAATTGATGTAAATATATAAATATGTTACGACACAGTATGGATTTTTCTTTTTCAGATGCCTGCTTTAGGAGTTAGTTGCATCTACTGATCACGTTAAACCATTTGTTATGTTAACCATGGATCCTAATTCTGTCATGGCCACTGTCAATTTTCAATGAAAACACTTTCAGGTTTATTTCCGCAGAAAGAAGATGCATTTTGACAATTGCACACGTGGGCTTGAAGGCAGGACATAGTGGTGACATCATTAAGACACACTAAAAAACATGAAATATCTGACAATTTGGGAAGTTGTTGGTGCCCTTTTTTTTGCCCTCTTTGTCTTAATTTGATAGTACAGTGACAGGAAACAGGATGAGAGAGAGGGGAGTGACTTTGGGCAAATGACCTGTGCCAGAATCAAACCCGGGTCGCCTGAGCAGGTGGTATGTACTCTACCAGGCACTGTCTTTACATTGTTGTCTATCAGGACAATCCTTTATGGACCGGATGGGATTTTTTTTGGTTTTCTGCCAGTGACTACTGCTGGAATTAGACATAGGGAAGTCCTTCATCATAAGTTTAACCAGTAGTCTTAACCCACCATTCAAAATAACATCCATCCTCTCTTACTTATCTGGAACTGGGTCAGGAAGTTAGAATTTCTGTTTTAAAAGCTTGTTTAGATGGATGTGTTGTGGATGTGTTTTAAAAATGATCAAAATCCCCATGACGTTTAGCTAACTCCATCAGTGGCCTTTTGTGGTACTGCAACCAAAATATCCCATACAGCACAAATTCTTTATTTTTATTTATTTATCTTTATGGAAGTTAACAGAGCATTATGACATATAATTGAAAATAAATGATGAGATTTAAGCCCCTTTTAAGATGACCTTTCATTACTGGATAGTTTTGTCTTTCTTACATCTTCATAAAAGTGATCTTGTTTTTTATATTGTAATTACCATAAGTGACAAGCAAAGGAGACCAAAAGGGGCTGTAGTTGCCTGCCTCTACTTAATATCCTGTGCTACATTCAACATAATAATATATATTGCAGTTACCTAATGCTATTGCACATATTAAAGATGATGAAACTGGGAAAAAAATAATGCAACGATGAGGAATTATTTAGTTATATAAGCTAGATATAGAGCTACTGTCAGTTTTTATTTAAAATTTTCTATACTGCCAAAAAATAAAAGTGCAAATGGTTGTATGGGCGATTTTTGAACCAATTTGTGATCTTCAACTGTGAGTGGACTGCATCTGTAAATATAAAAAGTCACTTGAGGTAAAGAGACCATTATGATTTTTTTTTTTTAATTTTCAGATGGCATCGATATTGTAATTGTAATCTTGCACATCCCACACACTGCACTATTCTGTAAAATGTAAGCTTGGAACAATATGTGAAAACAACATGCTGATAAATGTAACTATGACTAAAAATCTTTTTCAACTTGCATCTTTCATATTTCAAAAAAAATAAAGCTTTGGAATACAAACTGTCTGCTGCTTCGAGCAATTCTCTAACTATGCCAGAAATCCTTTTGTCCTGCCAGAAAAGAAAACGCTCCATTTATGGCGGATGTCCAATGGTAAGCTGTTTTTATCCAAACCAAACCGTGCTACAGTCTTGTTTCAGAGCATTTAATCAGCTTTTAATAAAGCACTTGTACCAAAGGGGATGTTCTTACTGTGATTAAAAATCCGACATTGATCCTGCAGGATGTTGTGGAGTTGGCAACATTACAGTGCATGGAACAGAGAGGAGTCCTCGGGGAGCAATATTGGCTCTCGGTGCTGTTTAACAAGTGTGCTCCATACATTAGAGCAAGAAAAATGGAAGAGAGGAGACACTGGCGACTTGCCGTGGGTCTAACATTTGGGGCTAATGACCCACTAACAAGGCTTTAAGGGATTTATCTGTGCTGATGAAATGTGTCCAAAATCAAACCAATAGACTAACAATTGGACGGATTAGCTGTTGAAACCTGTTATTGTAAGTACCACCAGAAGTGTAATGATTTTCAAAAGTGAGTGTAATACTGTGGGGAGCATGTCTATGTTCCACAGCCTAACACAGCTTTATGTTCCCTAACCCCAACTTGCAAATCGGAACAATAGTTTTTGCGTAATGCTGTTTCCGGACGCACACAAATAAATTTTATTGTATATATGAATTGTGTGGGAAAAACAAGACCTTGAGATATGATAAATGCTTTAATATTAAGGATTTTACTAGATAAGAATGTTCAGTGCACACGAAAGCTTCAACCTATTACATTCTCAAGTTAGGGAGTCTCCCATTGGCTGGTTGGCGTATATGGCCTGTCAACACTGAGTCAAGGGCTGTGGTTTTTGCAGAATAAGTGTCTAACCAGCACTGGCATTAACTGTAAAAAAAGAAAAAGGAAAGAACAATACAAAACAGGAAATCAAAATAAAGCATGGATAAAAGTTGTTTTGGTTTGCATTTGGTAATGTTTAGCGAGGTCGAGACAATCCGAGTTTCCCAACATAGGGATTTTGTTGCTAGATTTAATGACTTTTTTAGAGCCCTTTAGTGACTTTTTTCCCACAAAAAAACAAGACAAGCAACAAATCCTGAATCTTGTTGGACAAACCTAAGCAACGTTACTGAGCGGCTGAGAAAGATGCAGCACCCCGCATTAACATAGATCTGTACGATTCGTGCATGTGTACGCTGTGTTGCCACGATTTAAACTGTATGCTGTAAAACACATATAACCTGTAGTATAATGGCTAAAATATATAAAAAAAACAACTTTACTGATTGTCTGGTCTACATAGATTTCCAACAAGGAACTTTTTATGTTGTGTTTTATTTGACAACCAGCATAGGTAAACAAAAGGGGCTTCTCTGCAATGGATAGGATAGTGCCCCTGGTTTGTGTGCAGGAGTCTGGGGGCGTGAACCCTCCAGGGAGAAACTCCAGCCATAGTCCCAGTCTGTGCCAATCCCAAGTCCGGGCAAATGGAGAGGGTTGCATCAGGAAGGGCATCCGGGGTAAAAACATTGCCAAGCTACCTCGCTGTAACGACCCCCGGATGGAGATAAGCTGAAAGGCACTTACTTATTTTATTGCAGGACAAAAAGGGAATCCAAAAATAGTTTGCTGCTCCCTACTGACTTCCATTTAAACTTTTCTGACTTGGAGACTCATGCTGAAAGGGCGTCACTTATGTTCTCTATAGTCAGCCTTCACAAAACCTGAAGATTTTATACACAGCAGATGAAGTAAGCTTATTCATTACTAACATTTGAATCACAGCCAGTGTGCACATCATAGTAACTATTATCCTGCTGATTCCATTTTTCATGTCATTTATTGTGACAACTTAGTGATTTTTTTTTATTTTTGTCTTTGTTGTAAGTCTGTCAGAACTAAGAATAAGACTGTTTAAGGCTGATACTTAAAATATCAGCAGAGTTTACACTGATCTTTATCACTTATTCATTGTTTGTGACAGATCCATACCTGCAGGACATGCATGAGACTGAAGAAATTTAACAGGCCACAGAAGAAGATGCAGTAAAAAAAAACGTGTCACAAATCATAAAAACACAGCAATCAGGAACAGCAAAAAAAAAAAAGTAAGCTAGTGTTTAAAAAAGAAAAAGAAAAAAGCTTCTTGTTTAATGCTAATGAAGCTTTTGAGGTGACAAAATGGGACAGATGGCAGCCTCGGCTGTTTGGACTGCTAAATTAAATTCATGCAGCTCTACAATTGCTAATGCTGAGCAGTGAGACTTGGCAGAAATAATTCACAACCACCAGACCAAAAGTCTCATGAATTATCGGTCAAATGTCAATCAGCTTCAAAATATATCTGTCACATTAAAGCTGATGGCAAAAGGCACATGCTAAGCCACTTAAACACGGATGAAAAGTAAAGCTTAAGATCATGAACCTCTCAAATCATCTCTGTATGACTGCATGTTTTATGCATGAATTTTTCATTGTGTGGACAGATAAAAAAAAAGTCAAAAAAGACTAGCATTGAGTATATAGAATTAAGTGGCAGGCACGTGAACAGAAATGAATGTGCCTGGCGTTGATTTCAAGCTAAATCTAATAATGCACTGCTTTTACGGATATAGCCTCAAGAACACAACTTAAAAAGAGCTCACGTGGTTCAACACACTTCCTTATTGTCCCATTTATGCAATAATGTCCTGTCTTGCTAGCCTGGCCAATTTAGCTTAAGGGTTAGCCAGTATCCCCTTTTATCCTACATCCTTGTGTCTCGTGACTACAGTTTACTCCAGTGGTGTCAAACTCAAAACAGTGAGGGGCCGCAATAGTTAATAGGAAATCTTTCAGGGGCCGAAGATGGTGACACTTGGGGAGCGTTTATTAGGCTTCATCTTTATTTGAGTCTTACAAAAGTTATCTGTAATGTGATTTTTCTTCCTTACAGGTTTTAGTTGGATTTGAACAGGTTTTATATGTACTTGAACAGGTTTTAGTTGGATTTGAACAGGTTTTAGTTGGATTTGAACAGGTTTTATATGTATTTGAACAGGTTTTAGTTGGATTTCAACAGGTTTTATATGTGTTTGAACAGGGTTTAGTTGGATTTCAACAGGTTTTAGTTGGATTTCAACAGGTTTTAAATGCGTTTGAACAGATTTTAGTTGGATTTCAACAGGTTTTATATGTGTTTGAACATGTTTTAGTTGGATTTGAACAGGTTTTATATGTATTTGAACAGGGTTTAGTTGGATTTAAAAAGATTTTAATTGGATTTGAACAGGTTTTAGTTGGATTTCAACAGGTTTTAGTTGGATTTGAACAGGTTTTATGTGTTTGAACAGGTTTTAGTTGGATTTGAACAGGTTTTATATGTGTTTAAACAGGGTTTAGTTGGATTTCAACAGGTTTTAGTTGGATTTCAACAGGTTTTATATGTGTTTGAACAGGGTTTAGTTGGATTTCAACAGGTTTTAGTTGGATTTCAACAGGTTTTATATGCGTTTGAACAGATTTTAGTTGGATTTCAACAGGTTTTGATGGATTTGAACAGGTTTTATTTATTTTAAAACCTGGCTAAACCAATAAAACCTAGTGGCAAATATATCTCCTTCTAAATGTATTGAAGGGCCACATAAAACATTGCAAAGGGCCCCCGGGCTTTGAGTTTGACATGTGTGGTTTACTCTTAGTTTATGAATAACAGAATGGAGCAAAAATAATTTAGAGGAACATTTCTTTCTTTCTTGCATTGTGGATTTTGCTGGCTGTTGACAAATGATGACAAGGACTTTGGAGGCAGTCTACATTAATTGATCTGATGACAAGACATAGGTATTCATTTTGTAACAACCCTTATCAAGAAACATGGAAACATCCTGGAGGACCAACACAGTTACATGCCATGAACTGGCTACTTTAGACAAAATCTAAACCAAAACATGCACCGGCTAATTGGCATGAATAAACACAGCGTTATTCTTCGTTTTGGACATATACTGCAATGCACCTGGCTAATACGGCAATGATTTATGCTTGAGTTGTCTTCATAGATACATCAAATCATAGTGTTTTTAACTTTTAAAGTGCTCATTACTTGGTTGTAACCTACAGAGGTACTCAGTTAAGCATTGCACCCTGACCAAAAAATGCTGAAGGGAGCAGTTGTGCTAATTGTCAACAGCAGGATAACAACTTCCCTATCAGCATTAACACAGCCCATACAGTTACTAACGACCGGGACTGTAGCTTTCATGAACTTTTGACCAATCACAGTAGACTCAAGTTAAAGCCCTCCCTCTGTTATCAGTCCTTATAGTCCTTTGAATGAGGGATGCCTTCTTTGAAACCTTTTCATGAATATGTTCTGGGTGACCGAGAACTTCCACAGACCTATAGCCCATCAGATATTCACATTAGTTTAATACAGTGGTTCTCAACTGGTTTTGTGTTGTGATCCACATTTTCCCCTGATCTATTAGTTGCGACCCCTATTTACCAAACCATGCCGTTATTTTTCTTCAAATAATAGCTTTTATGGCATTTGTTCGTAATGTATTTTGATGAAAAAAAATGAAATGAAATGCTTCAAATCTGAAAACTACACATTAATCATGACAAAAGTCTCAGAGAATATGTCAAAAACATTTTTACTATTTGAATGCAATTTTTTTTAACCACAAACTCGACGACCCACTTGTTGCAACCCACTTTTGGGTCCTGGCCCATCAGTTGAGAATGTCTGTTTTTTGTAAAAGACAGTCTTGACAAAGGCTTATTTTTATGCATAACTGCTAATAAAGACAGCACAAACTATTCACAAGGCTTTTAAAAGTGAAAAAAAAAAATCTTCTTTCAGAGTAATTGTGTATTACAAAGAAGGAAATGCATTTTTATCAAATAAATATGGGGCATCTCTCAGCCACATACATTGTATCTCACATTTACATAGACACTAAAGAGGTCCAGCCTTTCTTTTAAAGTTGAATAAAATCAAATGTTCTCTGTGATGTTGCTCTTATCTGCTTCAGCTCTCACTAAAGTTCTGTTTTGTTTTTGTTTTTTTTCTGCGTGCTACAGAAAAGAATCTAAAAAGAAAATGGTCAAAGCATGTTTTTGCTAAATTACATGCTAGTTGCAGTCACCCTCGATCAAACCATACTTCTTGATTTTTGACGCCTGTGTGGGGACTTCTCAAACAGCCGATGGGTTGGTGGGTGTTGACATTTGTGCAGCTACCCTCCAGTGCCTCGGAGCTGCAGAACAGGCCACATGCCACTCACTGTGAAAACTGTAATTCTTTCACTTTGTTTTAAGCCAAAGTATAATAAGCCTTATCATTATGAGCACTGACAGGTGAAGTCATTATTTGACACCCATGGCACCTGAAAGCATTATTATAATTACTGTCAGCGGGTGGGATGCATTAGGAGCAAGTGAATATTTTGTCCTTCAAGTTGAAAAGGCTTGTAAGAAATGACAGATTTAACATTAAAATAAGTAGCTATTGAATTATTATCATGGTTATCTTTTGGCAGGAACCACATATAATACAAGAAATATTAAATATAAAGTATTTAGCAGCAGAAGATTGCATTCTCTATGTCGACAGGAGTTTGTTTTGGTAGAAGGCACCACAAGAATATTTCAAACAGGGCACAGGGTAATTGTTGATGCGAAACTGCTGAAGGTGTGAATGGAAGTGAGTGGTCTGGTGTGAAATCTCTCCCTCGTGATGCTGTAATGTTACATAAGGAGCATGTCATCCAGGAAATCATTCTGAAAGATGTGGAGTGTCATAAATTCATAATGGTGAATGGTAAAAATAAGGTTACATTGCAATAGTGACTTTTAGCTCCTTGAACGACTGATTAATGATGAAAAGGTAAGTCGCTCAGTGTCAGGATCAAAGAGGACGTTATTATCCACTGTTATTTGTTAAAAGATTGCTGGTGACAATTATTTAAAAGATAAAAAGTGAAACGTTTAGGACAGAGCTCTCTTTGCAGCGCTGACCTGTTGAGACGTAATTCCTTTATTGTTTCTTTTTCCTAAGCACTGGAAGTTGACACTGCCTGTTGTTGACTAGAGCTGAACCCAATCCATGCAAACTAACCACTCCACCACAGAGGAACTCCCGTGCTTCTTATGCATTAGCTAATAAAAAGTAATGCTAATGTGAGACCATGATCTGTCGATGTGGTGCTAACATTAGCAAGCAGCATTTTTTTGGTAAACTTTTCAAGGAGGAAACAGATAGAGTTAAAGATTAAAGAAACATCAAACAGGACTGTCATCAATTGAAATCTTTTTTTTTTTTGGTCACATCCTGCTCCTCTCTGGCCACTGTGCTGCCGGTGAACACATTGCATGCTGGGAATTTATCTTACTTCTGGCCCCCAAAATCTCAGTTTGGAGTAGTGAATAATGCCTATCTCACTGACACAGTAGCCTCAGCTGGACAGACACCTCCAATGTAACTTTTCTGTCCAAGGAATGAGGACTTGTTGTGAGAGATTATGTGCTTTACAGCTCTCAAACAGAGGGAGCAGAAAAAGGCCAATGCACTGGACCCTAGCTGAGTTTTATTTGTTCAAAATAGAATAAAATTACCCTAATCTTTCAGAAGATGTTTTTTCTTCCAAGCTGCTTGGATAGTCTTCAGTTGTAAATACTTGACTTCTGTGAATATGGTACTGTTGTCGTTATAACACAGAGTCAGTAAAGGGATCTTTGCCCCCTATTGGATAAAAGTTACACAGTGTCACTTTAAATATGTGTTTAATAACATTCTGTAGCACTTAGCTGGTGAGCTCTGTAGCAAAAATACGAACAATTATGTGACTTAAAGCTTCCTTTGCATCATTACTCCCAAATTACAAACCTGTCCACACTCTATTCTTAATTTAGTTTCACTTTTTGTAAAAAAAAAAAAAAAAAAAAAAAAAAGGGTGGGGGTGGGGGTGTTGTGTTGTGACAGTGGCTTGTGTGACCTGAACAAGCACCACTAGGTTTTATTTTTATATCACTTTTTAGGAAAATTGTTTCTATCCAATTACAAAAAGCATGTTCACAAAAATGCCAAAAACCTTCACTATCTGCCCATCTCCAGACACTATAATGCAACAAGGCATATAAAGCATATACAGTGCTGTGAAAAGGTATTTGGCCCCTTCCTGATCTGTTATTTTTGCACATTTGTCACACTTAAAGGTTTCAGCTCATCAAATAAATTTAAATATAAGACACAGATATCTCAAGTAAACACAAAATGCCGTTTTTAAGTGATGATTTTAGGGAAATAAGCTACCTGAAACTACATGGCCCTATGTGAAAAAGCCTAATAACTGATTTTGCCACCCTCAACAACTGCAATCATGTGTTTGCAATAACTGTCAGTCTTTCACATGGCTGTGAAAGAATCTGGGCCCACTCTTCTTTGCAGAATTGTTTTAATTCAGCCACAATGGAGGGTTTTCGAGCATTCAGCTTGAGGCCATGAAATGATTGCCGGACATTCTCCCTCAATCAAAGCAAGTCGTCCAGGTCCTCAACAGTGTTGCAACTCCTTAATTAGGAAAGTAGCTATTGGCTGTTCTAAAAGTCACTAGAAGTCACAAATTGACATTATTGTCTAAGTTATAATTTGCCATGTTCATATAATTGTAATAGATGCTGTAGGAGAGAGGAATAACTTTTTTCATTTTTTCTTTAACCATAAATGGCAGCTTAATGCTTATAACACTTTGCCTTTCGAGTATGATTTTGATTTGCCAATTGTCCTTTCTGTATTTTTGAGTGTACTGTAGACAGATGAGCTGAGACATGATGAGATGGCTCATGTTTAGCTCATGTCACAGAAAGGCAGGTGGAGGTGAATCAGTTGAGTGAACATTAGAGTGAGTGACAGAGGCTGTGTGAGTCATCCATGCTCTGGATGTATCATTAAACCGAATATAAACTGTGTAGGGACGGTAGAAACATGTTTTTACAATATTAATGTGACTGATGAATATAAATGTGGTTTAATGATAGGTGAACATGTCCTGCCCTAACTGCAACTGAGAGGGACTGCTGTGCTCTGACTGGGCCGCCTGTGACTAGATTTGTCGCTATGCACTTAAAAAAAAAAAAAAAGTCACTAGAGGAGTCTGAATAGTTACTAAATATAGCGATGAAGTCGATAAGTTGGCAACACTGGTCCTGAAGCAGCAGGTACAGATAGTTTTTTCTCGCACCCAATAAACAAAATCAAACAAAAATTAGTTAAAAACTGCATTTTGTGTCCACTTTGTCAAATATTTAAATTTGTTTGATGATCTGAACAGTTAAGTGTGACAAATGTGCAAAACAATAAGAAATCAAATACTTTTTCACAGCTCTGTAGCTACTGAGCTCAAGACTAAAGTGCATTGTGTTTTTTTTTACAAATCATATAGACACAAGTTGAGGGAAAACGTGAGATAAACAGAACACAACTCATATCTTTGAACAACAAAGTGTGTACAAAGCATGAGCTGAACAGACTCGTGCCTTGCTCCAGTACTGATTCAGAGACCTACTTTCTAAAGATGACAAAAACACTCTGACAGTCGCCATATGAATGAAGGCCAGGCGCTATTGAAGATTCCCAGCCTCTCTGAAAAGCCTGCTCTGCTTTTAAAGACCAATGAGCCTCTTACTTTGATGTGTGAAGCGCTGATGATAATTATTAAATGAGACCACATTCACAGATGCAATTTTAAAGACGTGGTGAAAAATTCTGTTTGAGAAAAAGGGATTAAAAAAAGGTAGAAGCGAGTGGCCGACTGCTCTGTGTCCAAGCTGTTGTAATTCAGGTTTTGGTAAGAAAGGTGACATAATGTGGTGTCATAAGATACAGTAGGACAAAAAGCTCCACAGTGCTGCTGGAACACAAAGCTTTAATCACAGATGAGTTTACAGCAGGGGTGTCATTTGGGGACATGTTCCTAGCAATATCTGACACTGGCTAAACTGTCCCTACCAATAAAGCAGGGGTAGAAACTGTGTAGGGACGGTAGAAACATGTTTTTACAATATTAATGTGGTTCAGAAGAGTTTTTGTAGCAGTTTGTCCAGTTTTTTTTAAGAAGGATCTATTATGTCTGAAATTCAAAGCAATTATGTTGCTGTATAGCCTCTCTGTGTTCAAGCTGCTTGCTAACTTTTCATTGATAGAAATAATGGATTAGATTATATAGCTCTTTTCAAGGCACTTCACAATTGGGCCCATTATTCATTCATTCATGGAGGCAATGACAGTATGAACAGGAGGGAGCGGGAATCGAACCGCCAACCTTCTGGTTATTGGACACCCTGCTCTACCTACTGAGCCACTGCACTCATCTTCCATAGAGTAAGATAAGAAAATAAAACAGCATGGTTCAAGTCAGAAAGTAAGGTCAAAGTGGGCCTTAAAATAACATTACAAATGAAACACACACAAAAAAAAAACAGCTTAAAAACAAATCATATATCTAGTATGTCCTTGGTCATTAGTGTAATTTGTCTTTCTTTTAGATATCTGATTATCTTTTGGTTGACAGCACAAAGAGAGAAAGAGGAGGTCACAATAGTTCAAACTCAGGGACAGAGACTTGAGAAGCTTTTTTAAAAAATTATTTCTATTCTATAAAGGAGAATGTAAAGGTGTCTAATTTTGCATTACATTGCTACTAAATAGTAATTGTACATTTTAATTTATTCCCAAGGAACCTCCACAATTACTAACTTTTTCCAAGTTTTGTATGACGAAAACACTGATAGCGCTGGTGCGACGGCTTGACTGATAAATCTGCAATTCCATCATAAACTGGTATAAATACATTTTACTTGGTTTAGCTCACCTCGGTGCCTCAAACGTCACATAAACTCAGAAGTATAGTCATAATCTGCTTGGCTTTGTGTATAAAACCACAGTCTGTGATGTCCCTACCAATATACATTAAAGTGACGCCCTTGGCTTCCAGTCGCTGATATTAATACACTACAATCTTACACTTCACACAGGCTAAACAATGCCAAGGAAACATATGTATTTAGGAGTTACAAGCTTTATAGAGATAGTAAACATTTAGGTTTCTTTCTGGATTGAGCAGACCACTATTGCCTATTGACTTTAAATCACTGATGCATCATAAAAAAAGAAGAAAAAATGGATGCAGGACTGACCCTCTGCCCTGTTGCTAATTCCGCTAGTGGCTGCAAGCATAAAGTGTAAATAAACCTAGAAGAAAAAATAAATATTAAAAAATTTGGACCTAAATGTCACTGAGCAACAATTATTAAAATCATAAAATCAACCGTGGTTATGACTGTTATGTGTTTTAGGTTATTAATACATCATATATGCTTTTAAATTTTTTTTATCTGTGTGTAGCAATCAAAAGAAAAAGAAAAATGCATCTGTTTGCTTGTTTCTGCCTTTATCTCAGATACAAAAGAAAGTGATTTTACTTACTAACTAGAGTTAGTCATTTTTACAGGTAAAAGTCTGGCAGAAAATGTTAAGCTGCATTATTGTTGCAGTCCTAATTGGTTGAGTTCATTTTCACACTGTGCTTTGTCAAATACACTAAACCTAATGAATAACAAAGCAACAGCCTTCACTTTCAGGGCACTGCAACAATAATAATTAAACAGAGACAACCAGGAAGAAGGAGAATTATAAACCAAGCTCATCTAACTCCTTTTTTCCCTCTTTAATTCAATTTTCCAAAGACATAGCACCAATGATTAGCCATAACTATTCAATTTGAGTCTAATTCCATTGAAATACCATATAATACCATTTTAGACACATTAATGAAATCTCATAAAACACAGAGAAACGTCAAAAAAAATTCTGAATGCTGCAGGGTCATGGTTTGGAGGATATTTCTTCACAACAATTGCTCAATTTGTGATGATATTTGGGTTTACCTTTTCACAGTAAATTTCAACTCAAACAATAAAACATTAAATGTAAATTGTGCTGTAATGGAAGTGGAATCATCCATCCATTTTGTCGCTTCACTCTCTCTATTTTTCTACTCAAAGTCCAGTTCAGCTTGGTGTGAAAAAGTTCTATCGATTTTCGTGCTGCTATTGATCCAAATACACCACTGATAGATGTCCACGGTGACGCAGTATGTTTTTTGACTCATTTACTTCTCAGGCCTGGGCTGCGTGGACTTGAGCGGCCGCTATCGATTCAGCCTGCCCACGTTCACTCCGAAATATCATAAATAGTGATTGTTCAGAAGCGCAGCAGGGGTAAAAAGAAAAAAAAAAATGAAAAAGGAAGAAACTCCGGGAGAACTTCACACCCACTCTGCTGTTCTTTGACACAAAGAAGAATGTACCGAGTGAGAAGTGCGTTTGCTTCGAGTCCAAAGCGAGACGTGGTGGTGAGGTGGAGAAGAGGAGTGAAAAAAAAATGGAGGATAACAGAATAACAGAAGAAAAAAGGCAGCTCTACAGTGAATGCAACAGAATGGACGCTCCGCCGTTAGCTTTTAACTTTATTACTGTTACGTGAGCCCACCAGCCGTGTTAATACGATGAGTCAGAGATGTGCCGATGATGAGGCAGTGAGCGAAAAGGCGGCGGAGACACAGCGGTGACTTCATCGGGACGGTCATAACACTGATTATACCCTTAAGCCTGGGACACGCAGGATTTTAATCTCTTATTTACGCTCGGTGGAGGCCAGGGTCGGAGCCGTCTGTCAGAGCCGCCCCGCCGCTCGGTCGCACAAACTAGTCCCGGACTGGACATGCACTAATTCACTTCTAATTTAAGAGGTCACTTTTTGTTGCATGATTTTTCTGTCTTTTTTTTTACGTCTCTGGTTGTCCTAAAAGATGCAGCTCCAGCATGTGGGGTGTGGAGTAATATCATCTTTTTCACCATTTTCCGGTTTCACAGAGAGGGGTTGAGACAAATGGGACAGCTAGAAAGGTGTGTGTCTAGCACTATATGAACAAGAATAGTGTGTGCATAAGACACAGCATCTGCAGCCATGTGCTTTTTTGTTTTTATTCCACTTTTTTTTTTTTTTACTTTGCCCAATTGTGTAAAGAATATTCTAAATTAGCTTTTTTTTCAGTCAGCTTTTTACTAAATCCCAGGACAGGAGTATAAAAGAGGACAGTGACTCTTATAATATAGTGTAGTATAATAGTGACATCTATTGCAGGGATTCCCAACCGCTGGGCTGCAGGCCAGGATTAAAAACTTGGCTTCCATTTCAAAAATCATTTTTTTCAAAGTTTGCCGTAACAGCAACCCACATAAGATTACATAGTAGGCTGAATGTGAGAAACACACTGAGGGAAACAAGCATAGGGGTCCCACTGACAATACGGTGAATTAAGTTACATTTACATTGTACTGTAAAGCCAGTAATTAAAGCTCCACTACCTGATTTTCTTTTTTTGTCCCTGTCTCAGACTCCACTCTCCTCCAAAAGCAGCCTAAGGATCTCTCCTGCTTCTCTTTCATTAAAAAAATAAAACCAGACCAATTTTGATGCCACAAAATACTAATACTTTTCACCAAACTGAAGTTTAGAGTTCTTTCTTTAATTGACAGTATTTATCAGCATGTCATGTTGCCTCCCTTTTCTCTTTTTTTTTTTTTTTGTGTTGTTTCTGTGTATACAGACATATACAGCTGAAAATACACTTTATCTGCAGCTATTTAACTTCCTGGAACATCACATGACAAGCCAGTCCTTTTTTTATAGCATGTGACTTTGTAAACATGTAACTGGCTAAGGTTTTCTGTTTCTGAATAGAGGTTCTCATCTATTAAAATCCATTATAATAAACAGTAGATAGCATTATAAAGCCTGTTTTTTCATAAATTATTGATTTTACAATATACTATTCAGGGTTTAAACCATTTTTCCCAACTAGATGAAAAAAAAAAAACACATACAGTCTGTTTAATTATTGCAAACTATGTTAAACAAGAGATGAAAAAAAAGTACTATGAAACTGGTCAGTGACAAGAGACTTTAGACTTTACAGATGCATTGATATTGGCAAGAGAAATTGCCAAAAATATCACGTAAAAAACTTGTAATATATATATATATATACATATATATATATATATATATATATATATATATAATAAACGTATATTTCTAACACAACTAACAAGAGTCACATACAGATTTGTACCAGCGGTTACTTTTTTATGTGCAACACTGTCAATACAGCACACACAGGCTATATGTTGAGTTTTCTTTTCCGGATGGATACAATCTAAATATATCGCCTCACCATGTACACCTCATGCTTAAAGGTCAAATATCCACATGAGAAAAAAAAAAAAAAAAGATGCTTACTGGCTACATGGTGCAATTACACGAAGCAGAACATACTACTTGGCATCATATATCTTCCTTTTTACTGTGCTGCAGTGAAATCCCAGCCTGTTGAAACCTGTTTTTTTTTTTTTTTCCTCTGCTGTTGTCATCCATGCCTTGGTGCTTCTTGGAGCCACTGCTGTCTCTCTGCTGTGGTGTTACCGTGAGCCTAATGAGTCCTTAATGAAACAACACCTGTGCTGGGATTAGCTCAGCTTCAGTGCTTCTTCTTTAATTGCTTGGTCAGAAGTTACAGTATAAGGAGGATTTAAACAGCACTGCTCAGTAGACATATTCATAAAAATGAGATTTGTCCTTAACTACGAAGAAGAGATGACTGGATCGGACTTCAAGAAAGGTAAGATGCCTGCATATTGGTTCTTGTGTATTAAATGACACTTTTCTCACATGCCATAATTGTGTGTAATGCATACAGCAGTGATCATCAACTGGCGGCCACATCAGATCCCCCACAGCTTTCCGTCCGGCCCCCGTAGCACATCATCAAAATCTGAAAACATGAGGAGTAAATAGGAAAATTTGTTGAGTTGAAACATAAAAATAGCTAATTAATGACTTAAAAAGGTCTGAAATTGAGCTGATTTAATGACAACCTTTAATCCTCTGTACAGAAATTTACATCTGCTAATCAGCAAGCAGTATTTCGCCATTGGGCACTGAGTTGTTACAGCCATGTGCAACACTAAAACAAATCTCATTCAACTGACTGACTTTTTTTTTACAGAGAAAATGTACCATATTTGAAAAAAAGACAAACAACACAATATCCAAATGTTTCTGAAGTTGTAAATGCTTTGTCACACATCTTTTTTAACATTACAGTCAATGTGAAAGTCCTTTCAGGGTTGCATACACAGCACGTTGTTTCATCTTTGATATTGTTTCTGGCTTCAATACTATTCGCTACAATAAATCTCCTTTATTTACTTCGGTGAGCAAAGATCAGTGAGTAAGAAACACTAAAAAATACAATATATGTGATAAATGATGAGAATCAGTCTTATTATCAGCTTTATATCACACATGAAGCAAAGCGCTGGTTTTAAAGTATCCAAGAGTGTATTAACACCATCAAAATAGCTTAGTGTGTATTTTAATTCAAGGCGTTTTTAGATCTGTAGAGCATATAGGACAAATTATGAACAGCTTTACTAAGGTCTGCTTTTTGCAAACTAGAGAAATAACAGAATTGTGTGAGTCATTTTTGAAGTACATGGCAAACAATAATCACAACTCGACTCATTTAAAAAAATAATGGCGTTGATTTAGTGAAATACTTACCATCAAGCAGACCAAGGCTCTTCACCTACATCTAATAATTATCCAAAGTTCATTTCCAGCCTTTGACACGCACACATACAATGCTTCAACTGCCCTTCAAATAGAACTATGTGAATAATTAAAGTTCATTAATTTTGATAGTGGCCCACTTGACATAACTTGGAATATAATATGGCCACTCTTCATTAAAAGTTAAGTGCCAGCGGAGGCTTAATGCATGAGTTTAACTTTTGATGCGCTGAAAGGCTCTGTTTAAATTGCCATGAGAGCTTTTAGAGGAGCTCAAAAATTACAGCTGAACCAGTCTTGGCTTTTACGGGTCGTCCTACTCATTTACACATCACAGCCTGAGTGTCCGCGTTATTCAGACTCTGCACACAAAAGCATAAAGTGACATGACGTTTGAACTAGTTTATGGATGGTGCGCAGTATTATGTTTAGACCTTACGGATCTCGATGTGTTTAATGCACAGTCCGTGTTAGGATCTAATGTCTGAAGAACAAATAAGGATGTTTCTACATTTGATTTCTGTGTGCAAACATAATTGCACATAAAATACTGCCTGCCTCACAGTAAAATAGTTTCTGTCTTTGTCATACATACATCTATGTCTACTTTAGCATTTACATTCAGACTGCTTTCCCTTATGATACTTTTGGTTTGATTAAAACAAACTCAGATGCAATTTGCTTGTTAGTACGGTTCATTTGAGCTAGTGTGAAAGCACAAATACCCAACACTGAAACTTCTCCCTATTACTGGGTGCATTTGGTAAATTTAAGCACATGTTAAATGGTGCATGCAAAATCGCAAAAGTTTTTGTCATGCCATAAAATAATGATACTGTTGTGGCGTCTTGTCTTTTTGCATGTTCGTGTTCTGATTTAAAACAGTAAAGACAGGGAGAGTACTTATGTAAGTAAATGGAGTAGACGTGAGGCGTGTGTGCTCAGGTGGAATGCTAACTTTCTCCGACGTGAGCCCCCCAACCTTCACGTTTTGGAGGGTTGCTCTACCTCGGCATGATTTTCTCTCATACCGAGCTCAAAAGAGACTCTGTTTATCTCAAAATGCCATCCAAAGGTAACAAATCTGCTGAAAAAGACAAGAAAAACGCTAGCCCAACACTCAAAGCCACTCCGGCCCCATTTGAGCAGCATAGTTAGAAGCCATGCTCGGGGCTGAATTCAGGGCAGCAGTCAGAGGGCTTGAAGCGAAACGGACAAAGCGTGTTAACTGCGGAGGGCAACTGTAGCATGGCGTCTACCGTGGTCAACAGATTCACACTGTGGAGGAGTACGGCCCTGAAATCATGAATAAATAAGAAGAGTACAGGGACATAATAAACTTTACAAATGTGGATTGAAAGGCCATTTAACACAGAGCTGAAAGATGTTATTCATATCATAATCCATTTAGGTTTTATTTAGGACATGAGTCACATAAGAGATGACGAAAACACACCTAAGGACCTAAGACCAAATGCAATGTGAAAATCAACAACTTCATCTCTGGAACCCTTGTTGATTTGCTTTATTTTTTACCACAAAATCACTCTTTCACTCACTAAATCAATCTATTCTTACCGCTCTACTTTTTCATTTCCTTTACGGTTTTACTCTGCCATATACTTTTCCGAAAGAAGGCAGAGACCAACAAAGCTCTGGCCATTTACTACATATTTGCTCCTAATTGAGATGGCTCTTTTGCTGCTCCTTGTCATGTTGTATTCTATTTTTTTCTTAGCTGCACTTTGGCTCTTTACATGCCTGTTTCATCCATGACTCATCCTCCATCCCATTCACCTCTAGCACGTCACATGCAGCAGCGGTTGCCGTTCCGCTGAGCTCAGAGGACTCTGTTGAAGGAATGGATATGCCGGATTGAATGGGGCTAATCCTATTTACTGCTGGAATAAAGAGAGCCCCAGTGAGAGTCATCGTAGCGCACTGGTATAATGTACTGTAGCACAGCTTACAGTGTCATACATGCCCTCACTGTCACATGGCCAAAAGGACGCCAAAAAATAAGCAGAAGTGAGTGGGTGACGCCTGAAGAAGGATTAGAATGTTAAATAGCTCCTTGGTTATTTTTCCTAGTGAACATTAGGAAGCATTAGTTAATTCAGTTTAATACATTTGTTGTAATATATCTCATTGTAGCAGTGTGCATACCAGGACTTGGCGTCATGAACCCTGAATTCAGGTCATTAGCTGCAAAGTGCCACATCTGTACACTGGCTCTATATCTGTATTAAAACATTTGTACAAAGGCACTGAGCCGATTTCATCAAAGATTCCTCTTGATTTGTTGTAACGTGTCGTGTCTCTGAAGGTTCTCAGTCATCAAGGACATATTCAAGAAAAGGTTTCAACAAAGACATTCTGATTCACGTCCCCGGTTTAGAATGGAAGTGTACATTGTAAAAAGACCACTTTGATTCAGTAAATTAAATTCAGCGTAATTTAATAATAGATCACATATAAAGTTACATGGCCATGGGCTGTCGTACAGAATATACACAAGTGTCTTCCTGTAATCGAGCTCTCGACTAACAGTGCAATAATGTTTTATATCTCTAAACTCTGAGTCCTGATTGGTCAGTCTTCATTTGGTGTTGTGCGTCTGTCTTTGGTTGGACAGCCATCTTCTTCTGGTACGGTCAGTGCGACCCTGACTGTCTGTATGCTATCACCAAATATGAAAACATGTACTGCTGAGAAGTGAGTTTCCCGTGAGACTTTTACTAATTAAAAAATAACTGACTGCAGCTTTACAGAGGAGCTGCTTGGTTGAAAAGATGGACATCAGAGCCATATATGGTTACATGGTATAGTAAGCATATAGATTCTAACAATACCTTATCCAATTTAACTGGTAAGAGAGCTGAGTTTATACGCTCCGAGGGAATCGTTTAGCCTGAAACTACAACATTCAGACAATGCTGATGAATGTTAAAGTCCGGTTTCAGTGTGGTTAAGAGTGGGGCGAAGTTATTCCTTTCTGATGTATTTCGAGCAAGCCATAAAAGTGAGGAATGGTGTTCCCAGGATTGATCAATGGACTTTTTCCTTCTCAAGCCTCTGCAGACAGTCCAAACATTCTGGGCAGAGTAGCTGTGACTTCAAGTCTCGCTTCTTTATCTTTAATTTTCAGCCAGTTCGTTGTTTCTTATGGCTACCGTGGCTGGGATGAGGACTACTGTGGAGATTTGCTTCGGTGTGAACAAGAAGTTAAGCCCTTTGGACAGAACTTCATTTTCAGTTGGGGTACTTTACCTATCTGTCCCTGTCCTGGTGTGTTGTCATTGCCCTTGCTACAGCTGCTACAGTCTGAGTTGAGCTGCTACTGTGTGCTGCTGTACTCTTGTGCTGTGCAAGCTGCTCCCTCTGAATGAAGTTTGAAATCTGGAGCTCTTACTACAGAAGCCAGTGTCCCACTTCTGTCCACACCTCTATCTGTGCCCATTTGAACAGAAGGAATACAGAGCAAAAAGACTGGTGTCAATAATAAGAGCTGAATGGCGTCTAGTGAGCTGTACCACAGATATACTAAAAAGCTCATAGCTAATTAGCACAACTCAATACAGCAAATACACATGCATAACGGTAAAGAGGCTCCACTGATATTGTACATAGTAATTGTGCAGTAGATTCAGAACTATAGAGAAGTGAAAAACAGATTATTTTGCATAGCGTCAAACAGTGGGATCTTCCACTGTAGTGACCACTTCAGACCAGGTAACAGAATACAACTCCTTCATATCTGTGTATTACTTTTAAAGACAACCTACCTTGCAGCTTTAGTGACTCTAAAATGTAGCAACGACAAGGTATAATACTGAGATAATAGTAATGTCTGTACTGTAGGTTTTGGGATCGCCTCGGCTCTTTTTTTTTTTTTGTCCAGTGCATGAAACAAGTAGGGGATTCCATTAAGTTTCATGACATGCAGCTCAGTAAGTGGTTAATGAAGTCTGAAAGTTTGAGGTTTGAGATTCACACTGGTGCTGTTCATGTCTTGCTCGCTTTTTCCTGTCATCATGGCCGATAGAATAAACAACAGTCACGTTACTGACGGGGCTCTATAGAAGTAAAGCAAAACATTATATTACATTATTACATTACTAATTAAGAAAGAGGCATTAGCTACAAAAATATGACAATAATTCTGGTTTAGCGAATAGCAGCCAACTGACTGCTGGACTGAGGTCTGACCCATGAGATTACACATTGATAAAGGCAACTGTTTGTTAAAGAACCAAAGCAGTGGAGGAATAAACAATGGTGATTAAAACAGGTTTTTTGTGACAAACATGATTTGCTAAGATAAAAATAAAATTCATTTAGATTCCTGTTCTACAGACTGCGCTATTGCTGACCAGAATTTAAAACACACAATCCCTTTAAAAGAAGATAATGTGCATTGATTTGAATTTGAATAATAACTTGATTCATTCTTTGTAAAACGGTGTTGAATTGGTTCAATCAAAAGTTGAAGTACGTAATTAACTTGTAATTGGTGATTATTAAACTAGCTTTTCCTTAACAGCTTTCAAATAATCTCCTCTTTCTTACCGGCAACTTTATCTTATGATATTAAAAAAAACAAAACTATTTTCTAACATCTGGCAGGGGTCCAATGATGTGTTACTAAGTCATGGCACGGTACAAAGGACATCAGTCACTATTTTGATGTGCAATGCTTTGTCGAGTTTTGGTCATAGCTGGATTAGACCATTTAAACGGAGTGCTGTCTTTGTCCAAGAATAAACAGCTGGGAATTGAGCTACTGATTTCACTATGGTATCCTCGGAATAGTGCTGCATTCATGTGGTTTTGATAAACAGTATTTGTTAAAAAAGAGCTAACGTCCACATGCAAGTCCGGTTTAAGGTGTGCTAAGGTTATATTTCAAATGACTTTGTGTCACATAAACATAGTGAGTGTTGTGCCATGTACTGTAGTGTAAAAATATACAGTTATGGTAAAAGTGAATGTTTGCAGTAAGAATGGTCAACTGGTATCATGCATCCATGGACTTTCTGTTATATATTGTTGCACCTACCTGTCCTGGGACTACAGGTGGATATTAGCAACTTAGCTAAAACCCGGTGCAATGCATATTTCTTTTGTATGAAGCTAATGTAATACTGGGAGCTGTCCCTAGTAAATAATTTATTAATCCATCAGCTATTTATTTTTCATTTGAAGCAACTCTTTTAGCTTAAGTTTTCTTCTCAAATCTCTGTGCAACCTCATTGTCAGTGGCTGCAGTGTTGGTCTAGTAGTAGAGACGGCAAGTCTTCTGAAATGGTAGGGTCATTTTAGCGTATCGTGTACAAATACAACTCTGCTAAGATCCAGTGTGTTGCCTTATTTTCTTTATTATATGCATAGTGTGTTAGAGTGCCTTAGTCACGTAATTTCTCAATATAAATAAAGCTTTGTGCTTGTTTTCTGTATGGCTTGGCACTTTTGACAAGATAACAGTGCTTTGGCACGCCTTACAAATTCAGAGTTAGTAATATGAATAGGCCCAACTTTCCAAGGTTTCAAACAGAAAAACATTGAAGCAAGAAATATACACTGGTTTTATACATTCCAAGCTCAGCCCTCTGTAAGTTACAGGGTATATTTTTGCATTTCACAGAAAAGTAAGAACATGTTATAAGAAGATGGCTGACTTTGGGTTCTGCTGTCCTCTTTTCAGCTCGGCCATAAACAATGCAGGAGCCCTGCTGTGGCAGTAATACGTTTCTAAAGTCCTGATTTCCATATGAATGGAGAGTGAAACGCCTGCACAAAAATCATGTGTTATTACCTGGCAGCTGCAGGATGAAAGCTTCTGCAAAGAGCCCCATAAGGAGGAGGAGAAGGCCGGCTAATGGTTGCCAATTTGGGCTTTTTTAGTGTCTCATTAGTGGTAATATTCTAAATAAGTCATCAAAGCGAAGATATTTTAACACTTTCAGAGAGTGCTGCTGACAAGAAGCTGATTGGGGTAAAAAGAAATAAATACATCATCATTAAGTAGAATCTGTTTTTAGAAAAACTGAATCATGCACATTCTTGGAATTGGACGTAAGAAGAGTTTTGAGTGAAAGTCAATGGGGAGCAGGAAAAAACATTTTGATTTCCTTTGTGTGTTTCTGTTAATGTCACATGCACCAATCAGGCATAACATTATGACCATTGACAAGTGAAGTGAATAACACTGATTATCTTTTCATCATGGCACCTTTTTTTGATGGCTAGACGACAGGGTCAGACTTTATTCAAGGGTGTCTACTTCGACTTGTCCACCAACAAAATACACTGTAACAAAGCACACAGCGTACAGGTCAACAGAAAACAAAGCTATAAGCTAATTGCTGCGCACAATCACTGTATAATTACCCTAGAAAAAAAAACATTGGTATAAACATTAACATTAAATAATATAACTAAATAACATGTCTAGAAAAATACTGCCCTAGGCCAAAATGTGTAAGAATAATAGACAGAGCACAACAACAACCAACTCAAATGGTGCCATCAGGTTCAGCCATATTGTTTTTTTCCATGTGGATTGAACATTAGAAAGCACCACTACTGTGCAACAGATGGCACTGTAGACCATGTTGAAATACAAAATAAACCAAATGCTCTCTAATAGAGGGCAGAATAATTCTAATAATAAGTCATGTACAGTATCTACTTGATCAAAGCACTGGGTTATTTTTCGCGGTATCTGGTGCCAACATTGCAAACGTATGGTAGCCCTGCATGGACAAGCTGTTGAGCATGAACAAATATTGCACTTGTACTTCATTTGAATCAGCTTATGAGAATGACTTTTAATTAAACAGCAAAAAGCAAAATAAGTTACAGAAGTTTGTTTATAATTAAAGTAAAATATGTGTCAGGTATGTTGTTTATATGAAGAATTGAGGTTGTTCACACTGTTTCTTTGCTGTACATCTGTATAAGACATCGTTAAAGATACAAAACTATGTGCATTACATGTACGCAAATGTATTTTTTCACTGTTAGCTTTCATTCATAACCATATCCGATAGAAATGACATTGAAACCTGAACCACAAAGCTGTTCCGGTTGTCGTGACCTTATCGTTCTGAGCAGAGTGTGTGATGCTCCCAGGCTCACTGGCAGTAAATCCCTTCGCTCTGTTTCAACATCTGCCCAAAAGCCTGCACCAAAATTGCACGGGCAGAAGATTAGCCCCCTGTGATTTTCCTATACGCTGTTTTGCTTGGCTGTCCACAAACTTCAGGCCACATAGCGTATGTTCAGAACTCAAGGATTAACTGTAAGACAGTGCTGTCTGGATTCTTTGCCCAAATATATCAGTGTGAACCCGTAGTGCTCTTCAAAACGATTCTATTTCCAGAATATAAAAGCTCAAACAAAGTGTCTTTCTTGGATGGAGCCCAAAAGCAAAAGCAGCACTTTAGAGTTTGCTTCTCTATCTATGTCCATCTCTTCTCCCCCACTGCTTACTTCACCTTTCCCCTCTCCCAACGCACTGTCTCCTTCTATATTTATCAACAGAACTCTCTCTTCCATCTCCTCAGCGCTCTCCTGCTCTGCTCGGGGAGGAGAGACATGTGCAGCCCTCTTCATTCTTTTATGAAAGCCACGTCTCATAAAACACACTCTCACTCATTCTGACTCCATCAGGTTGGTTACGCAGTTTGGGTTGGGCAAGAGAGCAAGAAATGTAATGGTGGATGGCATACTGCTAACATCTACTTCTTGCTGCCGCTAAACCTGACTCCAGTTGATCGTATAGTAGCAATTTCCGCTGCTGATTGAGCACAGTCTTGGAAGTGAGTTTTCTTGTGTCGTGGGCGAAGGGCAAGCGAGAGAGGAATAGGCTGTTAAAGGGGTTGGGGAACTTTGTACTTGTTATAATGTTTTGAAAATAAAAAATGAAAGTGATACATGGTTTGTCATTACTGCTAAATCAGTTTTTCCATCATTCCATTCCATCTTTCCCTCATAAACATTCAAGACATTTAAACTCCTACACTTAAGGCAGAAACCCTCATCCAACCTATAAACCACATTTTGGACCATAGCCTTCAGGAGGTTCTCATCCAAGCCACTTCAGACTCAGATGCAAACTGTACCAATGCAGGCTGGGGTTCCTTTCTACAACCAGGACAAAAACCACCTTGTTCCACTGAGCAACAATGTGGTTTAAATAGTAATATAGTCTGTAGTGAATGGTTCTGAGCACTACTTGTTGTTAACTGAACTCATAATGGACTTGTAAAGGCTAAAGACTTATAAGTATATGTGTTACATCAGCAGCACTAGTGACAAAAAACTACTGTGTCTCATTATGACTGAACAATTCACTACTTTTTTTCTTCCCTTAACAAAAGTACCATCTATTGTGACAACCTCATTCAAGCATTCAAAGCTTGCACTTCTTCTTCTTTGTCTAAATGATAACTGTTAACTTCTTGAAGCCAGCAGAAATCTTTATTTGCTATGTGTTATCTTGTTGTACCTTTTGTTTTGAATGTATTCATGATTACACACATATAACAAATCTTTTCTCCCAGATGACAGAATTTAAATGCACATATTGATCCCCACTGCAGCCATGTGTGGCCACTTCAAAATCAATGCTCTGGGCCTGACAACTAGACAAATGACATCTATGTTTTGCTGTTTGCAAATAGGACTTAAACGTATTATAAACCTTAGAGAATAGTGTGTGAATGGAACGTGGAGTTAGAGAGTAAATGGATTAAGAGAGGCTGGAGGTACAGTTGTGTTTTAGCAGCAAACATTACACTGTTTCTTTTTTTCCCCAGCTTTCTGAACATTAAGTTCATAGAGCTGCGCCAATTTCCTATAATTTAGGGACTCAATATTTGAGGCCACAGGCTCTGCTCATGTTTAATGTAATGCACATGATAAAAGTGAGAGTCGTGCAACTAAAAGTGGAAGCTGTAATGTGGTTTACAGGACTCTCAAGCTGGAGCAGCGGCATGGAGCAGGACCAGGAGATGGACCACAGGTATGTACCAGCGCAGACTACTGGCGGGACACCACAGGTAGGTACAGGACTGGAGACTGGGTAGAAACCACAGGTAGGGTCAGGAGCTGAGGTTTGTACTCATGGGTAATGATAGGCAACAAAGAGGGGTCTGTGGAACAATGGTAGTAGTCTTCTCGAAACAGAAAGTCGACGGGATGTTCAGGCAAACGCTGATGAATAATCTGGCGAGGAGAATTGAGGCTGCTTAAATACAGAGTAGATTGTCATGTACTGCAAGTGTGGAGACAGATGAAATGATTGTTTATCACAAGAACAATGAAAAAAAATCTAATTCTAAAATTTACTTTTGCTTCATATTTTGTCTTCTAGTCAGTGTTTAGCTCCACCTTTTCAAAAGCAGACCACCATCTTGGGACCGCTTAGCTGAGGCGTCCCCAAAGTGTTATGGTACTCTATTTGTGGATACTTCGAACCCCTTTTGGTAATAGAAAAGCTGAATGTGGCTGAAGTATGGATTCTGTTGCAGTACAGTTTATTTTACATGAAGCAAAACATTACAAGTATGAATGCACTCACTTCTACAAGAGAGATGCCTAATTTTACCTGGATGACTGAGACTCATACACACCGGCCATGAGGCTACCTTGTGGAGCAGTTGGATTCTCGCAAGATTTATGAGTTCACAAAGTCAAAGAAATCAATCTCTTCCCTGTCAAATCTACGTGATTCCCACTAGAGCACAGTTTAGTGATCTAGTTTGTGTTCTAGATTTAAAGGCAGAGCGGCCATTATGCTGTCACTTTGCAAACAGCATGGCATTGCATTTTATTGTATAAAATCAGCTGATGATAGGTGGTTACTGGCAGGAGGTTCAGGTTTTTAGCATTAGGAATAGTTAGGGAAGTAGGGTATGTAAAAAATGAGCACTGTCCAACATAAATGTGTGTCACTGTTTCTGCTTATCGCGTTTGATAATGTCACAGTGACACAGCACAGATGCCGCCTCACACACACTGTCAAAGTAAGACCTTCAAATCAAATACTTGCAACTTAGGCTTGGGCATTGCTGTAAACAGAATTAATGGAATTAGTCAAGAATTTTTCATTTTGATCCATCCATTTAACTGAAGATGCAGATATTAATGCGTCCCCACAGATCGGACCTGTTTGTTGGAGCACTGTGCTGTGCTCAAAGGACATAGATGAAGTGTGACTGAGCAGAACCAATGCAAACAGCACAGGTGCAGGGTCCAGCTGGGTTTCGGCTCCTGTTCAGCTCACTTTGGATGAAACAAAGGCCATAGTGCAATATCTTTCTGTGTCATTTTCATCACAAACATAGCTCATGTTGCATAAGACTACAGAACACAATTGCCACTGCCCCATTAACAAGTTCACCTATACTCTTTATGTAATTACACACAAAAAAAGAAAAAGAGTATGCCAATTAAGCACACTGTACCACTGTGGTACCTCCTGAGCTTTAGCAGTGATTCCAATAAACTCAAAAGGAAACATATTCTTAAATGAAGTCTGTTGAATTTCACAAAACAATCTAGAAAGAAAGAATCTTCATTGTTGGACTTTTTGTGGCTTATGGCTCTTAAAACATATCAATCATTGTTAAAATTGTATTTAACACATGCTTATCATGCTTAAATAATAATGTTAAAAACATTGGTTCTTGCTGAGGGCAATTGCTGGTGAACTAGTGCACGTTTAGACCAGTGGTGTGGCAATAGTGGTAATTATGGCAGTGTTTTAGATGTGACGACAAAGTGTTCTTTTTGCCAATTCTAAAGTAAACAACATTGCTTTGCTTTGATGAAGTTAGCCTTTCACTGGGAGTTACTGACAGATGTGTCTGTGGAGGTTCTGGATGTAGGTTTGAAGGTGAACGTTTTGTCCCTCAACAGTCTTTTATATCTCTCAGAGGGAGTCGTTAAGCCTGAAACTACAGTAGTGCCCCCAGTTGGGCATTCACCAAGCCCAAGAGCACACAAACTCAGGAACCAGAAACTAAAGGGAAGGTTATCCCTTATGTAAAGGATTTTTTTTTAACAATTACAACATTTCTATTCACTTTAAACTTGGCAATACTGTATCAGAAACTGATCCACCCTAAAGACAAGGTGCAGTGAAGAGTACAGTGATCTGTTTAAAGAAGAGACCAAGCAGGTCCTACACCCTTCTCAAAGAGAAAGGGCATCCTTCAGTGACCAAATCTTGACCGGGTGGTTTTAAAGATGAGTAAAGGAAGCCTTCTGGAAAAGCCTCTGAACAAAAGGAGTGGTCTGAGACACAACCTTTCCTCCATTTACAACAGTGTGTTGAAACTCAAGCTAAAACCAAAATAGTTTCTCTCTAGACATTCACACACCTGAAAGGAGCAGTTTTCTTATGGAATACAGGAGCATAATGACTCCCATCAGCACTCACACTGCCCATTCAGCTGTGAAATCAGGGTGCCCAGACATTACCTACTTTACTGACAAAACCTACTTTAAACCCACGTCCAGATGCCTTTTTTGAAACCTTTTCTTTACAGACAGGTACTTCCTTCAATTAACTCTAGGTTTTCATCGAAAGTACTTTCTCTTCTGCAAACTCTTTCTGTGTGAACATCCATCTGGCCGATTGGGTTAGAAACTCTTTGAGTTGAAAGTTTAGAAGGCTGCTTATAAAACCGGAACAATATTCTTCTAGTGCAGCAGTGCACATCTATGCCTCCAACTACATACCTCTGCTACAAATGAGGATTCACTCTTCCTCACTCTTCTTTCTTGCTACATTTTAATAGTTTGTTTTAGTCTCAATCAATTTATTGTACAGGCCCACATATACATTTGGAGATCACTCACAATTGTTGCCTCTTTACAGTATTTTTAATAACATTCTTCCCTCTGTCTCACAGCCTCTGCCCGACAAAGCCTGACACTGTTGTGAGGCTTTTATGCGGTAGTTCTTTTAATTAATTAAGCACCCTATAGTGCAGCCTTCACTTTACACCACAGGACAAAATGGCACCGGTGAATAAACTGAAAGACGCACTCACTCTGTGCAGCCAACACGGGCGAGGCAGCCCCACAGCATTATCTTTGCCTTGTTCTTAATGCATGTTACAAGCTGCATTAAATAGAGACGGCTTAAGAAAGACATTCTGGCCTCACTACTGCACCAACATTAAAATAAAATTCACACCAACACTAGTTTGTGCTTTGAAAATGTCTCTTCTGGATGTCTTCATATAAATAGCATGACAGACTGTAACTACTGCTGTCATCTTAGCACAACTTAAGCCTTTCTTTCCGTTGAGACAACTCTCTTGTCCTTTGACATCATGAGCTCGAAGATGGAGCAGAATTGTCTTGTCACAGACCGTCGGGAGCCCAGCAGGAAATGACAATATGCTTAACAGGCTACAGTCATTAACCCCTCTGCCACTCTGTCATTTTTACTGTCGGTTTGTCCTTGATCAAGCCGATCCCTCACGAAGATAATTGATTTACTCATAAATGCAACGCGTAAGGGACCTTTCTCCTTGACTCGAAGTCTTAAACAATAACATAAGCCAATAATAAGACAGGAATGATGACAAACTAAATCCTAATGAATGTTGATACGGCAGGTTTTTGTTCTTTGCAGAGACATTTACAGTGAAAAGATGTCAAATGGTAACAGTAAATACCTGTAAAAGCAAAAGAAGCATGTCAGTGTCAAGGAACAGACTTGTAGAAAACATCCTGTAGCGAGACTTGGAGGCTTTCAAAAGCACTGTAATTCAAAGGTTGTGGGTTTGAGGCCCACCAGGGTCGACCTGTAAATGAATGAAGAATTTGTAATGCTCTTTTCTTATGAAGGTCTTTGAGATGAAATGTGAAGGTTGTGAGTTTGAGTCCCACTACACTTGCCCAAAAAAAACATACAAAAAAGACAAAAACAGGACAAAAAGCTTAGTGCCTGTACTATGCAATACCAAGAAATGTTTCTGAAATGAATATTTGGGGAGCCACACCTCCAGACACAAGGGATCACACCTTTGTTCCATTCCAAAGCCTGGATAATTGGTCGAAGGTTGGGCCAGGAAGGACATGCAGCGTAAAAACCAATCTCACCAACCTTTTGACTTGATCACATATTTGAAGTATAATATTTGCATGTAATTCTGCAAAATAAGAATGTGACTATTTGCTCTCTTTGGGTCCCTGTCCATGAAGGAAAAAAGGGAAAGAAAGACGTGGATATATTGACCAAACACTCGCAAACAGCACAGATAGGAACAGAAGAAAGTAAAAGAGAGGAAACATTCATTACACGGCTGAATTGTACACACACTTAGGAGATAGGAGCTTGTTCACATTGTAACCAGACAGAACTGTACAACATATCCTGCTGGAATGTAGTAGTAGCCAAGCACTGATCTCTGCGCTTAACAAAGAAAAGAAAGCCTTGACCTTAGAAAATCTCCTGAGGACTGCCTTTAATAGCTCTCCAGAACAGTTCGTGAAAGATTTAAGGGACACAGGGTTGCTGATAAGAATCAACATTACATTAAATTATACTGTATGTTTGTATATGTGTGCATGTACAGGTACTGTATGTTGGTTTGCAAACTGCCAGTGAAATGCAAAAAATGGTAAACGGCATGCATTTATATATCGCTTTTCATGCCCTTCTCAGGCACCGAGAGCTTTACATCATGCTTCCATTCACCCCATTCACACACGGACACGGCTGACAGAGATACAGGCTGCCATACACACACTGTGGCAAAGGAAGAACGACAATGGAAGGCAGCAAACTCTTCGACTGCATCTGTAGGACACATACATCTCAAACACAGATCCACAAAGCTAGTCCAGGAAGTGGCTGCTCCTCAGACTGTCCGAGGTCCTGTAAAGGGGTGAGAGAGTCCATGATTGCTTTGATTTTTCAAGGCATTCTGTCTCTGATCACCACCTCTAATGGAGCCAGGCTGGTGCCAACAACTGACTTGTCTTTTTTATGAGTTTGTTTAGTCTGTTTGCGTCCTTTACTCTAATTCCTGCTCCCCAACACACCACAGCAAAGACGATGGTACTGGCCACAACCAAGTGGTAGAACATGTGAAGCATTCTGTTGCAGACGTTAAAGGACCTGAGCTTTCTAAGGAAATAAAGTCGAATCAGGCCCTTTTTGTAGAGCACCTTGGTGTTTGTGGACCAACATCGGTGGCTTGTTGTCCAGATTAACACCGAGGCGCTTGTACGATGTTACAGTCTCCACATCTGATCCCGTGATGGAGATCGGCAGTGGCATGGAGTCATTAGGTGAGTGAGGGGAGAAGGTGTCAAGGCTGCCGTTGGTGGTGGATGTGTCAAACCTATTAAAAAACTGGTTTAGCTCATTGGCCCACTGCATATTCCCTTCAACAGTGCCTTTGTCTTTCCTGTTGAAGCCAGTTATTTCCCTCATCCCACTCCAAATTGCTCTGGCTCTATTATTTTCCAGTTTTTCCTCCAACTTTTTTCCTATAGTTGTTTCTTTTTGTACCCTCTTGAGTTCTGTCTTGTCACCTGTCTTAAAAGCCCTCTTTTTTTCATTGAGTAAACTCTTCAGCTCACATGTGACCCAAGATTTATTATTTGGGTAACAGTGGACCTTTTATTTTTATTATTTATTTGCTTTTCCACAAAATGAATCTTGTCTTGTTTCTTACTAACAGAAACGTCTGGGCAGTCTTCCCCAGAAGAGTCATGTGATGTTACAGTATGACAGCAGTGCTTCCTGTAGTCCAGCCTCTTCAGAACAGCATCCTTTGGGCTTGTTCCAGATTCTCGATGGCCTCCTTAATCCAACAATGGTCTTTGCTGTCCTCTGTTCCGATAACACACAATACACAAGACACTGTCGCCCTATTGCTTCTGGTAGGACAAGAAAACCTGTATAAAGACACTTTGCAGTAACACCACATGACCCTTCTGAGGAAGTGAGGAAGACTATAGGAAGTTTGTCAAGATACAATGCTCAAAAATAGAAATATATATGTCACGTAATGAGCCTTGCTAAATGAAAGCTGTAACATTAGCCAAACTAACTCTAATGTGCAATAAAATAGAATCACAGCAATAGCCTGTTGTTTCATCTTAGAGATTTCTGCTGTTGTTAATGCTATCATTCATTTAACTGCATGCCTTCTCCATTAACGTCAATTTAGCTCTGACTTCATCAGATAAAAGGTTGACACTGGGCTGTAACTATATGCGATAAACTAAATGAGGTTAATGTCAAAATTGGCACAAACATATCTTGTAATTAAGGTTTTTCTAATTCTGTAGAGCACAAAGACGAATTATAAACTGCTTTTCCACTGTCAGAGCTCTGGTGCAGATGCTGTACTGTAACGTCTTTTCTAATGTCCTCATCATTTTTACAGCATAGCAGCCAGTTTTTCATTGTAAATTTGAGAGTTTTTTTTTTCAGCGTGATGCCTCAATTCTAACGGCGCCGCAAAATGATTTTCCTGAACAGTTTGTCACATAAAATGCCCGCTAGCATAGCCATTGGGATGTCCTACTATGACATATTATTACCATTGAATCAACCATTGGCATTTTGGTTGAGAACATCATGTCCCTTCAGAAATGGGAGGAAGAGGAAAGGATGACTCAGTGCCCTAAATGTGATTTGTCTGGACTCCACTAAATCTCTGACTGTGTGCTGTTGGATCTGGCAACATGATGGGTGGATGGATCTCTCTGTCTGATTATTGCCCATTCTTACCTAACGTTATCTAGGTAATTGTCTAAAGAAAAATATTGCTACTCTATAAGATTTAGATTATAAACCCTGCAACATGTAATAATATAATCAATCAAAAAGAATCTGAAGAAATATTGTAAAAATGTTCAGTCATATACCTTTTTTATTATAGATATGAATGCAAAACACACAAACTACTGACTGTTGCCATAGTAACATTAGTAAATATAACATGTTGATGACATAATGGTGAAGAATACCATATGATATATAGATTTATTTACTTTTTACAACTTTTGAATTGATTTAAAAAGCTATACAGGCTGTAATGGAATGGTTTGCAGCTTTCTTTTTGAAAATTAACTCATTTTATTAATAGTGGGTCGCAGCTAAATGTTTTGTGAAAAATGTGGGTCCCATGATAAGATGAGAACCACTGCTATGGAGCGTCTTTGTCAATTTTATTCAGCCTTACCTCTGCTTGAAGGAAGGGCAGCAATCTTCCTTTAAAGTGAAGGCTTATTTATTTGTCTCCTGTGGGGGAAATTTGCCATGGAATAGGGAAGCTAACAGATAAAAACATCCAAACAACAATAAAATCACACATTTACAAGAGTCACAAGTGCAAAACAGCTGCAGCAGATAAAGTGCAGGGTGCAAGTCATCAGCGTTTCCAATTTTCCTCCCTCTTTTTATTAATACGTTTGACTGAAGTGGGAATAAATGAGTTTTTGTACAGGTTATATTTACTCAGAGGAATCTTGTTTCTCTTTCAGGACGTGGGATGTGTCTGATAGAGTCTGGTTAGCCTGTCTGAGGAGGGCTTGCTCGAACAGTTCCGGGAAGAATAAGAACTTGCTTGAAATGTCAGATTTAGATTTAACATTCAAATTCCCAAACCAGCTGTTTTTTCTTCTATTTATCCCAGCAGTTTGTGGCTATTCCTCCAGCCGCTCTCACTGTTTAAGCGGGGCATATACAGTGCGATTTTATTAACTTTCAAATAGAACCTTTATGTGCTCACACTGTACAACCAAATTTTTGTCACATTTTTCATCCTGCCATCCAATTGCCAGTTGGGAGTTTGTTTGGAGGGGTTAATTGCCTCTTGTATCTGCTTGTACACATCATGATGAACCTGAAATTTACCAAAAAGGTTGTACGACCAGAATTCGGATCAAATTTGGGCTGAAAATCACGCAGTGTACGCCTGGCTTAACTCTCCTCTTTATTCTCTTTTGTGAAACTTGTATAACATCACTAGAATATTATCAGCGGTTACCTCTACCAAACCACATCATGCCCACCTGACCCCTACTGTACTTGTGGACATGTCTCTTATGTCTCCGAGCAAGACGAGGCCAAGTAAATCTGACCTCTCTCAGACTTCTTCATTTCTACATCTCCACTCACAGCTGCGTAACAGTGAAGTAGAGGCTGTAATTATCAGCCTTGCAGATGCACCACATACGGCAATACAATACTGAATGGGTGCTAAAATTAGCGGCTGTAGCTTGGTTATAAAGACACAAAAGGTTCCCTGTCAATCACACGTAGTAGCCAACACCTGTCTTAGCAAGTGTGACAAACGAAAGGTTCAGTTTAGATGATTTTTACGTCGGAATAACTCGTATATTGTCGGCCTGTCTTGTGTGGCATTTTAAGTTATTTATAAAACTCTCTCCGGTCTCAGCTGCTTCCTCCTCCTCTTCTTCTCTTTGACATAGCTCTGTGCTCTTATGTAACGCGGTGAAGCACATGTGTTAGTTAAGCTTGTTTACCTCTCCCTCGTGGCCCGTGTCTCTGAACCACACACCGGATTTCCAAAAGCTCCAGCGCGCCGTTCCGATAAAAAGCATCAATGATATCAGCGCAAACACACACACACACACACACGTTCCCCGCAGAGTGGCCAGCTGTCCGGCATCTTTCTGCGGGTCACGTGACTCCAGGCCACTCATAAAACAATCCTTTATGAATTAATGATGACTAAAAATAGAGGAAAGGAGTCTGTGTGGGGGCCAGGCACTGACAGTGGAGAGGGATGGACTGTTAACAGTGGCTTGGAAGATGATGATGCTGGAAGTGAAAATCCCCGTGTTTCTTTCAGTTAGAATTCTGGTCAGTATTTCAACGTTGAGTACACTCAAGTCCATTTTTATTTTTCCTTTTTAGAAGATGTCGTCTTATTTGTGCAGTTTTGCTCATCAGTCGTGAACTTGAAGGAAAAAAGTGCCCCTGAATCAATTTTAGTCTGTGGCATCATTCTGGTTTAATGTTCCCTGACGTTGTTTCTGGATCTCACCTGATATGACATTTATCGGTTGTTTTTTGTTCCGATATTTTTTTTTTTTACATTTCTATGAGTGCGCAGGTTTACTTTATATGTGGCAAAAGAAAAAAAAAAACGTATTTGTGTGTGACAGAGTTAATATTAGGGATATAACGGTGTCTAAATATGACAAGCATGGTGTTGTAACAGTATTAACTCAGTGATATGAGATTCATTGCAATATTGTTGGAGTGTTAACAATAGGCACAACATATAAAATGGCAGATTTTAACACTGTGTAGCGCTTTAGTTCTATTTAAGTATGTTGGAAGTATGGAAATATTTTTGCATAGCTCTCAAGCTAATGTGTCTTACTTTATCTAATACATTTTGTATATTATCTATGTCTACAAAGACGATATGCAAGATATTGAAACTGTAATGGTGAATATTCAATTCAATTTAACCTAACAAAAGTTTCTTTAAATAAAAGAAAAACAGTCAAGAAAAGTAGTTCCGTCCTGCAGCTCATTGATCTCAGACGTCTCCTGGCTGCTCTCTGTCTAACGCAGATGATGTGGATGAATATGTCGATGATGGTGGTGACGAGGTTGATGGAGGAGGTGGAGTTGCCAGTGTTACTGCAGTGAAGGGAGAGTAGGAGGTAGAACAGGCTGCTGTGTTGAACCTGTTGAAGAACCTGTTGAACTCGTTGGCTCTTCCCTCATCTCCAACTATAGTCACGAAGACTCCCTTCCACACCTCTCTGATGTTGTTCTGCAGCTGCCTTTCCACCGTGTTTTTGTATTCCTCGTTTACTTGCTTTAAACACCTCTTGAGAAGTGCCAATCACATCAGGCAGATCTCAGTTAAACAGTTTTTGATGAAGAATCACGGGTCCTAAAACGATCTGTAAATAACTGTTATTTGTTGTTCTGTACAAATCCAGAACATTGACCTCTGAAGTATGCATTTACTTATACAGCCACCTCACTAATGTTCTGTACCCATTCAGTAACAGCACTCATGGAATCCGTTAATCGCACCTGACCAGACTCATCAGGTTTATGCAGATTTTGTGATTTCTTGAGGCTAATGTCCTTTTGTTTGTTAAGAAGGTGGGGTCTCTTTTATGTTCCCACATTTCTGTGCGCATCTGGAAGCAGGATTATGTAAAAACTACTGCTCCAATTTGTAAATTAGGGGTTAGTTAAATGGGGTTAGGGTAGGGTTAGACATAGAGAGTCATATCATTTAGAACATGTTAACGACAGTACTCTATATCTAGTGTTTTATGAACCTTTTCATAATTTACTGATCAAATGAAAATTAAATTTGCTACACAGTTCTCAAACTTTTTCCACAGAATTTGGCAATTTCTGGCTTAATAAACCCAAATAAAATTCTCAGAAGAAATGCTTTGAAGTCTCTCTACTAAATACATAAGTTGATGCCAGACTTGATTATGAATAGGGCCATGAGTTCTGTAAAGGAAGAGGCTAATAAGGATATTTGTTCTGCAGTGAATGTGCACCAATGTGAGGCAGACGGATAAGAAGAAAGATGACCGCAGCATAACCCGGTCTTGTTTTTCTTCTTGTTGTTCCATAAATGTTTTAGCACTGCTGCTATGGGATCTCACACTCGACGATATGCATGTGGTGACATACATTCGCCTGGACAAGTGCAGCACTTGTAAAGACGTCATGTCAAAAAAAAAAAAAGATAGTGGTAGTGACTCCAATAGCCAAAAGCACACCGAACATGAAGATGTAAAAATATACAATGTACAGTATGTACTTCACTGCAGCTTACTAAATATTAGTTTCTTACTAACAAATCACATGGCAAACTTTTAATGCATTTAGGCATGTTCAAGACAAACCCGCTAAAGTTCAAACAGAGCATCACAATTGTGTAGAAGGTGATTTTAGTGAGCGGTTGTTTTGTGAGCTAAAATGCCTTATTGATGTGAGACTTCAGAGTAGAGTCCAGACTGGTACGAGGTGACAGAAACACAACAGTACTTCAAATAAACACTTGCCACCATCAAAGTCTGCGGAAGACCATCTCTGAATGCACACAAATAGGCTACAGCAGCAGAAGACCACACTCGAGTCAGGTTAGAGACTGGAAACTCAGGGCAGAAGTTGCGCGAGCTTGCTAAAATTGAACTATAGATGATGGAGAAAATATAGCTTGATCTGATGAGTCTTGATTTCTGCTGCAGTGTTCAGAATTTGGTGTAAACAAAAGCATGCATCAATCCTTCCGTATAATCGTGTGGGAAATATTGTTTTGGGACACTTCGGGCCCCTTAGTGCCAACTGAGCATTGTTTAAATACCAGCCTACCTGAGGACTGTTGCTGAGCATGTCCATCCCTTTATAAGCACAGTAAATGGAATGGTGAATCTGGCACGGTACTCGCCAAATGTACCTATTCAGCCTTCCGGTTTGCATGTCCAAATGTCACACTAGATTACACTTACACCTGTTGTCAATCATTATCTCATTCAGGACATTTCACATTCACAAATGATCACAAATTAACTGGAATCCCTGCTTCTGACTGTCATTCAGTTAACACTTGTATGTTATAAGGTGTTGCAACACCCCCATCTTGACAACTCAGCCTCATTAGAAGATACCCATCAACACCAGTGACTGGCCTGACGTGTGAAACAATAAGCTGGCAATCCTTTTTTTTAATTTTTTTTTTTTAATTGAGATATTTATTGGACCTATAAACATTTTTTTAAAGGATAGCCATGTGATACATATGGGTTGTAATGTTGTGGGCATTTATTGCAAATGTACAGAACACAACAATGTTTCTTTTAGAACAAAAATAAATACGTTTTATCATTCTGAGCTCCTCTTTTCCTGTTTCTTTATTTTTTTCTCTCTTAAACAGGATCCCTTTAAGGACCTTATCTTAAACTTTGTACTTTTTTTGACACCTGAAAATACATACAAACAAGAAATAATGGTGTCCTCTCATTTTCTTGGTAGATATAAAATATAGATTGTTGTTGTCATTTTATTTTGTGTGTGAAAACTGCAGAAATAAAATACAGTAATGGCAAATTTACATTATGTTTACATACAATCACAGTATATAGCAAATGTGCAATAAAAAAAAAAACCTTTAATTAATTAATTGCATTTAATCGCATTTAATTACTTAAGATTTTGTAACAGCTTTAAAGCAAAAATGCCAGATGTATGTTGTGTGTATATTTTGCACTGTAAGATGGTTATAACATTTTATGAGTACATTTATACATAAAGTTACACTAGATTGAAACTATTTATTCAAGGGCAGTTCCTCAAAAGGAAATAGTGGGTTGACGGAACCATTTTGTAATTGATAGTGACTGATCTAAAGTATGTTACTATCTGTGGCAGTAGGACGCTGTATACAACACTGAAGATAAATAACCCACAAGTGTCCGTCCATACTTCCCATCCAATGTCAACATAAATCAAACTAGGTCTGCCATGTCTTTTTTTAAATTATATGACATTTCTTGAAAAGTTCAATGTAGGCACAACAAGAAAGGAAAACCTATCCTTTAAAAATGCAGTCATTTGGCCTAAAAGTAAAGAACAGTAAATATGGAACAGTGACAAAAATATACACTTAAAAAACAAAACACAACAAAAAACAACGCTCCACATCTTCCATCTTGCAGTGAGTGATGCTCAGCTCTAAGTCACCTGCTTCATGAACTTGTCAACAGTGGTTTATTTCTCCTCAGACACACACCATCTCTCTGCTCTATATAAGTCACTAAGAATGACAGAATTATTCTGTCTAGCCTCCATTTACAAAACAAACTGCCCTTGACATATTTTCAAACTTGTTTTTTAGCATGACCGTATTTTGCTTGTGATTTAATAAAGTACTATTTACATTGTACTTGACACACAACATGAATTCTAAATCCATATTTCACTTTCATTATTAGAGAAAAGTTTATTTTTATTTTTGCAAAAATTTTATTATTATTATACCTTTATTTATTATTTAACTTTTTTAAATTTTTCAAACCAAAAGAATAGCCTGTCCAGCCATCCTATTATTTATTTTATTTATTTATTTATTTATTTATTTATTTATTTATTTATTTATTTATTTATTTATTCATTATTCATTCTATAAGTCTGGTCTCTACCTGTTTAACTTTCATTTCAGAATAAATACACATACAATCCAAATCTCAAAATTCAGGGGGCATTCAAGGGACCAATCAGATTTGAAACGATCCAAGATCAGAAATATAGAGCACCGTTCAAGCCCAGCCTGTTTTGATTGGTCAGTCCAATTGAACTTGGTCAATGGTCAATGGGTGAGGTGGCTAACAAAAGAAAAGAATAACACTCAAAAAGCAATAGAAATGTGATTTTGCCTCTGCCTACATTTACCGTGAACCTTTTCAGCGCTCTAATTGGCTGCTACTCAGGACTAGAAAGCATTAACTATCGTCAAGGGATATAGTACCCCACATTTACTGAAAAAGATTAATTCAATATATATCGACTAGAAGCTTACTTGTTGGGCTAGCATTGCTCATTACCTATTGGATTTCCCATTATAAACCGTTAGCATTTTCCCAATCTTCTGTTTGTCTGGAGCCAGGTCGAGGGGCAACAGTCTAAGATGAGACGCCCAGAAGGTCACAGTTTATGGTTTGGTCGGAGCCAGTAGCATTAAAAGTGAAAGGCCATTTGGAGATTATTTTTTTCAACAATAAAATCTCTTAGTATGTAACATCTTTAATGTCAAAGTATTTTTTTCAGTATTATGTGGTTACTTTTGTACTATTTTTTACTGTTGTAATATCTTTCGTAATGTGTTTTTCTTCTCCCATGTTTTCTTTTTAATATCGGAGCCTGTCGTGGCCCCAGGTTGAATCTCTCACACTTGACACATAACTTCACAGCTGCAGAGATTTGTAAATAATGAATGGAGTCTGTGTTGTTGTCTCCTGTAGGACACATCAGCCTCCATTATGCCTTCTGCAGCAGAACACACAGCACCTGCCATTAAGACACTAACCTCAACTTCTGAATCATTGGGGGGGCTGGGTCTAGCTTTTGAGTTATGTTTGTAATTTTAGAAAGTGGTTTTGGGGACACTTTGAACCTTTGAGGAGCTATAAATATCAATATGTTACAAACGCAATTCACAAATAAGTAGGGACACTGTGTAAAATGTAAATAAAAACAGAATACAATGATTTGCAAATCTCATAAAACATATTATATTCACAAAACGACATAAACAACATATCAGGTGCTGAAACTGAGACATTTCAGCATATGAAGAAAGAATAATAGAATCATTTTTGAATTGGATCACAACAACACATCTCAAAAATGTTGATAACAAGGGCAAGAAAAAGGCTGGAAAAATAAATAGTTGTGTTTTTTCATTTTAAGAAGTGGTTTTGTGGAGAGTTTTAACCTTGAAAGAGCTATAATTATCATTCTGTTATTTAGTCCATTAGGGTAATTTTCCCCTGGCTGAGAGACACAGTTCTTCCAGTCTGTCCTGGGTCTTCCCTGGGGCTTGTCCCACCTTCCTGAAGCAGGCTCCTGTCCAGCAGCGACTCCTCACCTAGACACCCTGCACAGGAAACTCATTTCAGATGTTTGTATCAATGATCTTGTACTTTTGGTTAAAACCTAAGGCTCATGACCGAAAGGACAAGATCAATCTCATGTTCCATCCATCCCTCACTCGTGAACAAGACCCCAAGATACTTTAACTGCCTTGTTTAAGGCAGGAGCTCTCTAAAAGATCCATTCATGTTTGTTTAATGATTTATTCATTTCAGTCTCCATCCATGCATGTTCACTAGTCAGCTCTGTTATTGTCTGCTGCTTGTGGAATTTTGTGTACAAAGGGTTACAAAGGGGTAAAAAGTCAAGTACAATCTCAAATAATGTCTTTTTTGTTTCTTTTGTTTGTTTTTTCTGTGTAAATGTAAAAGCGCCTTTGTGTACTGTTGAAAAGTGCTATATTAAACGAATGTATTATTATTATTAAAAAGTCACTTACCAAAAAAATCAACATAAAAACAACCTTTGAGCATAACTAAGTGCCCCTTTGTTTCCATAGTTTGTAAAGCCATCCTTGGCAGTAATAATGTTATGTTTAGAGTGTGACATTTAACATTTACATCTGGTTATTAATATCTCTGAACACATAGCAAATAATAATAAGAATTAAAAAAATCATTCAATGGGACAAAAAACACAGCAAACTTAACACTGTTAAATGACAAAGTGACATAATTACATGGCATGTTTATTACATTTCCAACAACAAAAGGACAGAAAAAATTGCTAGACAATTATGTCTGCCTGTCCTTTGACTGGAGAGAGTAGTCACAGAAGATGACAAGAACACGTCGTCCTTCGGCAGCTGTTTATTTGAATGATATTTTAAAGGCTATGAGACCAGCAGGGGATCTGGTACCTTGAACATGAGTGGCTAAAGTGTTGGACAAAACACATTTTTGTTGTGAAATATCACTTATTTAATAACAATCTGAAGTTTTGAAAGCACTGTCCTAGGTTTTTGTCACTGTAGGAAAGTAGGAAAGTTGCCGTTCAGGATACAGTGTGTATATGACACAGTATTCTGTTTTTTCCAGGAAACTGGCTTAAACTGCTTTCTGAAATCAGCACATGGTGTTGCATATGCATAAACACAGACACAGGACACCTAAAAAACACAATCAAGACCGGGAAACATAAGTGCATGTAACACACACTAAGTGATTGGTCCTTTGGCTGCAAAACAAGCTTAAACCTCAGTTGTATTTCAATGTTCATTTTAGACACAAGTGCTGGATCTGGACTTGTACATTTAATATTCTCAATGAGTTATTTTTCTGAGTATCTCACAGTCTGACCTTGGAGTGAATTTCCTGGGATGTCCATTCCTAGAAAGATTGTCGTTAAATGCTGGTAAAAATTGTACTCTCTTTAGAACCATGACTCCAAATTGTTTGGAGCCAAAGTGCTTTTATAACTGTAGAAAAACTGCTTCTCTTCTTTTTGTCCATTTTGTAGCCACACACTTTGTCCCAGAGCTGCAAACCGCTAAAACATCTGCTTTTAAAAAGTCTGGACACCTGCTGATGACCAATTAAGTTCTGGTGATGAGCAGCACCTGACTACAACTTAATGTCCAATGGAAGCAGTGCTTAGTTTTTAGCACTTTTTTAAATTTAATTTTTGCTTCATTTCTTTTAAATTAATAATAGGACAGCATAAATAACATAAATAAGTTATGCTGTTTATCGGAGGCTGTACTAAGTCCTGCTATTTAGGGGGTGGAAAAACATCATGCGTTTGTGCCTTCACATGCAAATGGAGTTTTCAGGCTGCCAAATGAAAATTTTGAATACACCTTAACGGATTTTTTTTAATTCAAACTCGAAATGCAGCTAAGAGACATTTAAATGGACAAAACCGAGCTTTTAATATTCACACTGATGTCATGGCTGTTGATGAGTGTTGATGTGTGTATATCCACGGTAATGGTGACTACAACCGCAACAACTGTGAACGAGGCTTTATACCCACCCCTGTTGCCCTCAGGAGGCTTGTGTCAGAAAAGGAATTAATGTGATACTTTTATTTTGAAGGCACTCGAAGGTGGTAAATGTTATTGAGGATAAATTTGATTCTGCAGCTGACTAGACTTAACTTTAGTGTTTTTTTTAGTCATTTTCTCTGGTGTCAGTACAGGCCTGGTTTTAAAACAAAATGGAAATTGTGGATCTAAAACAGAGGATGATGTAGTTGTGACAGTGGCATATATTTCATAATTTTGCTTATACTTTAAACTTTAAACAATGTATGTTTTTGAACATGAGTTGACCGTGTTGGCGCGGCCTTCAACAAGAGTCCCAGGTTCCAATGTGGCCCTTGGGGAAAAATAATTGCCCACCCCTGCCTTATAGGTTTCTATGGTTCTATTGGACTAATTGCATTACGTTAAGTAGCGTTATTATAATACCTCCACCCCTCCTGCACCCATTACTGTACAGCTCACCACATCGTCGACTGGAAATCTGTCAGACTCTCTGATTTATATTATAGAAACATTTAATTCAGTTCCATGTGATATTTTCAGATCTGTTCTGCACTGCCAAACCCACACAAACTCATCTTGCATGCTCTAAATGTTGTGTGGACAGAGAGATTTAGCCAAATGCTCACGTCTGGACACATATTTTGATCAACAGAGTGAAAAAAAAATCTTTATAAAATATCCATGTACATGTAGCTAGTACCTTAGTATTAGCTTTTGCCATAAACACACACCTACACAGAGCAAAAGAAAAGTTAAAGAAGGAACTTAACTTTTTCACCTGAGTGTAAGTCCTGTCACAGCTCTGCAGTCTCCTCACCTCACAGTCCTCTGACCCGCTGCACACCACTGTGAATTATATGTCAGCTTACAACAACACTGTCAGCACAGGCCAAGCTATCCTGATATGGTAAGTTACAATAATAGCACAGAGGAGGTTACTGTGGTCTACTTTACACAATTGCCACAGACATTAGAAAAAATGTGAGAATGAATGACTGAAATGAACATAATAGTTGCAGTTGCATAATGCAGCGCTTGTTAATATTGGCACCAAGGTAACAATAGTTTAATGTCCCGAGATAGCACCACACACTGAGTGACATTTGTGGAGAAAAGGTTCTTATGCTTAGCCATTATGCTCAAAAAAAAAAAAAAAAAAAAATGCAATCGCTACAAAATAAATGCTATCATATAACTTCAATCACTCTGTCCATTCAGCGGTTGACACAGCAAACTCCTAAACTTTCTATTTTTATTTTATACTTTATATACTATTTATTTTATATTGTATGTGTTTTTTTTAATTAATGCCATGCTGAGCCAATGCATCATGTAAATGTACACTCGATGTACATAAAATGACAATAAAGTCTGTCTAAGTTTAAATCTAAGTCTAAAAGGCACCAACCTTTGACCTTTTTAAAAAAATAGAAGCAAATGGTGGTTTTCTCTTTCTACTTGTGTTGGATCTGGACTTGCACATGTAACATTCTGAGTGAGGTATTGCAGTCTGGCCTCAGAGTGAATATCTTGGGATGTTTATTCCTGGAAAGATTGTCTTAAATGCTGATAAAAATCGTACTCACTTTAGAGCCATTACTCTAAATAGTTTTGAGCTAATGTGTTTGTATAACTTTTGAAAAACTGCTTCTCTAAGACCATCATGTCTTTGTTTTTGACATTTCGTTGCCACACACTTTGTCTCAGAGCCGCAAACTGCTTAAACATCTGCTTTTATGAGTGAAAACAGGGAGAGCGTCAAAAAATGCCAACGCAAATGTCATCTAACTCTTTACTGAAATTATATTGTCCATCAACAAAACAAAATGAGCAGAGGGCATATGTGGAGCAGTGAGGAGGGACAAGATACAGAAGCACCATGTAGTGTTTTCCTGGCATTGTTTGGTTGCAGTTTAAAATATCAGTGAAAACTTGGTGAACCGTGACCTTTTGCAGACGACCAAACTAAATGGATCATTTTCTTTTTTGGTTCTGATATAAATGATACTGAAACCCAAAGAGTCACCAACAGCTTGTTTGTGCTTTAGCCACCTCCTGGAGAGCTGCCCCTAGTGTTTTAGAAGACTTTGATATTTATGCTAGATAAATGATAAGATGAGGGAAAAAAAAACAAACAGTTGTTATCAAACTCCTGGAACCAAAGTCATGGCCCCAGTGCTCATACCTTTGTAGACTAGTCTTTGTTTTTAGCATTGAAGAAAGTCTGGAATACAAGATTATACTTCCTCAATAGTCTCCTCAGTTAAAAAAAATGTTCATGGTGATGGTAATAACATATCAGCGAATGTCTTTGTTGCATAAATTTGCGTAACGTATGCACAAAGACTTTAAAGAAAGACACAAACTTGAACCCATTTTTGAAAGAAGACGAATGGAAGTTATCTGTGACAGAGCGGTTTTGCTTGTGCGTGACCTACATTTAGAAATGCATGCACAAAGACTTCAAAGACGTACACAGACTTGAACCCTTTTTGGAATTTATTGGTATTTCAGAATGAGCTCCCGATGAACAAAGGAGACGATCCTCCTGTACATCCGCGAGAAACGGAAGGCGTTATGCTTCCGATATGCAGACTATATGGCTTTAACTTTTGCAACGGTAATCCTGTTTGAGGCACAATGGGCTTACAATGAAATATCCATCATCTGTTTGAGAGAACCCTCCGCTCTCTGAACTCCAAGGCTGACTCAGACACGGTCAGCTAATGTGAACAGAGCAGGTCTTAATGAGGCCTCTGACAGAAGGGTGACACGTAGCAGACATCCCCACTCCACTAGGCTTCTTCAAGATGGGGTTTTCTTATTTTTTACTTTTAGCGGGTATATCCAAGACATTGTAAATAAATGGGCTCGGTCATCTGTGTAGAGGCTTTACCCTGTCTTTGCTTTGGAGGATTTGAGGTAGCTTTGAATTGAAATTTCAGGGTTAATGCAATTTCTGAAGTGAAAATGAGAGAAAACTGCAGGTGAGCTTGTTACCTCAAATGAACCACAGGGCTCTTGTGATTGGACGAGAGTGGAAGGGCTCTGGGTGCTGTCTCTGGTGCTGAACTGTGAGCTGGAAGTGCAGTCTTTAATAAGGCACTTTGTGAATGAGACACAGAGGAGCAGCACTGGTGCAAATTTATTCAAATCAGGATAACATAAAAAATAAAGCAGTACAAAACCATTACATAAATTCATTCTTATCAAATAATAATAAAAAAGTAGAGAGTCTAGACGAGGGGTGCCCAAACTTTTTCCCTCTGAGTGCCAAAACGGGTACGTATCATTGGGCCACAGGCCAAACACAAAAATCTTTGCATGTAATAAAAAGAAACACTCTTCCTCCAGGTTTGTTTAAAATGCCTTTTGTCTTTGTGCCACTGCCTCTGTTGCTCCATTTTGACTCTTCCTAATTGGAAGCCTGGTAACTTAAGCTGTTTGACCTATACTTACAATGGTTGACATAGAGTGCTGTAGCTGCAAAGGCTCATGGGACCTTTCAAAAGTTGTGGACTTAAATAAACCTACCTGAATTGTCTCCTAGTTACCTGTGTTTCTTTTTTAAGACACTTTAATCTGCAAAGTTTATGTGAGCACCATCAGTGGGGGCAGTAGGCTGTTTCTGGGGTGAATGTTAGCTCATATATATTCCATATTCCACATATCATACCCCTCTTGAATGGTATAGGCCATTAGCTCACAAATGTAAAGTATGCTTGAACATTGTAGATTAAAGCAGAAGTCAGTCAGCGACACCCCTGGTCTCCACAAAATAAGACTTTTACACAAGGACAGCATTCTCACTCCATGAAACTGAAAAAACTTTTTTTTTTATTGAAAATGTTTACTTCTCTTCAATTCAAATCACATTTTTCCTCAAACAGAAATGCATGAAAGTAGCGTAAAATAGACACAATCACAATCAATAGACACAACAATACACAACAACAATTTTAAACATTTAACATAAAAACTAAATGATAATAATAAAAAAAAACATATTACTTATAAGTTCACGTAGCTGCATCATATAAGTGGTTCAGTGTACAGTGTGCTTTTAGGAGCTGGACCGCTCTGGGAATGAATGTAATCTTCCTTGGTCTGTGTCCTACAGCCTTGACAGTCTGTGTCCTGAGGGCAGCCACTTAAACTCAGGAAGCAGAATATAAGGAGGTCCTGTAAAATCCTATGCTGCGTTCACTGTCTGCTGATCACATGACATGAATCAACCAGAGTTTAAATTGGCTGTTCAGTGATTTTTGAGCTTTGAGCTTTAATCATATTCAGCAGGCGGTGTCCGTTCTGCAGAGAAATAGAGTGAAACCACCAAGTGAAAGAAAAGGTTATTACATTTTCAGTGAAGGCATAATAGAATGTGGTAAGAATGTCCTTGTTAGTCCCGAATGATTTCAGCATCTTGAGTAGCTATTGTCTCTGATGGCACTTCTTTAAGATTTCCTCTGTGTTAGAGGAAAAGTTTTAAAGTTATCAAAACTTGTTCTCAGGTATTTATACTCCTCCACAATCTCCCTGTATGATGCTGGTGACTGCCTCAGCCATCTGTCTCTGTTTGGGGGAAAAGGTCATCTCCTTGGTTTTATTTATATTGAACTGAAGGCACGAGTTTCCTACACCACTCCACAAAATCTGGCAGAGCTGAGCTGTGAGCATGTGGCCGGAGAGCAGAGACAGGAGGAAAGTGTCATCAGCAAATTTCACAATGTGTCACTTTGAAAGGACTGTGTAGAGGATGACAAGAATTGGAGAGAGGACACATCCAGTGGAGCTGAAGAGGACGCTGAACAGGGAGTTGTTCACCAATACTCTCTGTGACCTGTCTATAATCCACAGAGTGAGTTGGTGGTCGATATGGAAGTGTGTGTTAAAGCTTAAGCTAAAATGTGTGACTGCATGGTGTTCATGCTGACGAAAAGTCTGCTTCTTTGCAAAGAAACAGAACAATCAATAACAAACACTACATACTGAAATAGAAGGCACATGGAGACAGACAACCTTTGACACTCAGATTTGTTCCCTATGGCCACTTTAAGATCCACTGCCAGACTCTGAGACTACCCGCAGAAACAAGGCAAGAACATACACAAGGATCCTGAGGTCACGTGACTTCAGGATCACTCCCATGACTTTTGGTCTACTGCATGGTTGCACCGTGTGCCCTTAAAATGATTGTTCAAGTTAGTCGTAAAGTAGTAGTAAAGCTGGACTGTCGCGTCCTGATTTGGTCCAAACTTTGCAATGTGCTCACATCATTTGAGCATACACATAGCACCGTCAGCCACTGATACGGCATCACCACTTGAACATACATTTGATATTCACGTGACACTCACAATACTTTATTACTTGGACTTTTATTACTTAAGATTAAATATAGGTTTTTTGAAAACATCTTTTTTGTTGCTAAAGACACTGTACACAAAGGATTATAGAATTAAAAAATGCAAACTAAACTAACTAAACTTTTGTTAAAATGACTACAGCATGCACCATCTTTTCCATATCTCTTTTAAATATAATAGTGTATCTCTTTTAAAGATAATATCTGCTAGAAACTATAAGATAGAAAGTAACAAGTGACTGTTGTTATGGGCAACAGACCATCATTCTAGTCTTAAATCAGAAGTGACATAGACATCTTAAGACAATAGACACATACAACCACGGACAATCTCCATAGAAACACGTGGACTGGAGCCATTTGACTTCCATTTCTTCCTGACTCTGCAATAGACAGCAGTAGACAAACTGAGCACTGCTGGAAGAGAAGCACATTCGGTTTCTTTTTGCGCAAACATTCATTCATGAAGTTATGAGCTAATTTGATATAAAACAAAATCACCACATGACATATTCCCGTTGTCCCTGCAGAGCTACCATAGCTGTTCACATGCTCTAAAAAGGTGGTCACCTCACTAAAACCTTTCCACTGACCGTAAAAGTCCATTCCCAGTCATTAGTGTACAATATTGTAGGGCTTCATCAGCCGCAGCCAGATATCTGCTCTGTCCAACCCCGTGATTAGAGGAGGCCGATCCTCTGCCACTGATCTCCTCATCAGACCGAGCTGAACACTGTATTTTCTACTGTTGATGATTAGTGACGGACACGCTGGCCCTTCCTTCGTCGCCAGCGCTGACCTTCTGCCGCAGGACGCCCTCTCACACTAATTACAATCATAAAGCAGGAGAGCAACATTTAAAAGCTACGACAATTACCACGGCAGAACACGCTGGCATTTTTGACACTCGTAATTTCATAGTTGCTAAGCGATGGGCACACACAAAGAGAGCGGACACCGACGAGGCCGAGCAGCAGAGATGGTGACTTGTTTTCTCATTTAGCCGCGCAGCTCTGACTTCACCGAGAGGCTTAAGTGAAAGTTTATTCAGCCGGCACCCTGAAGTTTCGGTAGAATTGAGTAGCTGTCGGGAAAATGAGCCCGCTGCGAGGATCCGGAGGAGTCCAGGTGAACAGTAGCTTTTCTGGGGGAATGTGTGCTTCGCTGCAGTGCTCCTACACCTCAGGGACTTGTGTGTTTGGATTTCTTCACAGTCTGGGGTTGGTTTGCAGAGAGCTAATAGCAACCGTCTCGGGGCCCTGAAATAAAAGATCACTGCAGTGAGGTGTAATAAAAGTGTGTAAAGAAGAAAGTCCCCTAACTTTTTATGGTCAATTTGAATACTTTTTAGTGGAGTTTTCACTTCTGATAATGCCAGAAGGTTTTTCATGCTCTAAGGCGCTGGTTCATTGTCACTGTTCACAAAAGTCTACATTTTTTAGGGGAAAAGGAGGAAATAATCATTAGAAAAATAAGACTTTAAATTGAAATATCAAATTTTAATTGAAGGTCTTTTGTTGTTTATTGTGCCTAACAGTTTTCACATCAAGTAGTATTTATTATAAAATAGTTTGTCTAAAAAAGTATCTTTACAACCGTAATATTTAGAGTTCCATGACTAACATATGTATTTTTTATTTTTTTAATATGAATATTATAGTTTTTTTTCTTCTTTTAAACTTCTGCTGGTCTGAATCTACAAAGAACAATCTGGAAGGGCTTTCAAAGCAACTATTTACAAAGGACCTTAGATGATGACCCTAGTCAAAGCTGCTCACTGCTTACTCACAGGAGGCGGAGCTAAGGCTGCACGCTAAAGATGAGTGGAGCTGATAGTTGCACAGACCCGTCTACTGTTTAAATGAACCATGGTTACTTTTAAACAAGAGGATAAATTAAACAGAGGCTCGACTGTGCACCAGGTAATTTTATCCAACGCAATGCCATGTTGTTTACAAAGTAACGGTAAAAAGGTTGCTTTGTGCCCACACTCATAACTGCCACTACTGCCACACCATTGGTCCAAACCAGCAGGACAAGATGCAGAGAAAAGATTTCTATTTAACAGTTTTTCATTTGTCATCTCACCTTTTTAATGGTCCAAATGTTAGGCTTCTATGATCAAACCCCACAGGTGTTATACTAATATGTTGTAATTGTTTTTTTGTTTTTTATTATTTTATCATAAAATCCCACACTTACACCTTTCACTAAAGATGGCCAGTGTGCCCCTGTGTTAACCATACCACAGTTAGAACCACTGAACTAGACTACTGTCCCAAACGGCTTCATTGACTCTGTTTCCCTCCCATAGTTGCCCTGTAGGGGAATGTAGGGTATGTAGTTTCAAAAGCACCACTGATTATGTCATTGTAATATACTTTCAACTTGAATTTGTCTCTGTTTGCTTGAGATCTGTTTAATATGGGTTGAGGATCATGACAACTTCTTCATGTGCATTTCATGGTTAGACTAAAGCTGTGTAGTATTTACGTGCAGGTATTCATATCTCACTGAGAGAACAGAGCAGAACCCCTGTACGGCTTTGCACGCGGAAAATGACTTGTGATTATTCTTCTGCATAATCCAGTCAGAAGAGGCCCATTAAACCAGACTTCACTCAGACTAATGCCTCCAGAGACTCCAGACTCAACCAGACTTTAAATAGTGGCTCTGATTTGAATCCCGTGACTCAGGAACATCTGTGTGTACGGCTGATGCGTCTGGAGGGGTCTCTCCGGGCCAGGACCAGGGCCGGCAGATGCACCGTATCTGCACTTTAGATATTCGTCAGCTGTGCAGCTCCTGGAACTGTCCCTCTCCTGGTTTTTGATCCTTTGATTTATTTATCCAGTCTCGCTTCATTTTCGTCTAGACTTTTATTCAGAATTCCCCAGGAAAATAATAACAGTAGAAGTTGTAATAGTCAGCATAAAATAAAAGTGTGTGCATTCAATTTTTTTTTTGCTTTGTCAGACTTGATTATGAGTTTTTGTTTGACTGCGGAAGTTATTTGCTGATAAGAGGCATTGACTAGAGACATAAGCCCGTTTTGGTTTCTGCCGTGGGATTTTCATGTATTTTCTACATCTTATTCTATTTGATTAAATGTCAAGAGAGTCTGTGAACATAACGTGAACACTAGAAGCTTGTTAGCTAGTTTACAGAACGGCACAATGCAGCATAAAAGAAGACAATCAAAAATCTTAGAATAAAATAGAGTCAAATGTCATATGCCAAAATAAATAAAAATAAAAAATGTCCAATCAGAAAATCTGTTGGTATTTGTTTGTAAGTTGTTTCAGGGCAAAACACTGGAGGTGGCCACGGTTGGTGTGTCCAACTGGCAATATCTTGACATATAAACTATTGAGAGTGAGTTGGATTAGACGATCTAATTTATGTTTCCATCTCCTGTGGAGTCTGGCTTTTAGACAGAGGAAACATCATTAGCTAAAATGGTCAATAGAGAGAAAATGATTTGTTATGATCTATTTACTTAATGAGCACTGGTTAGTTACAGCGTCTTTTACCCCGGTCCTGACTCTAATTTTTTACTTGGTATATTGATGTATTTGTCATGTCATTTTCTTGAGTGAACCACTGAACATTTTGCCCTGATTCTTTTGCCAGTGTCAGGCTCATAGACTAATGTGAGCAGCAACTCTGTTTCTATTCATAAGGTATCTCTAAATAATCATTCGAACAGACTAATTCGCTTAACAAAATGCAAACAATTGTGACTGGAATTCCCTCGCTCCAAACCACTTCCACTTGGTACTTACTCTAAACCAGTGGTCCTCAACCCCCAGTCCACTTACTGGTACCAGTAAATAAGAGGGAAATGAGAGGCAGAAAGAAATGAAAGCTGCCTTTAAAAAAAAAACAAAAAACAACACAAGTCCTACTTAAATTAAGAGTTCATCACAACAGGTGATACACAAGCCCCAAGCCTGCTCTGTGTAACATGTGCTGAGCTCCATCCAGGCTATGAAGCTATTAAAACTTCAAAAAATACGCCTTTGGTCCTTGAATTAAATTAAACGCACGAAAATGGTCAGTGGTTAAAAAAAAAAAGAAAAAAAAAAAAGGTTGGGGACCTGAGTCTAAATCCAAAACACAGAACCCCACCATTGGTTTAAACATGCAGCAGTTCGCCAGAGATCTCATTGCCTTGAGCAAGGTTGATTTTTGGTGGGTTTGTGAAGTTGTAAATCTTTCCAGTGTGTCCATTGACAATGTATTTATACTAATTCCTTGCAGAGAATTGAAAACGTGGGAGTGTGAACTTGGTGATGGTCCAAACGAAAAGCGCTTCATATATCAAAACCTAAATCAATTTGCATCAATAATAAACAGCCCGTGATGTCTATATTTCTGGCATCGCGGCTTAGATGCATTAAATTTGTGAAAGAGCGTTGCAAAAACCCCACAGACTCTAGACTCCTTAAATTCAAAGGGAGCTGGTGCCCCTCTGTAAATGGGCCACATTTGCATCTGTATAATATTCCCTTTTAGCTGCTCGTGCGCAGGGAGCTGTGCGTCTGGGCGGGAGCTATTTACGCTGAGTTTCCACTCGCTGTTGGATTAATTCTTAAAGAGATTCTGGAAAACATCGACGCGGCTCCCATTCATTCCCAACGGCCATTCTTTCATATCGTCTTTACCATGTCACACCATCTTCTTTCTTCTGCTCTCACAGGCGCTGCAGCTTTAGTCTGTCAGTCTGCTCCCTCAGTTATCCTTAAGCCTCACGCAGGGTTTAGGCAGAATGACTCCGGTGCAGGTATAATAATAATCCCCAGATACCAACTCATTTTCTGTCATCAGAGCCCCAGTACAAAAGTTTAATTTGATGCGTGTTTGGGATTTTGCTTCCTGTCAATCACCTACCGCTCATTATTAGACACTTTTCCACATCTGCCATTAGTCTTTTTCAGGCAGCGGTAAAAGGACAGTGACATTTCATTAGTTCTAGAAAAGGACAAAGAATTTGAGCAAACTTTAATTTGATGTATTTGAACTTTACATAAGCTCATCTGTGGGGGAGAGTTTAGTGCACCTAGTTTGGATGCAGAAGATTGGGGGTTTGAATCCCCTGGGGAGCAACTTCAGCCATAGTCTGTGCCAGTCTTAAGCCTGGGAAAATGGAAAGGGTTGCATCACGAAGGGCATCTAGCATAAAAAATTGTGGCAAACCCTAAATGAAGACTTTTAATGATCTTGACATACTATGCACTCATAAAAACACTCTAATATACTTTCTTCTCTGCTTTACAGTTCCTTTTGAATGCCGAGGTTAAAATTAAATCAATCCACATGGCTTCTGTTTCACAAAAGGTAAGAAGGCTATGCAAGCAAAATATACATTTCTAGTGCAATGCATGCAACAGAAAAGTGTCTTGGGTAGTAGCCTACTCGAGGTTGGTTCCAAGACATCTCTTCAGGGCACAAAAGTAACTCACCTGGAAGAGGAGGGGTCTTGCTTGGGGGCTGCTAAGTTAACCTTCCTCTGTGGGGTCAAAAAAAGCTTTTTTTATGTGGTTTATGTTTTTTATTTGTGTAACCATTGGACTTCTGTGTTATTGTTGATATGGTCATGTGATGGAATGACCCACAAGACTCAGGGACTGCTGACAACCAGGAGCAAGTAATATTTTAGCATGTAGCATGTGCCACAGAATCTTCAGCCCAATCTATACAAAACTATACATCATGTTAGCATGTTAATATACATCATCGTTGGAACAAAGCGAGGTAAAAAGCACCGCCAAATCAACAAATCAGTTATAATCATCGTTTCTATAAAGGCGATAAAAATAAAACTATGGGCAGAAGAAACAAAAGAATGACAGTGGATTCCAAACTGACCTCTGACCAGTGGGATGTATCAAAAGGGAAGAGGAAACAGACCAGGAGAGTATTTGTAGGATATTTTTGGGACAAATGAAGAAGAAATAAGGCGGAGCTGGACGACTTAACCCAATACACAGGGGACACTTGGGATCTGGATGTCAGGTATGAATGAACAGTAACTGAAGCAAACAATTTTGTATAATTATACAATATGACCACAGGGACAGGATCTTCACGAATCAGATAAATGTCCAACTCACCACATAGACTAATTAGACCTGCTCACTTCCCTTTGAGCTAGATTCTTTTTTCCCTGTGCCGTCCTGGTGAAGCCCTGGTTTAATCCTGTCTTTATAACAGCAAACCCATCTGTAATATAAAGTGTTGGAGCTATATTTTTCTGACAAAATAAACTTTGCCTTTCAATGTCATTTCTTATTGGCGATAATGGAACAAATGTGCGCTGGGGTTCGGCTTTTTGAATGTCTTGCGTCGGTATCCATAGCAACAAACATAAAATGATCCACAATTGTACACTCAAGTGTCTTTGGTGTGCTCGGCCAAAAATAAAAAGTGTTTATTGAAAGTGAAATTTTTTTCATGTACACTTTGGTCTTTTCTTCCTCTTGGTACTTTTTGGTCTCACTCATGACATCTCTTGAAAGAAGTGAAAATGATTGAAGACATCAGTCAAAATTATGGTTTCTGCAGAAGTTTCAAAATAACACCCTAGACTCATTTTAGTTCCATTTCAATTTGACATGAAATTTGATCTTTGTTCATTTCTTTGTCAATCGTCAGTCAGCCTAACTTTCTGGTTCTCTAGTGTTCGCCCTGATTATCCAGGGTGCGCTCCACCTCACGCCCAAAGCCTAATAGAACAATGGTTGAAATTGAATAAATGACTACCGTATTTTCCGCACTATAAGGTGCACCTAAAAGCCTTCAATTTTCTCAAAAGCCGACAGTGCGCCTTATAATCCGATGCGCCTTATATATGGATCAATATTGGTTAATCATGGCTACCGTAGTCAGGGGGCGTCTTTTATGTGTTTACTGAATCGAGGAAAAGTTCCCTCCACTACGTGATAAAAAGTTGCACTACCTGTTATACCTTGCTGTTGTTAAAAGATAAACTGTGTCGCGAAAATACTACGTCACTGACATTACCTCGGGGAAAACAATAAAACAGCTGTTTATTCATTTTGGGAGTGAACGGAGTTGTCAGAACGCTGGTTTGTATTCTATTAATAAAGTTTGACTGCTGACTTATCTGACTGTTTTGTTGACATTCCCTCTAGTAGATGCATAACGCAACCCCAGCCACTACTGTAGCTTCTATTCTATGCGCCTTATAATGCGGTGCGCTCTATATATGAAAACAGTTTTAAAATAGGCCATTCATTGAAGGTGCGCCTTATAATCCGATGCGCCTCATAGTGCGGAAATTACGGTATATTGCATGAGTCAAATTTACATGTCTCTATTCCAAAAGGAAGGGGGGTGCACGGTAGCAGAGTGGTTAGCGCTCCTGCTTCACAGTAAGGATGTCGTGAGTTCAAATCCCAGCCGACTCAAACATCCTTGGCGGAGAAAGTGGCTCACTCAAATAGTCAGCTAACTCTGGTCTTTCTGTGAGGAGTCTGCATGTTCTCTCCAGGCTCCCCAGGTTCCTCCCACCACCATCCAAAGACATGCATGTATAGGTCAATTGGCAACTCTAAAAATTATCCCTAGTGAATGGTTGTCTGTCAGTGTTTCTCTATAAGTGCCAGCCCCAGCCCCCCACAACACCCAATGGGACCAAGCAGTAGAAAATGAATGAATGATTGAAAAGGATGAATATTCCAAAAGGCTATGATATGTTTTTATGTTTTTGTAAGCCTCAGTCACCTTGTGTTGTAACTTGTGATGCTTGAATGACTAAATCTAATCACTGCAGCGAGTCAAGTGTTACCAATAAGCCAATTACATTTAATTACAATTTTCACAACAATTATGTAAAAACGGTGTATAAAAATACTCCAGACATTTAACTGTGTCGAGTCAAAAAGTCGTTTTTTTTTTTTTTTAGCTTTAGTAAATCTAATTAGGAACACACATTTGTTTGTGTTATTAGGCAAACAATAAAAACATACACAATAGAGCTTTTATAGATGAAGTATTTAGGCTGCTGGCTTGAAAGCACCTTTGAACTATAGTCACAAAAATAATCTGTAAAAAAAAAAGCATTCAGCCCATTTCTGCACAGTTTTCCCAGTGACACCCTCTCTGCATGCGGCCTATTTGAACAGAAGGAAATACAGAGCAAAAAGGCAATAGGTGTTAGCTTTCAATTAGCGACCTGTGGCAGTAATAAGAGCCGACTGGCGACTAGTGAGCTGTAAAACACACATATAAAAAGAGAATCATTACTGCAGTCTACATATAATATTCCCAACACACAAGATCTTGATATAGCGGAGAGAAATAGATAAAAACAGCACCTTGAAACTAAAGACCAGAGGTAATGTCATTGCCTCCTGTGACATTACATAGTTAAGTGGACTCCACAAGTAGAGTCAAAGACAGATTTTTTAGCATCTTACTAAAAAGATATAGTGCATTTACTAAAAGATATTGTGCATTTTACTAAAAAGATATTGTGCATTTTAAGGCTTAGGGAAATACATTTAATGAAGTTTAGCTCAGTGACTGTGGATGCTTAATGATGACCGATTGTTTAAGATCTACGCTGTCTTACTTGCCATTATGGCTGATAGGATGTGCAAGTCTTGTGATGTCCAGAGCTCTATAACACTGCCATTCTAATTATTTTTAATGAACCGGAAACTGTTTAAACATGAAGACATGCTTTAAAGACGTTCTACATACAAATGCTGTGGTGATGGCCCAATAAATTTGATGGACCATAAAATCGAAAGAAATGAAACACTTTAATTTCCGTGTAGATGCGCCCCATGTTTTTTTTTTTTTTTATTTAACTACGTGCTTTCATTTACTTTTATGTAACTGCATATTGTGTTCACATTATGACACAAATAAATATGTAAAGGGCTGCTGCACAAAGTTTGTACTGTTCTCTTTGCCTGTGCATCACATGGATTCTTCTTTCTGCCCCAGGTTCAGTGAATGCAGCACGGCTCAGTGTTGGAAATAATCAGATCATTTGTAGGTTGTTTGTTAGAAAGTTGGTCAAATCACAGCGGTGTTAAACATGGCGGTAAATAAAGAAGCGTTAGTAGCTAGCTTGACTCAATTCAATATGATGATCATGGTGAATGTGAAGTTAAAAAAAATTGGCAAAAAGTAGATGAATAACTGTCAAAAAGGCCACTAGACAGCCAAATAGGTAAAGCTTTCCAGGGCACCCAGCAGTGCAATAATATTGGTGAATGCTACTGATATGCGGCTTATTTATTGTTGGCTGTGGTGTTAGTGTGTGTGCCATTTATGTTAATCTGGGTTTTATTATATTCAGGATTCCTCCACATTTTCTAAACTTTTCAAGAACTTTCAAGGTGTGTTTTCATGTTTTTCAAGCACCTTAGAATTGCGGTAAATGACATGGTGACATACATATATATACATACATGTAGTTTTCCTCATTTAAATTCATTGTGGCTTAAAAAAAAAAGACTTTGTTTAAATTGTTAATACTTCAAAAATTAAACTTGTGTGATCAAAAAGATGTTAATTTATTGAATGAAGTGTCCCTTTAAGTTTGGTCTCTTTTTACAGAAGGCTGATATCTGAAAAATGAGCAGATAGTCAGATTTCGTTTGGGTTCCAAATCTTTGAGCTTTTCTAAGAAGAAAATGACTCAGTGAGATTATGAATTATTAAAGCAACACATCAGAATTTCAAGCACTTTCAAGCACTTTATCCATAATTCAGGGACTTTTACAACCTTGAAAACACTAGATTAAAATTCATGCATTTTCAAGGATTTCAAGCACCCGTGGGGACCCTGTATATTAGTTGCATGCTCTGCAAACGTGCCATGGTTTCAAGAAAACTGCTTCTGCCTTGATTGTAACTGTAGGCTTTAGCTGCTTCGCTTCTGCTGCGTTCAGGGTAAAAGTTCCAAGTTCACTCGTAGTGTGATGCGAAAAGATTGTCAGCTACAAGTAAATAAAAGTACATTTATATGAGTGCAGCTTTGGATGTAGTCCTGCCGTCTATTAGCGGTACACAGCTCATGTTGCCTCTTTTGCCTCTCTTTACCTAAAGTACGTTCTTGTACCTAAAGTATGTTCTCGTCTCTAGTTCTTGTTCTGTAATAGATGGGTGGAAGTAACTGGAACTGGAGCCCAAATTAATGTTCCCTCTCATAAAATCGACCACTGTGAAGGCTACACCCTGCCATTCACAAACTGGTACTTCTTTATAAAGCTTACGTAGCAGGGAGTATTTTCTCACTCTTGGGCCGCCGTATCATGTGACTGCCCCAACAACTACTACACCACACTTCCATATTATTATCTATCGTAAATTAGTGGAATGAGATCAGGTAGAGGGAAGCTGCTGTCTTGCTGTTGCATTTATCACATTTGGTCACCTTGTGCCTGGTGCCTGGTGCTGCCCTATGTGCTTTCTATTTTAGATGCTGTATGATCCAGCTATAATTCAGCTGCTGCCCCGAGTGGGATCTTCTGTGTACCATGCCTCAGAGCTGTTTTTTTTTTCCTTTTTAGATGCCTTATGCCACCGCAGTTTTGTTTGGGTCTTTATCTTTTAGTTTGTAGTTTTGTTAAGTTTGTTAATTGTGTTTATTGTCCATTTCTGCTTAAGTTAGTTTAGGATTATTTAGTTTTTGTCCACGCTGAGCAGGAGGGGAAGGGGGAAGGTCACACACAGCACAGTGAGCAAATGAACTGTAGTGAGGGAGAGATGAGAGAGCATTGCTATATAGTCTGAGACTGCACACAGTAAAGGTGAGAAAAATTAGCGACAGAAAACGTAGTAAAATTTGGACATATTTAAATTTAGCTGATTCGAGTGCAGACTTTGCAAAATTAACATTTCAAATTTCGTTTTTTTCAGTTGCACATTTTAATGTAAAGTTTGTTAGCTGGAAGCTGCTTTTTTGTTTTTGCACATTTACATTTAGATTTTGTTGTGTGTGGTTTTGTTGATGTGTTGCTTCACTATTAATAGTCCAACAATACAAAAAAAAAACAACAAACACCTTTTTGATGGTTCCTTCACTATTGCATGCTTTATTTAACCTTATTGTTTACTGTGTTTGTGTGCATTTTAAAAAAAAGTTTTTATCAACCCATCACAAATTAAAACCATTAGTTAAATTATTATTATTATTATTATTATTAGCAGTAGTAGTAGTAGTAGTAATATATGTGTTAAAGCTTTCAGTTGCCGCCATGGCATCCATTTTTTCTTTTACTTTGAACCTGGGTATTAAAGTCTAGTAAATTGAGAACCTGGACTTTGAGCTCACTCGGTTAAACTTTGTAAATCTGGTCCTTTTTGTCAGGCATAAATAATTATTTTGCATTTATCTCCAACAGTTAGTGTACTAATATTAATGGCACTTGGTGTAATTACAAGTCACAGTGTCAGATTGATAATCCATAACACAGACGTTTATATCTTCTGTAAAGCTTTCATACGGGGGCTTATAGATCCTCACACAGAGAAGTGACACATCAAAGTCCCAGCGCTAAGCTCTTCTTGCCTCCACATCATTCTTCTTCTTTACATTTCATTTCCTCTCGGGGGACAGCGCTCCATCAGGAAGACGCCCCATTGCCACTGGCTCCCAGTGTTTGAACTGCATTTAGCAAAGACATATTGGAGCATCATTTTGATGCTGCAAAAAGTTTTGACTTCAAAAGAAGTAACATTAAAGTGATATGATGGGATTTTTGAAGCACTGTCATATGTTTCATACTTTTATATAGTTACTTTACCTTTTTGTATTAGCATCACATGGAGTAGATTGCTGTGCACCAGGCTCAGAGAAGCATTGTACGGTGGTGGAAAAAACACACAGAGCATACATTTAAACACTTAATTACTTCATTATTCTTTATCCACTTTGATCCATTATTATTTAGCCTAATGCTAAGGGCTCCAAAACATTTTATTAACTTCCAAAGTCAAGTCCTAGGCCTTTGCTCTATTCCATCTGCGTGAGCCAAAATAAATCATTCCCGGAGCTAAAAGTGACTGTACTGTTGTATAAATATTTCTTATGTTGAAGTTCAAGTGAATAGTAAACTGTAACGTCTGCTGTGATCTCAGAACTTACTCATAAACCCATCTGCTGCAGGTCGACTGTGTGTTTACACCTGTAATCAAACCACAGCTGAAGGAACAGGGAGTAAGACAAGTCATTCTAGCGTCATATCTTCAGTCAGTAACAGAGTGTGGCAGAACTGACAGATATAGGCCTGTTTTAGGTTTGACAACAAAGCAACCGTTTTAATGTTTCTAATGTAATGCTCTGATTGGATCATTGGCAGTGACTGGCAGGTGGTTGATCCAATCACCAAAGATGTCTTGATCTTAAATACCTGCTCTTTGTGAAGGCTTTTTGTGGATGCTCCCAATACTGGCCTTGAGTCTACAGATCGTTTAGTAAAGGCTTGTTATGGGCTCAGACTCATTTTACTCAGTCTTGTCATGGTCTGGGACATTAAAGCTCCACAGACAGATTTTCGTTTTGCTGTCCCTGTCTCAGCATAGTAACCTAAGAAAAAAAAAAGGGAAAACTCGACCATTTTTACATTACAATATTCTAATACATTACATTAAACTAATGTTTAGTGCTTATCTTGGACTCGGGAGCTGTACCATTAGACTGTAGCGATTCTGTAAACATTGCACAGAAGCATTGCCAATATTTATTCACCTTGAATCTGCTGCTCTTTTCTCAGTTTTTTGTTTTTCCTTTTTTGAGAAGTTTGATATACTAAGTAATAGCAATACTAATAGTAATACTTATTTTGCGACGGACTAATCATTCTTATGATTGGATGAAAACTTCACCATCATCACATTATTTTAAATAATAATTCTGTCTCCCTCATCAAACACTAACTCTGTGACTTTGGACATAGTCAAGAACTGGACCTGGACTGTTAAGCTTTTGCAACTCATCACTGATATCCATTCTAATATACCATACACTGGTATCGTCTTGATCTTAATCCCTTAAAGTCTTGGTCTGACCTTTGTCTTCATACTCAGGATTCAATAACAATGACAATATGAATTACATTTGGAGAGAATTTTTCAGCAATTTGTTTAAACAGCTTTTCAACAATTTAATGATTTCCAAGTGTACTGATTTGTTTCCAATTTAATTCTGTCTCTGAACAGAAAAAGTCCCTGCCCAGTGGCTCAAAATAACTCTCATTAATTCGTTTTTTCTGTTTTTACATCGTCTGGGAGGTGTATCTGGCCTGCAGTTTGTCATTTCGGTAATAACCAAGATATAAACCATTTAGAAGCAGCTTTGACAAAGTTGTAGTGCCACAAAGTCTTGGAAGTCGAACTGTGAAACAACGTGGAGTGCAGTTTTTCTTGTTAATGGAAGTGCTCTGTAGGGAGTGTGCCACAGTAGTTCAATAACGGATCAAGATGTTGTTGGTTGCTTTTGAGCTCAACTTTTGGGGTAAATGCTAATGGACAGAGAAGCTGAGCCCTTACAATTATCGGAGACAAACAAGTCAGATAAAAACAAGTCGGCTGGGCTTTTACCCTGAAGGTTCATGCGCAAACTAACAAGAGCAGCTCTAAAAGCACAAACTGCTGTCAATTCCAAGCTGCTAAACGTTGCGACAAGAGATTTCGAGGATTTGAAGGAAAAGCATCTAGCAATTAACTGAGATGGGACTGAAAAGCAACCGAGCAGCCTTATCAAGAGACAATCGACAGCTATAGCATCTAAAACTGGACGCCGAGAGAGTATTACGTGAGTGGAAGCTGAAAAAGAAGTGAAATGTTGTTGGCGGGAGTTAAGCAATGGGCTGTGAAAGTTTTATCTGGAGGGTAAATGGAGGGGAAGCGTGCAGAGGCCCAAGTGGAGCTCAGTGTCATCACAATAACTATATCGGACATGCATGAGAGTCACTTCAGGATCCATGTGCGCATACTGTACCTGAAGGACAGCAGCCAAGTGTAACAATAATGTTTACTTATTAGTTTTACAGTCAGGGAAGTTTTGGTCTTCGTGCCGTGATTATAATCGCTTCATGACACGCTACAGTGAATCTAAATGAGTTTTTGTCATGTTATACTTCATCAGTTTCATGTTTTAGAGGGGAATATTAAAATAAATACAGGGAGCCTCTGCTGCTGCTCTGTTTCAAACACTTGATAGCTCTTTTGTTTACCCCAGCAAAGAGTGAAGACAGTTGTTATGTGGAGCAACACGGTACAGTGACCATCTTTATAGTGGAGAGTGGCTTTTGTCACAAGGTTAGTTAAGAGTTTACAAGGTTAGGATCTTTACATTAATAGAAGAAAGACAAAGGAACACAGTGCTGTAAAAAAGTATTTTTTAATTTATTTTTTTAATTAAATGTCACACTTAACTGTTTCAGATCATCAAACAAATTTAAATATTAGACAAAGAAAACTCAAGTAAACACAAAATAGATACAAATACAAAAATAAAATCACAAATTAACTGTAATTCATCACACTTTTTAAAAATACAATAACTTAAAGTGCATTACCAATACATTCACTAGAACTTAGAGAATTTGAAATGTCAATTTGCGTGAACTTGTGTAATTAAGAACCTTACAGAATATTTAAATCTGCAAATCACACATATTACTTTCCTATATTTCCAGGGAACCCTCCTGTAATCTTTTAAAGCAGAATTGTCCATTTAGCAGCGTGTCTTTGTTTTTTTTTACTAGCTCCAGTGTGCACCCACGTCAGCCACAGGAATTGTGAATGTCTCACGGTGTGGAAGGGGCGTTGTGTCAAATTAACAACTGTGTTTTTTAAACACACTGTTTACGGTTAATATGTTGTTGTTATGTAGATGAGCTGGCCTGAACGTTATAGTGTTTACTGCATATGTAGCATGTAGCAAATACACCTCCATGTTGATCTGTGCCACCCTTGCACCAAACACAACATACAGCCTCTTCTGTTTTTTTCATTGCACATACACTTTCCACTCATCCTCAACACCACCACCACTATTGCAGAAAGATTTTTGATGGCTAATGCCCTTTTGCCCAATAAAAATGTTCAAAGATGTGCATGAAGCTCCTGTTGTTTACAGTGACAGGACCAATAAGGCTGGTTGGTAATCAGAGCTGGTTCAATGTGGAGGTCTGGGCTTGTGAAACAGCGACGCTTTAGTTTTGGCACGTACCTCATTAGAGGCCATTTTGGGATAAGTCCTGTGGCTCGACAAATACCTGAACAGCTTCAAGGACATCGGGTGAGTGCATGCAGCCAAGGGGAGCAAAAAGATTAGAGGACAGAGCCGATAGACAAAGATGAAAATGAAACAAAAGATAAAGGACAACAGGCAAATAGATGCAACAAAAAAGCGAGGCTACATGCAGGTGCAACGCAGTAAAATGACCTGTCAGAGCTGCCCATGAGTCAGCAGAACAGGAGCTGGCAAAGGCAAATGGATCAAAGGTGGATAGTTGTGAGACGCTGGGTCAGGATTTTGGCAAAAACTACGCTTCCACAAAACCCCAAGCTCAGTACGCTTCCCTTTTCTGACCTCACTGACGGCTAGTGCTTTCATGTTCTCTGTTTTGGAAAGTCATCAAGGGCCCGATGTTAAAAAGGCAGATGTCATGGTTTGCAGATGAAAGGTGTACAAGACAAAAGACGGCAGCTGATTATGATCGCAGCAGGAGCAGACGCGACTCAGCAGGGAGCTAAACTAAGGTCTGTTAGAGCTAAGCTTTCTCAGTGGGTGCAGTCTTTAAGTCGTTATTGATTGAACGTGAAATCTGAACACTGATTAGCAAGACAAGAAACACACTGAAAGAATGCCAAATACCTTAACGGCAGTGGTGTCAAAGTGGTGAGGGGCCGCAATGGTAAGTAAGAATTATTGCAAGTGCAGAAGAATTGTTACAAATCCAACTAAAACTTATTCAAATCCAACTAAAACCTGTCTAAATCCATCTAAAACCAAGTGGAACCTGTTCCAATCCATATAAAACCTGTTAAAATATGTTAAAAACCCATATAAAAACCAGTTCAAATGCAACTACAACTTGTTTAAGTCCATATAAACCCTGTTAAAATTCAGCTAAAACCTATCCAAATCCATCTCAAATCTATATTGTTCCCTATTACATATCTTTAGAACAGTTTAGTGCCTTTTGTTCTAAAATATTACCTACCAAATGTATTTAAGGGCCATATAAAACATTGCAAAGGGGTGCATTTTGCCCCTGGGCCTTTAGTTTGACATATGTGCTTTACTGAAATCTGCTTGTATAGTAAATTCTAGGAAAGGAAAGAAAATGGCATACACCTCTAAATCAAGACACTATCAGTGCCAAACGATTTGTTGCATTTTGAGGTATCTCATTGAACAAACCGTTTTGGTGAAGTCAAAGATGGTGGCGGGTGTAGACGCAGCAGCTCTGAGCTCTCCCAGTTGGCACATTGCCATCACTATTCTATGGTTTTGTGGATTTATGGTCTAATTGAATCTCGTTGTTATTAATTATGAGAAGAAAGTATTGAATTGAACTGAATTATAAAAATACAGCCTATTCCATATATAAATACTTAATTAATCAGTTACAGGCTACAGTACTATCAGGAAGTGAGGGAACTCAAGGCTCAACTGCCAGATTGTCAAATTTTACACAAATGGTCTGCTCAGTCCTCATTTTATTAGTGGCTTTAATTTCCCAAACTGGACCCAAATCACTTCCATTCCAATAATGATGATGAATATGTGTTAGGGATGCACAGTTTAACCAATAGTTGTAAGGCCTTAGTAATCAATAATCAGTTAATCATTAACATCTAGATGATCTGATGTTTATGTTTTATTAAAATTAATGCACAAAAACTGTTTATTAGGTGTCAAATATGAATCACTGACAACAAATTATTATAATTAGTAGCTTTTTTTCCTGAACTAAAGCCTTTTCTTATTTAATAAGCTGTTGCTTTCTTTATTTTTTCGCTACAAGGAAAGTTCTAGTGCACTTTATCAGCATTGTCTTGCTTTAGGTGTTTCTTTTAGTTTAATTTGCTTTATCAGCCACACTGCAGCCTATATTATAAACTAAGAAACCTTCGCTGTTTCTGATGCATAAAAAACACGCTCCAGACACAGGGCTAGGCCATTATTCAGCAAATGGCACTTTCTCTTTTTTACACGTCTACTGCTTCAGGGGCACATCTGCCACGTTTCCAAACAATTTATTAGCAATAGGTTGCTCCCTTTATCTGTTTTTTACAGTGTATATCAGCTACACAGTATCCTATATATAAACATCAATGCTGATGAGATGAGAGGCATGCTCCACAGTTAAACCACAGACGCAGGTAAAAACAAACTAAACTAATGGAACACAGTAATTCATTGAGAACACACACCAATTAAGGGTTGATTTTTCATCAACTGTGCACATAAACAAACCTGTGCAGACACATTACTGATATGCAATGCTACTCTGACATAACAGTAGGCTCAGAACCTGTCCTGTAGAGATAAAGTATATGAAGTAAACAGCATATTGATTAATCAGTTAATTAAATTTTAATCGGTCAAGTTCTTAACGACAATTAATTAATTATGGGTTAAGTATTGTAGCGCACAACCTTTTGACCTCAGGAACATACAGAATTTCCCGGACACGCTAAAATAATAACTTTCTTGTGAACACAGCTTTAACCCGACAGATTTATAACTTTGAAGGACCTGATCTGTGCTTAGTATGGATGGCGCCACTATAAATAATGAGCCTCATCCCTGCATTCCTTTCCAAAAGACCAAACTTGAATAAACATTGAAGGATCAACTTTAACAGACTTAAAAGTTGCTCATTAATGAATAAAGACTTTTACCGTTTTGAACTAAAGACTTGATGAAGGTGATAAGCCTTACCTTTATCTCTACTGTTTATGCACAGTAATGTTCACAGCACAGTTCAATTTCTCAGGGCAACAGCCGAACACTCATTTTTGTTTAATTCGTTATTTTAACTATTGAGAGTATTTTTCTTCAGTGTAGCCTACTCAAGTTCTGCTCGTCCAAAGAACGTGTTTTTAATCAATTTTTGGTTCAATTGCTGATACAGAAACTGTTTTGCTTAAAAGACTACACAGAACTCTGAATGTTTTTCCAGTTGGCATGTTTCACCTGAGACTTACCTTTCTTTATGCCGGACTCTGGTTTAACAGACTCAGCTGGCCATTAAGGCATAGATATCAGCAGCCCGTCTCACAGACCGGGATGCTCCTGACCTCTGACCCACAGCAAGCAGCAGCTCAGCTCTAGGCAGAGAGAACCCAGAGCAGATCCACCAAGAGCCTTCCACAGAGGACCACATCAGTCAGCTAGCATTGGGGACCCACTCCGAACCATCATCGGCAGTACCGAGAAGTTTGGACAGGAATGGCACCAGGCCTCTGACCTCTGACCTCCAGCCTTGGCTCTTCCAGTAAGATCTACACAGTTACTTGATACAGAGTTGGCATAAAGATTAAACTTAACTAAAATTTTGTTTAACTCTTTTAGACTGTTTGTCTAAATTCATTAACTGCGTCAATTTTATCGATTTATTCCTGTAAAATCATATCCCACCTTCAATAAGATAGGTTTATTGTTTCTGTGACGGCCCCTGCCTTGGTCTTTAATGTGCTTTTTGTTTTGGAGGTGGAGCTGGACTGATGGGAGCCACCTGGGCCCAGTGGTGCTATCCGGGATAAAAGCCCCGTTTCCACCGGTGTCCGCCCTCTCCGCATCTCCATTCCTCTCGGCTGTGCAGCCTGACGCTGCAGCGCCACCGACTTCTCGTTTTGTTTTACCATGCCATCACTGCACAACACTGCACAACACCTCACTCATATATACTCGCACGCACACATCCAGACTCACAACTGACGCCCATATTACATGCTAAATTATTTGAACTTTTGTTAATAAATATTTGGAACGTTCGCCGTGTCTCACCTTTTGTTACGGCTACTAGAGCCAGGTCGTAACAGTTTCAATCCGCAAATATACTCCTGTTGTTTACTGTTGATTCAATCTGCATATTCAAATGCTGTCTGTTTGTTAATTCTAGTCAATAAACGTCATCATTTCTCATTAATTTATGCTTAAGTTTGTAGTTGTTTAACTTACACACTACACTGTCTGGTTTAAGAACTCACGTTCAGATTCATTTTAGGCTTTATTATTCTTTTCCACATTGAGGTGGTGCCCCGAAACAATTTAACTTTATCACTTAGCCTAATTCTCTCTCTTTACAAAATGTTTGCTACACTATGAACACCCCTAAAATGTGTGTTTCGGTATATTGTTAAAAATATATGGTCTGAATTTACTTTAAGCTTTCTTTTCAATGTGGAACAAGTATTGACCCTATCCTGAGCTCTGCATAAGAGTAGCAGGTAACTGGAGGTATAAAAGGCTGCCAAATTAGTAGTGAGAATCGATTTCACAAATCAGCTTCACAGAGACTGGGAGCAAAACCCACAAATAGCAAACCAAAAAAGGAGGATGAGTATAACTTATCTGAAGTTTTCAAATATCTCTGCGGAAAACCTTAGAGAAGTTTAATGAACGAAATAAGATTAAAACCACTTTGACAGTTCACCTCTGCTGCAGTGTTAACTCTGGGGTTCATTTGTTCAGCAGTGAATTTTTGGCTGCTGTGTACAGACCTGATTAGAAAGCCTCAGGAAAATATAGTCTGGCTTGCAAAAAAAAAAAAAAAACCCCAAATAATTACTAGGGGTGTATTTTTGATACAGGAGTTTCACCAAACAATTAACACTTCCCACATGAAAGGATTCAAGCAGACCAGGGTTCACTGCTGATGCTAATGAGAAACAAGCACGAAAGACTTCATTATTAGGGTCACATTGAGAAATAATAAGAAAAATCAGTGTGCACAAATCTAATCTTATAACAGCTGATTACAGTTACTTGTTGAATCTCGCAAACATAGATTCAAACTAAGAAAAGTGATGTGTTTTTAAAGTGCTATAGATCTGCAGTTTTTGGTTTTATTAAAAATACACGTTTAAGAGTCTTTTCCTATGGCCAAGGGAGGAATATGCATATTTTTTTGCGATGGAAAAATAATCTGAGGTAGAACTATGGTATATCATAATGCCCACATAATACCAGTACAGTTTTTGTACTGATATCGATGATATAGCACACTGGCATTTGACTTTCTCACTGCTCACCAAGACACAAACAGTGTCTGCTTTGGTGGATTCAAAAAGAAAGATGTGTTCCCTCTGAAATATAGTCTCTCGTGTCTCAGAAAACAGATTTAAACCAACTATAAAGGCTTTGTTTAATAAAATGTGTGTACAAATAAAATCTTTGTACACACATAGTACTTTTTCTTAAACACTGACAGTAGCAGGAGAATGGCCTTAATAGCCTTCATTTTGTTTGTAATAAATGAACAAATAAATAGTGCAAAAACTGCAATTCACTTTTTGTACATTGTAATAGCCATAAAAATCGCCCATCCCCCCCGTTAAAGTCTTTATTGAAATGTTAAGTGAGTTAAACGTGAAATAAAATGTTTTGAAGGCAGGGGCTTCATTTACTGACTAAACAGCAAGTAAGAGAAGTCTATATTTAACAGGCTGTTACCTTTTTTATATTTTACTTTTACATTGTGCTTGTACATCCTTGATAACTGATTATTTAAAGAAATGATCTAGATATACAGTGTATTTTTGTGCCAGCTTCTTGTTTGTGTCCATAAGAAATGTTTTGCCTCTCCACATTCATCATCGCCTTGACATCTGTCCAACAACAATCACAGTGATGTAGTGTATAAATGAATCACTTTTATTTTTATGTATTTTTATAAGCTTTCAGAGTTGTTGGATATATTATCAACCTGTTTATACCGCCTAAAACTTGGCTAACACGATTCTGCCTCCTCTTTCAAGAGTGGAGCGGCAGCGCAGAAAGAACATGATAATCTAAGTCAACTTGTATTTCCCCTCCTGCACTCCACTCTTCGCCGGAGGGGAAGCAATAGATGAGCTGCCAGCACGGATCCAGCGCCTTCATCTCCCATTTTGATTGTAAGGTAGCCCAAGTGTCAGCTCTCGTCTTATCACAGGACATAGACCGTCTCTGAGCACTTCCAGTCGTCGTGCGGCGGCTCGGAGCCCATCTCACCTACCGCCGAGCTCCCTCCAGGAGGCCGGCCTGGGAAGTGTAAATTACTGAGGCTCCCGGCAAAAACGCAGAGGTGCGTGACGGACAAGTCCAGGATGAAAGTGGAGCGGAGCCTCTGAGCTGCTTGAAATAAAAAGTAGATAAAAAGTAACAGAAATTTTCGGTTTATCTATTTGTATATCTTTGTTTTCATTTTATGCAAAGAAGTGGCCGGGGGCTACATAAGGCCCCCAACAGTTTTCCATCTAGCCCCTTACCCCATTACCAAAATCAGAACATATGAGGGGAAAAATAGGTAGAGCTGTAACATATATGTTTAGCTATTAAAATGACTCAAAAATGACTGAAATTAAGCTAATGTAGCCTAATTTTATTTATTTATTTTTCAATTTTTTTCAAGACAAATCATCTTCAAACAGCAAACATGTTTTTTTTTTTTTTTTTTGTTTTTTTTTTAACAAGCTGTTGTTTTCTGTTTTGTTTTTTTTCAACTTTAAATAACCAATTACCAAAGTTTTCAGTCAAGAAAGTAAGTCTAGCCCCCCGCAGCACCTGTGAAGAAACAAGCTGGCCCTCGAGCAAATATAATTGGTGACCCCTGATATATGAGATGTGCATTACAGGGTTTAACTGCACAATTCAGAGGCAAAGAACCTATAAAAGCGAATGTATTGCATGATTTTTAGCTGGTTTGCGGTCACATGATTGTGATGACGCAAGGAAATCAGAGGTAGAGCAGGAAGTAAACATCATCTTTGGCAGAGACAGCAAGCTTAGGCACTGTTTCAAGATACAACAAAAATGTATTAAAATATGTATAAAATATATTGCCCTTATTTTATGCTTATGTAACATTGCATTTGCTTTGTCAATTTATGTTTTTTTTTAATTATTTTTTGGGCTGTTTTGTTGTGTGAAAAGACTTAGCCAGTACTTTCTCTTTATTATCAGTAGCCGACACTGGTGTAGACCAAAGGGAGCATCCCTTCATAACATGCAAGCAATATGATTGGTCAAAGCTTTGTGTTTGAGATGAACATACTGATCATTTGAATTAATGAGGGCTTAAGGTCTTTTTTTTCCACAGATCATTCCTACGACAATGTGTTATTATGTGATTGAACAGTTAGCCTCAAAAAATAAAATAAAATAAAAAAAATAAAAAATAAAAAATTGCATACTTTCCAATTTAAGCATTTGTCTTATGTATTGGCTAAGATTACTGGTTAGTGTGTCTTTTAAAGCACTTGGGCAGCTTAGTGCTAAACTAAAAAGGACAAGGACAATTATTTCCGTTAAAAGTAAAGTTAAAAGCACCTGCTGTTTGTTGTTACTGTTATTACAAGAATAGTTGTCAGAGGAATATAGAAAGAACATAAGAGTGCATATAATTTTTTATTTTTTTTTTTGCAAAATGTTATTTTTGCTGACTAGTGCATTGATATATTGCAAAAGTTACAAACATCATATTCACATAATGTAACAATTCTGTTTGCTCAAGTTCTTAACTGCTTTTTGGGTGGACTTAATACTAAATGTTAAATGCAACTATAAATCTTAAACTTCAAGAGATGTTTTCTTCTCAGCAGGTAACCAAAGTCCTCATTAAATGGTGTTTCCATGAGGTATTTTCGTCTGACTGCTTGGGTAGCATTTTGTGCACCACTTGTTCCTGTTTGATTAATAGCACCAGGGCTGCCCCCGAACAAACTTTCCAGTCAACTAGTAGTCATTAGTTTCAGTAAGTAGCTAATTAAAAATTGGATCCGATAACACAGTGCTATATTAATACGGGGCACAAAACTGCAATAATAAGCATTAAAAAAGAAAGCGCAAAGAGAAGCTTGATAAAACCTACTGTTGTAGTGCTTACTGTACCAACAAAGTACATCAGTGTGGACCCAAAACATGCTGCAACTCAAATAAGTCTTTTTTTTCTAATTTAACTGGACATCAGGCTAAGTGGGTTGTTTCATTTTGAACCAAGCCTGTTAACAGGGGAAATACAGCAGCTATGGGTCCTGACCACACTGACCCTGACCTAGTCTGCTAGTGGGCCCCTGTCTTTCAAAAACCCAGCCAACCTTTGTGCACCCTTCTAAGCATTCTGCATTTTCATAACTGCCTCTGATGGAATAATAAAGTTTTGTGTACCCTATAAACTTGACATATGTTTTAATTCTGTCTATCCTGCTAGTTATAAATTGGTGGAGAATCACTTTTAGGTCTTCAAGTGCATTTTTTGTAGTTTATTTTTTGTTCAGTTGTGAAACACATTATTTGCTGACTTTGATACAGACAATGTTGAGAACTGACATATTGAAACTTGTTTGTAGTGATAAACAAAAAAATATCAGTTGTATGTGTTTGTGTCTGTCTAATGCAGCCACACCTTTTGAAACACAAAAAAGACTTTTCCACAAATATTTCATGGTGATATTTGAGATTGTGTAAAAATTTTAAGAGTGTCCGAAAACTTGTCCCTGTCTGGCCCTCTGGAGGCTTGTGTTAAAAAACGGATTGATTTAACAGTGTTTACTATGCGCATAGTACAGTACAGTGCATAATACAACCATGATACTCTTATTTTGAAGGTACTGGAATTGACGACAAACACAGGAAATGCATTGTGTAAATGCAATGATGTCATCTTAGATTAAAAAGAGAAAGAGTGAGGCAGAATGTAGAACCTTTAACACAGCGTGGAAGTATGTATTTAGTGAAATCATAGGTACTGCTGTGTGCTTAGTCTACGGGGAGCGCACCACCGTGTTAAAGGATTATAATTCACACCACCATTAAGTGACCAAGCATGCTGACAAATACGAGGGCCTGACTGGAACATGCGGGACCACAGCTGAGGCATTGATCACTAAGTAGCAAAAACGACAGGGACTTTTTGCTAAGCATCACTCAGTCAGAGGTGGAGTAGTAATGACCAGCTTTGTAATATCACATAAAATCGCTAAAAGAAGGATGAGCCATTCTCTGATGGTGGGTCAATTAAAGACTGTTTGGTGGACTTCTCAGAGCTGCATGCCCCAAGAAACAAGAGACTTTTAACAACCTGCCCCTCTCTCAGGTGCACTCTCACCCACTGTGTTGATGGCATCTTCAGTTGTGGACACATTTCTTTTCCATTTCTCGGGATGAGAGCTGCAGTGTCCACAACAACGCATAATTGCTTGTCTTGGTACGAGTGATAACTAAAGACTTGACAGTGACAGAGGCTGGTTGCAGTGTGACCAATGCAATGTTCATTTTGACTGCAAATTTTAATTTAGTTTTAACCTTTGTCTTTTGACTAAATTCAGTTTTAAGCATAATTTTGTCATCTAATCCTTATTAGTTTTAGTCCAGTTTTAGTCCACTAAATATCATACGCAATAATAAAAAAAAAATGAGTCACTAAAATGTAAAGGGTAATGCATTTTCAGTGTTTTTTCTTTTCTTTTTTTTTTTTTTTTGAATGAAATGCAACTGCTTCTAACCTCTTCCAAACACAAGACACACTTGTCTTTATTTAAAATAGTATAAATAAAACGGCATGTCAATAATAATAAAATGAGTAGAAGTTTTGTCCTTCCCTGAATAATAAACACATTTTTACCATTGTTTAATATTAAAAAGCTGTTCTCTTTTCCTGTCGTCTTCCGGCGGCTCTAACAAATGTTTCCGTCTGACATCACTTCCACGACGCTTAAAAACGTAAGTTCTGTTTGGAATTCTTCTCAACTCGTCCCGTCTCCTCATCCTTTTGATTGGATTGTGTCTCTGTTCATTTGTTTATTTTGTTCTGTGTCAATTCATTTAGTCAGAGTTTTCATTCTTATTATTTACTTTTTATTTTGTTTTGTTTTCAGACACAAAAATATGTATAACCATGACGAAACTTATTCGTCAACAAAATGAACACTGGACCAATGAAAACAGTGAAAACAAACGGGAGTTACTACAGATGGCTGCCTAAATCTAACTGGAAAACCCATTTTAAAGCAGATAAAATAAAATTAACCCAGAACTAAAACTGTGTGTTTTTTTGCGTTGTGTACATCAGGAGGTGCTGTGTAAATCTGTTGTGGATGTTGTCAAAGGCAGTTTGTTGCACTTTAAGAGAGGCATGAGACTGGACAAAGGGTACCACACAGCTGTCAGAGGGCTCGGTCTGTTTTTAGAAAGAAAGATTTTGGTTAAAAGAAAGGAAAGATTTGGGTTAAAAGAAAGGAAAGGACTTCTCAGAGCTCTCAGACACAGATGGGATGAGAGACCTGGCCGTTTTTTGTTGTTGTGACTCCATTCATAAATGACCGCTGCGTAAACGGTGAAACTTATTTGTTTAAACCGACCTTTAAAACACAGCAAGATTGCACATTTACACCGTTAAACCTAATTCACTGTATTTTATAATGCCAATCTTTGACATACAGCAAACATCTAGATTTAAAATGTGTTTTGAGTGGTTTGTATATTTATTTTCTTTCTCTGCGCCTCAATTTTTTAAAGCTTAAGCCTCTTTAAACTATTAAATTAACTGCTAATTATAATGTGGTAGTATTTTTAATGAGCACAAGTCAGTTCATTGTGTTGGCCTGGCTCTACAACACAGTCCCAGGTTCTACTGTGGCCCTTTGGAAACATTATTGTCTTAGAGGCTGGTTTGCTTATGAAGTGTTGCTGAAGGAGATGTTGCACCACATCTGTGCAAAAATCTACACCTAAGTTTAATTTTCAAGTCTTGATTGACGGAGAAATGTTGGAGGAAAGTCAAGAACATAGTGCCTGAAACTTGGGTGGGTAATGAGCAAAAAAAGTTTTTCAAGCCCTGTTCGGATTGCAAATTTAAGCTTGCACGAGGGCACTATGAAAATCCCGAGGTCTCACATTAATAAAAACGATCTCAGTGACCTTGTAGCACACTTGAGTATCTGTTGAACATCTGGCATGGTCTCTTACATTTCACTCCTGCAGGATAAGGCCATCTGCTGAGGACGTCAATATTTTTTAGCCATCAGTGACGCTCGATTAGGAGCAATGAGATTATAGCCCCATTCCCCAGTTCTGGACTATTTATCACTACTCTTTCAATTAAACGGAAGTATTTATTTGCTTAATAATGTCTAGACTTCTTCACCGTTTACTTCTTTTTCAAATCTGGCAGCTCATCAGTGGAACTTTCACTTAAATCACATTTTTTTTTCCCCACTGGATATATGGTAAAAGGAGAAGAAACAAGGAAGAACAAATGAATGTATCAATAGTGGAACATCAGAAGAGTGAGTGGGCATTTCCAAAGGCTCTGTTCCCAGAAACGCTAATTACACTGAAAGTTAATTAAGGCCAGGAAAAAGCACTGAACGCAGCATTCATTTTACACCGACAGCATTAAGAAAATTATCCCTTGAATTATTCGAAGCTGGAAAAGCGTGTCTCATGAATCACGTTTGATGTTAATGATACATTTCACTGCAGAGTTCAGGAATTATGGAGTTATTGAGGAAGTGGATTTACATATAAATGCGAGTTTTGTTTGGTCGGACCCGGCTTATCTCAGAATCCTGTTTGTGATGAATAACCATTTCACAGAGCGGATATTGCCTCCTCGCTTGTGTCACCGAGCTGACAGAGTCCAGATGCCTCACAGTTAGAGACGAGTGTCAGTCCGCCTCCTTCACACAGCGACAGTCTGGAGTTCTATCTAGAAAAGCACAGAGCTGCAGTCTTCAACATGGATCTGTGTTTCTATTGTAATACCACTTTATTGTCATGACATGGTTTCTCAACATTATTTTTTTGTAGATTCAATTGATATTAGGGGATTTTCAACATAAGATTTCTGCAGTCTATAATACTGGGATGTGAGAAGCAATAAACCAACAAACAAACAAACAAAAAAAAAAAAAAGTTCATTATTTTAGCATGCTCCACAGAACATAGCCTATTTCACCATCTGGGAAGGCCCTGTTAAAGAAGCCTTCTCTGAAAACATGGTAGGCGGATACTAGTCGGTGCTTCATCCAATCACCTACCAAGGTTTCTTTAACCAATCATAGCAAAGATTCATATGTCGTGCCACTCCTTGCTCTTATTATATATATATACTCTCTACTTCTGATAAAACTGATTCGATAGCAGCGTCAATGCTAATGTCTTTCGGTGTAGTCATGTTGATAACAAAGAGAAGAAGACAGTGCTAGTTGCTTTCGTAAAATAAAAAACCTGCCTCTTCCTGTTTGTGCTGCAACATCACTGGTCACAAGAGTCCAGTGAGTCCATGGTTTAATTCAGTTTGTTTGGTGCGATGCAAGATGGATTTACGTGAGTTTTGATACTCCCAAATCTCTTGCGTGAATCCAGCTGCAGCGCAAGGTTAATTATGCACACATATACTTACAGACTAAACAAAACAACATTGCAAGTCAATCAAACATATCATATCAAATATCTCACTTTGAACAAAAAAGTTGTAGTGAAGCTGAAACTTATTTTACTCACCCTTATCTCCAAACAAGCACATTGATGAATTCAATCCAAATCAAAAAGTAAAAAGAAGTAACCAGATTATAATATTAGTGACGAATGTTCCATATCAGTCATATATCTATTAATTGTAATTTTTTGTATATTGTTTTGAATTGGAGAAGAGAAGTAGCACATTTTAGTTCTTCGGGACAGCTGTTCCACCAATAAACACCTTTGTTTGAGGAACAGTTTCTCTTCATAATTGTACTTATTTGTAGGTTTTTTTATGTATGTATGTATGTGAATAAATGTTTTTATTTTATGTGATTGTGTGTATGTTGCTATAGTACATTCAGTATACTTCCCCATCAGCTCGAGCCACTTAAACCTCACTCACACAGATAGATAACTGGTCAGTCTGAGTCCGATTCTGTCCTTCTGACAACTGCAAGAGTTTTTCCCGACTGTCTCAAGAGTGCTGTTCCTTCTGCATCTCATTTTACATTTTTGATCACACATGTCAAACTCAAGGCCCAGGGGCCAAATGCGGCACTATGCAATGTTTTATGAGGCCATCCAATACATTTAGAAAGTGATATTTTTGGCACTGTGTTTTAACTTGATTTGAACAGGTTTTTGATGGATTTGAACCAGATTAATTTTATTTGTTCATGAAATCTTAAACCAGTTTTTGCTACAAAGATACATATAAAAAAAAAAAACCTGTTCAAATTCAATTATGTAAAACTCAAGACTGAAGGTGAAACCCTCCATTTAAAATAAAATAAAAGCTTCCCAAGAGTCACAGTCTTCGGCCCTACTACTACCACGCCTCACCTCTCTTAGTTTAAATCATTTAAACTGTTTTAGATTGAAAAAATATTAAAGACTTGTTATTCTTAACATAGAATTACCACAAAAAGCACCAACTTTAAATGGGATGTTAGGGAAAATCAGTCAAATGTTTGTCAAACTTCTGCAGACGTCCTTGTTTATTGTATATTTGAATGGTTTTGTGCCTCAATTCTGTTTCCAAAAACTGTTCCAGGTTACAGACCCACCATCCTTCATCATATGAGCTATTAGTTTGGAGACTCTGGTTGAAGCAGTGGAGCAACAGACAAACAGGACAGATGCTATACAGAACAACGTGGACCATCCCTTGCACTGGGCTTTTGGACGACAGAGAGCAGCCAGTGGACGTCTGAGATCAGAGAGGAACAAGACAGAACGACACAAGAACTTCTTCTTTCTGACTTCAATAACACTGTACAATCGATCAGTCTATTTAAGTTGAAGTCTGAATCAGTTCATTTGCTTTTTTAATTTATTTGAAGAGATCTAACAATTGGATTTCCCTTTGGGGCTTAATTTAATCATGTTAGTCTCAATGTATTAAAAAAAAAAAGCAACATGAAACACGAAATGCAATGGCTGGACAGTACTGTATGAAAGTGGTTAGAAATCCTGCCTTACAGCAAGTTTGATCCCCCGCTGAGTACTGGCCTTTCTGTGTGGAGACTGTGTGTTCTCTCTGTTCTGTATGGGTTTCTCTTCGGGTACTTGGGCTTCTTCCCACAACGGCATTAAAACACTGAGAGAGATAACATGAAACAACAGAAGAATAACTCTTGCTTTTTCTCCCCCTCCAGTCACAGATATCCCTATATTTACTGTAAGCTAGACCTTCACATACATTTGCTGGAGTTTTCAATTTTTGAAAAGCGATATTCAAAATAGACTTCTATGTTGTGGATTTTATTTTGCTGTTTGCGTGGTGCTGACAACAAAGGCCATCTGATGATCTGATGACAAGGAGCAAGGATTTAGCTTCTTCTCCAGCCCGTTTGACACATGCAACACATATTCAATTCAGTGCAACTTTATTAATCCAAGAGGAAATTCAGTACACTCTAAAAAGTCATTCAAGTAAGCCGTTGCTATGATTACTGTATAGCTGGAAAAAGGTAATTAATTGATATAGGTATACTTTTTGTGTTACACATGTTATTTTGATACCCTGTTTTAACACAAAAAGTCAGCAATTAAGTTGGGTAAAAATAATGTCTTATTAATCATAGTGTTTTTCTTTTGAGACAAGTACTGTGAAAATCCTTTTGTCGTGACTAAAAAAAATTAGCTCCTCAGTTTAATTTGTTGCCACAGTAGCTTTGTTTTTCAATCAGCACCTGGCTCCGCCTACTCAACACCTCCAGGCTTGTCTGACTAGTCTGAACATTGCATCTCTGGCAAAAAAAGCGAGCGAATCCACTGAAAAAGTACTGCTTAATTTTCAACATTTCTTAATTACATGTATTTACTTACTCATTTTGAAAGTGGTAAAGAAGTGAAGTGTAAGAGTGTTGAAGTTAGTACAAGCTAGCTCAGGGGTGGGCAAACGTTTTGGCTCAAGGGCCACACTGTGTTTTAAACTCTAACAGACGGGCCAGACCAGTAAACTGTAAACTAAAATAAATGACATGAGTAAACCTGTAAATTGACATTTTGAGAATGACATGAAGTGTGAATGGATATTTTCTGTTTGCAGATATGATGATACCTTTGGCAAAAGTACAAGGTATTGAAGAAAAATGGCCAAATATATGCTGTCTTAAAATGTAAATAATTTGTAAATGCTTGGCGGGCCGCATTACACAGCTCAACGGGCCACATGAGCTAGCTTGAGACATGTGCATCTGGGAATGTCAGTTTTAGGTGGTTGTATGTAATTGTATGCCAGTGCACCTATTTATTGAGTTGGTTAATGGTTGGTTACCCCAAAAGAAAAGTGTCGATTGGTTTGAGACAATTACAGCCCTTTTGGGACAACTCAAAAAGGCTACCGCAGAGGGTTGCGTAATTTTTTTGCCTTGGGCCAAGACATTTCTTTTTAGAGTGTAGTGAGGTCTCTTAAAATGAATTGATTTAGATTTCATCTTTCATAGACTGATTGTACAGTCAAAAAGAAGGAGTTCTTGTGTTGCAGCTCACTGATCTCAGACGTCCACTGGCTGCTCTCTGTTGTTCAAAAGCACAAGGCAGGGGGTGGTCCATGTTGTTCAGTATAGCATCTGTCCTGTCGAGTATCTGCTGCTTGACCACTTCAACTGGTCTCCAACCTAATATTTATAGTTGAAAAAATTTAATTAAAAATTTACATATACTGACAATGATTTAAAGGTAAACTCTCCTCTTAGAACAGTTTTTATCCTGTAATTTTTTATTTTTTGCTGTAAAAATCCCATCCCCTCTTTGTTGCCACATATCAAAGTCAGAGGGTCTTGGACGGACTGTACACCTGCTTGGTGTAGTCTAATCACGCCCTATTGTTTATGCAAATCAGGCATGTGCATATTTAATGAAGTGCCTGCTCATTTGTTCGTTATTATGCAGAGGTTTCCAAGGGATTTCTTTTCCTTCTGATTGATTTTAATTTGATTCAAATGTCTTCTGTTGTACACATAATATTGGTACCAAGTGCCTTTTTCTAGGACACAGTGTATGCTCCACCAGACTCGAGGTGACCTGATTGGAATGGACTGAAAATACTAAACAGTCATTAGAATTTAATTTGGAACAAAATTAACCCAAAACAGGTTTTTCAAGTCACTTTTTTGCTTATTCCACTGGTCTCACATCAGTCGATAGAAAGGACTTTGAGGGAGTTGTATTGAATATTCTGAAGCATGAACAGTTGTAGCTCTAGTAAATGTGTCTTGATGGCTCTTTTCTCATCAGCTCATATCACAAAAATAAAATATCACAGTATTAGTGGTTTTAATATTGTGATTATGCGTCTTAAAACCATGGTATATAGTTATCATCCCAGACCTAGTGGGGAGGCACAAAAAGCAAAAGAGATGAACAAATCACTGTATTACTACATGATTAAACATGTGCAGCAGTTTGTTTGCATTAAAAGACCTTAGCATTTTTGCTGGGTTTAAGCTTTCCTATAAAATATATATATTTATATCTGTATTTATAGACCAGTCCAGCTTGATGTCCAGATGCACTCTCAGGTATTTATAGGTGGAAACTTTAACAATATCTTCTTCACTGATGCTCACAGTTTGGAGTTTGGAATTGGGAGTGTATCACAAATGCTTCAAATACAAATTTAAATGTCATAGAGAAAAGGAGTGTGTGTTTACTGTGTTGACTCTACATTCTCCTGCACACAGCACTGTGGAAACACAACATGTTAGATACAACTGAGAGGAAATATGTCTAAAGGTATATCTCTTAATGTCCATTTCAAACACTGAATTGATGTTATTATCCCTACAATTCTCTATTTGGGGCATGAGGTTAGTGACCCGTTAGCGTTCAACCAGAGAGCCTGCTGTGTTGCCCTGTGAGTGGGAAGAACAAACACATCCAAACAGGAAGTCCAGCGGAGACAAACAGGACGCCCAGCCGAGAGGGGAGGAGCACACGACCACATTCTCCGCAGAAGTCAAGAGTCACCGGGCCTTTCGCAAACGCAGGGGGCTCGTCAGCTGCTCAAATCAAACAACACAACAGACCGACCGCTGGGCAGAGGGTGGGCACGTGCAAGGTTTTATCAAAGACTGCTATGTTTCATTCAGCGTTTTATTAAAGGCAACAGTCGCAGGGAAGTCTTTAGTCTCTGGATGAATCGTGAAGCTTCAGAAGAATCACAGAAACAGCTCTGTGCCAAAAATAAACATGTCTGTTTTGGATAAGAGCCATGACATGATGCACGGGGCAGATGAAACCAACAAAAGAAAAAGAAAAAAACATCAGAAATAAAATGTGTGTATGCTTTTTGAAAGTCAAATATAGTTTACCAGTTAAGAATGCTACTAAATCTGTCTGTACACAACAAATCTGGCAGTTATTAAAAGCTAAAAACGTTGCTAATTATGTCTACCATGGCATGTTCATTATATATATATATATATATATATATATATATATATATATATATATATATATAGAGAGAGAGAGAGAGAGAGAGAGAGAGAGAGAGAGACAGAGAGAGAGAGAGAGAGAGAGAGACAGAGAGAGAGAGAGAGAGAGAGAGAGAGATTCTCTTGAAAACTTCCCGAATTCTTCAGTAGATGAGTAGATTGATGGTTCATACAGGTTTAGTAAGAATATTGAGAATGACAGACACACACAGTTGACACAGAAGGTTAAAGCCCAGGGGACAGCCAAGAACATCTCATGCTGTGATGAGGAAGACTGCAGGAAGTTCTCCATCACATCATGTCAACATAAAGCACAAGTCTGTATAAGAGTGTTAAAATAAGGTTTGTGATGTGACTGATATAAGAAGCTACAAGGTTCAGACACAAGACAGCTTTGTGTGTGAAGTGCGTATGTTTTTTTTCATGGCTGTAAGGAGCTTTATCGTCATGGTGACAGCAGTAATTACATGGCTGTATGGAAACAGAAAGAAAAAGCAGTGTGCAGTGTCTGACATTAGGTCCCTCTTTCTTTTCCAGCATTGCACTTCCTCTGTCAAACACTTGTTTGTGTTGGTGACACTTAAACCACTACAGCCCTGAAACCAAATCAGTCATGCATAACCTGCTTTTCCCACTTACTACTATTCTGTTCACCAAAACAATAAGGGACAAAGATATATATACATATATACATATATATATATATATATATATATATATATATATATATATATATATATATATATATATATATATATATAAACATGCAGCACACACAAGTACATGTTGGTCACGTCATGAATGACTCGAAGACCTGTTGAACCCTGACCGGCTGTACATCCCTGAAGTCACGGTTTGCATATGTGGCACACTGATTAGGCTCCACGCCTCGTACCTGAGCCCGGGCGGCACACCTCTCAAAGTGACAATTTATTCCATGCATTTTCATCAAATCCATGCTATTTCATGGTGGCTTCCGCTGCACTGATACGCTTCCACCTGTAGCCGCCGGCTGCACACGCCACACTCAGAAATACAGGCTACACGACTGAGGTTTATGTACAGCTGGCATCGACTATGCTTTTGTCATTTTTTATTTTACTACACCTGCTCTCTGTGAGTTGTCCCACCATTTCAGACTTAGATTTCAACTTTTTCACCCATGTATTTCTGTAAATCGATTTTATTTTGCTTTTAGTAAGCTGATACTATCACATTCAGTATTAACTTAAGAAGTTTTACGTGTTTTTAATGCACGCTCACATCACAAGCTCTTTCCAGGTTTGAAAAAAGAATATGTATGGTAAGTCAAATGTGCCAAAAACCATGGGGTAAATACTAACATAATTTCTGAAAATGGGGCACTGTGTAAAATGTAAATAACAACAGAATGCAAGATCAGGGGTATCAATGACTTCAGGGGTGTCATGATCTTGCAGGCACCCCTTAATTTATTTTAATATAATCCAGCACACTAATGAGTTTTCACATTAGCTTTTATTTATGTGAAATACAGAAAGGTGCAGAGGTGTGAGGGGCATATAAGTGCATCACATTACTATCTAAATAAAAGTCAGGCACAGTCAGCTATGAGTGCATACAGTTGGGACAAAATTCCTTGAAGTCATAAGATTAACATTTCCAGTTCATAGGCATTGTCAGAGCAATCACAGCATCAAGTCAGATGAACTGGTATCTACTGCTCACTGATCAGCAGCGATCGAGTCTCTTCAGGCCAGGCACAATCTTGAATGCACCAATTATTTGATATTTGAGATGGTAAGCGCTTTACATGATGCTTCCATTCATCCTTTCACCCACTGGTGGTGGTAAGCTACCTCTGCAGCAGTGGTTGTGTGCTGCCCTGTCTGTGGCTACAGAGTCTGTGGCTGCCATACACAATGGCGCCAATGGCCTGTCTGACCACTGCAATCACACACATTCATACACATTCATGCAGCAGTGCCACAAACACTGGAGGCATGCATACATCCTGAGTCACTGAGCCAACAAAATTAAACAAAAACATCTCTTTTAGTTTCGACAAAATCCAACACAAAAATCACAACTTAATGGATCCACTCTTTTTTTTTTCAAAAACTAAGTTCTGATAACAGCGATATTACGATTGCTTCTCTGCATTTAAAAAAAAAACCATGCAATTCAACCAACACCAGTTTTAAAAGTGCCTGAGACATTTTTGCATGATATCTTTAGGGAATTGCCTCACAAAGACTGTTTCAACCAACCTTCATTAAAACTGTGTTTCCAGGTGTCAACATGAACTCGTGGGCTGGTAACAGTTCAGAAGAGAATCCCAAATAATGAGCACCTCTAAATTTGTCCCTGATTAAGGAGGACATTACAAGAACTCCATGAGGCACAAAGGTCAGAAAGGTGTAAATGAGAACTGTGACAGACCTGTGACCTCTCACTGGTTCTGTTGTCAGATGAGTCCTTAATGGTTATCGTATGAAGACCACGTACCCAGAAACAAAAATAACTAATCCACAGGCCCGGTGGCATCTTGTCTTACTTTAATAGCATGCACTAAAAATTAGCCTCATAAAGCAACATGGTTGTTTTCCGTCTTTATGGAGATCTTCAGGGTCCCATTCTGAGATCAGACAGACTTGTCTATACGCTCAACTTAGGAGCCATAAACCACAGGAAATAGATGTTGAGCATTTACATTTAACATAGGAATATCAGCTTTACTTTTAGTGTCAGTCTTCCAATGGACTAACCACAACTTTTGAACTAAGCTAAACAGTTGGTCTATCGGAGTATGATACGGTTATGTGTAAAGACGAATACACAATACAAGCTTAAAAAAAACATAAAAAGGTAAAGGACTATTTAAAATCCTTTGAAGCTCTTTGAAATGTATTCCATATCAAAAGATCTAAGAGCAGAACTGCACAGTGCCGTCAGTTTTTCAGTTGAGTTGAACCTGACAGGAGAGTTTGATATATTTGGCCAGTTCCTCTGCCCTTTGGCCAATTCCGCTAGGTCACACTTGGTACTGCAAAATCCATGTGTCCCAGAAAGGATTTTCCCCATAGACTTCAATGAAGAAGGGATGTCTGCTATGGGCTGACCTTCAACTTCCCAAATAGTCGGTTATTGTTTTGTTTTCTCAATTTGCAACTGACAGTGGGTAAAACACAAGACCACATATGTGAAGGGCATAGTCTGCTTGCTCTATGGGCCTCATAATGTGGAGTCCAACTCAATGGCTAAGTCATTTAGCCACTGAAAACAATGGCCATGACTAACTACAGATAAAGCATCAAATGTTAGTTTTTCATAAACACGTTTCTCTACACATAGAACACAATTTCTAAAATTCAAACTAAATTAACAAAACTTCTGACTTTTCAGTTTTCTGAAACTTGGAGCTAGTGGCAAATGTTTACACAAACTCCAAAGAGACAGAAACAGAAAATGGTAAAATGGTATATACCCTTCACCCAAAGCGCTTTACATCATGCTTCCATTCAACCTATTCACACACATTCACACCTGGGGCAGACAGAGTGGCAGGATGCCATACACAGCCTTCTCCAACCACCAACAAGCCAGTGTGCCCAAAATCTCAAAATGCCTGCAAAATGAAGCGTTTCAAGAAAAACACTTTATTTTTTCAGGCTTTTTTGGCCTTTATTGATAGATGATTGTAGCTGGACAGGAAACAGGGTGAGAGAGTGAGGAATGACATTAGGCATTAGTCTGTGATCCCTCATCAGGTACAATTGTTTGTGATCCACATCTTTCAGTTTGTCTGACAAAAATCTGCGGAAACTGGTCTGTTTGGGTTTAAAGCTAGTTTTTTCAAAATCAGTAAATGATAAAGTTGTGTAGTGTGTTCCCAGCTTAACACAAAAAAATGTGTGTAAAATTTAGCAAAACACGCAGTGTAATGTTTTGCAAAAGGTGTGAGGATAATACCAAGGGTGCATCTGTATATCCTTTGTGGCCTTTCCCTACCCACAATGCACCGCAAGTGTTTTGAAAAAAAGGCAGTAGAAAAGGAAGACAGGCTTAAAGCAGAGAATTTTCAGTTTAAATGTGAGTGTCCATTTGCTGTGTTCATAGAAAATGTTTTATTTTGAAAAAAAATGGCCCAATAAACTGCACAGCTCATGCAGAACATATCACATTCAGCTGTTTTACAAAAATCTGTATGACTTAAAGAAGTAAAGAAAATATCAACTAATGTAACTTACTATTCAGCTCCACAAATGTTTCTCTCCTTTTTTCATGATCCATGGATCAGTTTCAGACTCTGGAGGAGCCACCTCCGAAGGAAGGATCCTGGTAAATTGGGAATCGTCCAGTGAGTGTGAGGAGTTCTGTTCACATTTAACCCCAGCTGCCTGGACTGGCAGGAGGCGTGGCCTTATGAAGGTGTGGTAGCTGCAGGTGGAGCCCACAGTTGGCCAAGACCTGGGTGCTGCTCCAGTGAGGACAGAAGAGGCAGGAGCACACGGTGAGATGCAGGGTTAAGTGCTGCCATCTGTCGTAAAGCGAGCATGTTCTTGCTGTATTTGATGCACTGACTTATATTTATCATATTTAAGCAGCCTTCTTCATTAGATCTGTTTCATATCCCTTATATCACAGTGTATTCAATGACAGCAGAGTCAACTGCAATAACTCTACTTGCCTAAAGAATGTTACTGAAATTCGACCTCATCAACTAATAGCTTTTTGGCAGATTCTGATGCAGGAAAATCTGATGGAGGGCAGGAAGTAAACAGCAGCTATGCAAAAGACAGAGGAAAGCCTGTGTGTTTCTGAGCTTAGACACTGTTTCAAGAGAAAAAAATACTGCATATGTTGGATGTGAGGCTTATTTAATGGAGAACTAAAGAGATTTATCTGCTGTTGAGGCTGTGGATATGTGCAGTCATCCTGCACTCCAGACGTCCTTCAACACTACACAGCTCTTAACATCTTTTAATATTACCACCACACCAACGACAATGTACTTTTTGCTCAACATCTTACATTTTACAGTATCTTTGGAAGAAAAAAAAGTTAATTTCTCGGTTTGATCGGTTGGAACAAACATAAACCATGCAAAACATTGTCATACTCACACCTCACCAGCTGGCTTCTGCAGTATCACTGCTTGCCCTCATTTAAATTTTGCACCACTGCATGTCCAGGAGGTGACATGAAGTGAAAACAAGCATTTAGCCACCCAGAAGCTGTCATCACTAGAGTGATGCCAGGGTTGTGGTTTTCACAAAAAAGAGGGTTATTTTGAATTTACATTTGGAGAGAAATTACAGAGGTGTGGGTTGTGGTTTTCTTAGCTGCAAAAAAGTTTTGCTTGTAGAAAAAGAAACTTGAAAATGGAATAGTATATTAGTAATTATTGATCCATGGAATAAATACTTGGCAACTTGGCATCGTCCCAGTAGCAGAACTGATTGCTTTGCCGTAAGGTCACACATAATGCCTGTTAGTTATGCCCTCTCAAGGCAGGAGGTAGGAGCATTAGTTGGTCTGTGTATGAACAAAGGGCTAACAGTCAGGTAAATGAGGCAAATATGGAAAGAAATAGTGGAAGGAATGGGAGGAAAGTATTAAAGGGCCGAGTTTGAATGTTCTCTACAACGGTGGTACTCTGACTCTCTGTGGTAGTACTTGAGAATCTCTGATAACTACAAAATGTACAACTATAGATTTCTGCTATAACTTCTCTATAACACACTTCACTATACCACTAAATGTTTGGACACTTAAAAGCTGTGGGATTCAAAATGTGATTTCAAAGAAGCAGCACAGCAAATAAAATTCATTTCATAACATTCATATACAGTAGGTAGATAGGTATGTGTTCACATAAAAGTTAAAATGGCATGGATATGTATCGGCATGAAGGTGGTACTTGAAAAGACAAATATTTTCTGGGTTGGTGTTTGATGTGCATTTGGAAACCACCATGATTTAAAAAAAACCCAACTTTTTCAAATCAGAGCTCACCACAGTGACTGTTAACTCATGTTGCAACTGGAAAGCAAAAACTTGAAAAGTGAAGGGCAAGAAGAAAAAGGAACAAAATCTAGTCCAGTGTGATTCAGCAGTGGGAAAGTGGGATTTGAGTTGGCATTGCGCTGGATTTTTTTTTTTTTTTTCTTGGACCTGATCACCAGGCATTGGTACATATTCAGATGGCGGTTGTAGCTTGAACAAAATCCATTTTCTGAGACAGACTGCCCACACCAAAACCTCTTGGATGCACACATTTCTTATGCATAATATCTCACCTTTAATGCTTCTACTTTCATCTCGCTGCTGTTTCCACTCCATTCCATTTATTAGTTCTTTCCTCTTTTTGGATGATACTTGTGGAAAATTAGCAAGAAACATTTGGACTTTCTAGTTAAAACCCACCCAGCTGAGATAAACTGGCACAGTGACAGAAATGCAAATGGGATGAGCTGCTCCTGAATGAAAAAAAAAAGCAATAAAAGTGTTGAAAACGTACAAACGTAATGACTCGGGTGTGTTGGAGTGTTAATTATCCATCTGCTCCTCCTTCCCTCCGATTCATTATTCCTCTGCTTCACTTTTCTTCTTGTTATTCTGCCGAGGACCCTTCACGAGCTCCTATCTGCACCTCTCCGGCCACTGGCCTTCGTCACACTGATTATTTTGGGGAGTCTCTGAGGTACTGGCTTTGAAAAGGGTTGGGGCTCAGGGTCTCGTCGAGGATACGAGGACAGTCAAGAGGAGGAGCTGTTGGCGAGAGTGGACTGGCAAATGAGATGGATTCCTCGAAAAGAGGATGCAGAAGGCCTAATCGGATGATCAGTGCTCCAGAGGAATAATGGGGAGAGCTAATGAGGAGAAATGCTGCTAATGTGATCTGAATGGAAGAGGAGGAGACTGGAAGATCCTGTGTCATATGATATGGGTTCATCTGTCTGTTACATTGCGTCAAAGGAAAGGGTTTGTGTCTTATTAGCACCGTTTCCGTGAATTAGAATAAAGAAGACAGTAACTTCTTCCATGTATCAGTGCATACTCTACTTTCTTCTCTACTGCAATGTTTTCAATTAACGAAGAAAGTGTTCGAAGTATTTTATGGCTGTCCTTAGAGTTGAAATGAGAAAAGTTTAAAGGTAGAGATACTCTGGATGATTACAAAGCCTTGTATTGTGAGCAATTTGCCATGACAAAGAAAAAAATGGATGCTCAATGAGGGTAAGACTTGGAGAAGAGTGAGAAGAGTTTTCCAAGAAAGGATGACTGATCAGGACAGGCTGGCATGACATGTATCAGAGCATTGTGCAAAAAATAGTTCTAACAATTGCACTCCAGCTACAGCCTGAAAGTGTGAGGAGAGAATCACTATCTTTCTCAGAGTATTCCAACCTGATCAGACCATCCTAACAGGAAAAAACAACATCTTTAAGTGATAACTTTAAGGTTTTAGGTCAGCATAAAGGAGCCTAATAGTTGCAACATTCTGCACTGTTTGGCTCCATCTTTTTGTAACTGTACTACTCTGTTGAAACCAAATCCTTGTTCTCGTTGGCAGTACCGTACGGGTCAGTTAAGGATGGCTCAGTAAGGCTAACCCATGGAGAGGCATGTGTTTCCACTCTGCTGGGTCCTAAAGAGCGGCGTCTGCTACAGAAACAATGATTTAATCAAAGTGCTACAAAAGTCTAGAAGAGAAAACTAGAAGAGGAGAAGAGGAGAGAAAATGGCGTATTATCAGCACAAGTAAACCCCTGTGTGTAGTAGCAACAGGCTAGAGGTACAACATGTATTTTTCTGCAGTAAACATTAAACTGTTTCCCGTTTATTCCCAGCTTTCAGAATAGTCACAGAGCTGCACCAATTTCCCATAACTTTGGGATTCACTATTTGAGGCGAAAGGTTCTGCTTATGTTTAATACGATGGTGATGTAAATGTAATGTTTAATTCACACAGTAAAAGCATTACAACACAGACTTGAACCGCAAATGATTAATAAACATAAAATTTGTTTTTGTGAAAAGTACTTAGTGTGATTTTTTTTGAGAAGCAGTTTCATTTAATGTTTTTTTTCTTTCGCTTCTCATATTTGCTCAAGAACGGTTTATCTATCTTCCAACTTTACAAAGAGGTAAATTAAGGCATATTTGAAAATGTCAAACTTGTCTTTGTTACATCAACTCAGCAACTAGATACGTTGGAGTGGGGTACTTTTCTTTGAAATGTTGGCAAAAATAATCCCTGGTTTCATCTATAATTTTAAATATTTTCTTCAGAACTAAGCATTGTGTTTGTGTCCCATGGCACTTTTCTTATGAACCCAACCAAAAGCGTTCGACTTTTATCTTTTTGTTGACTGCGACTCAAAGCAAGCCCCCTGAAGAGATGGAAACATGAAATACACTGAGCATTTGTTGTTTGTGGAATGTACTGTACTCGGCCCGTTCCTCAGTTCTGCAGCGTGTTTGTCACATCTCTGTTAATGCTGGGGTATTACCAGTGCCCACACAACCTCTACCGCCCCACGATGACAGCGCTTCAACGCAGTGATGGACCCACTGCTGTGGTGTTCACTCAAAGAGCAAAAGAATCAAACATGTGCCCGGCTGTGTTTGTTACTGACATTATAACAACATGTATATTGTTATTTGTATCTTCAAAAAAATAATAGTTGAGCAATGCAATGGACATACCCAGGAGGAGGCAAGAAGGCGAGGATGAAGCATAAAAGTGGAAAGTTGCTGTTCTTTATGTTGTGTCACTGGTGGAGCAACAATAGAACACAAAGCTGACAAAGAGGTTACAGAACTGAATGTAATTCTCACTAAACTAAGGGGAAAGAACAGAAAAGATGCTATAAACCACATGTGTCAAACACAAGGCCTGGGGGCCAAATGTGGCCCTTTGCAATGTTTTATGTGGCCCTCCAATAAATTTAGTAGGTGATATTTTTGCCACTAGGTTTTATAGGATAAGCCAGTTTTTGCTACAAAGATAAATAAAACCTGTTTAAATCCATCAAAAACAGTGAAATTCAACTAATAGCTGTTAAAATCTAACTAATACCTGTTCAAATACAGCAAAAACCTGTTCAAATCCAACAAAACCTGTTCAAATCCAACTAAAACAGGATTAAAATCCAACTAAAATATTTTCAAATTCAACTAAACCCTGTTCAAATACATCTAAAAGCTGTTCCAATTCAACTAAACCCTGCAAATAAGAAAAATAATGTTAAAGATAACTTTTGTATGACTCAAGTGAAGATGAAGCCTTCCATTCAAAATGAAAAAAAGCTGTCACCATCTTCGGCCCCTGAAAGGTTTCTCAATAACTATCGCGGCCCCTCACTATTTTGAGTTTGACACCACTGCTATAAAAACGTTAATGCTATCAAAGCTATTTTCTTTTTGACAACCAACATGGACACATTATCATAAACTTTACCTTTTGCCTAACACAACTTTTCCACCAAACAAAACTTAGTTCCAAAGACTCTAAAACTTTAATCCGGCCTGTGTTCACAATAGTTTGAATGGAAACAACTTGGTGCTGATCAAAACAACAGTATGTTTTGTTAATCCAAGAATTTGTCTTATTACTGCAACTTTCATCTAAGAGGACCGCAACAACTCATAGAACAGGCCAATGCAGTTTTGCCAATGCATTATCCTTCAGATAAATCAGCAAAAATGTATAAAACTTGAGATACACCATTATGTTTATACGTTATCGTAGAGTAAGAATATGTCAATAACAAATATTGTGTTGATAAAACTTTCAGACCGAACCCTAGAATGACAAGATTATTTTGTTTTTTTCATTATCAACATTAGAAAATCTTAATTAAACTTAATTAATTAATTAAGTTTCCTTAAACACACGAGAAACAAACCCCTCACTGTAAACTTGATGCATCAAATAATGTGAATCTCATCAATTCCTTAACCCTCGCTACAGTCCTGTGTACACAACTGTATATGTAGTACCACAATGTAAACATAATGCTGCATACAAAAATCATAGTCTGTTAATGAATTATTTGTAACACTATTTTTTATCGCAGCATAGTAAAAACAGCATTTAATTGAGACTTAAACAGAACATTACATCACTATTAGCAGTTTGCCATTGTTAGGTTCAGGCTGAGATCCAACTATTCAGGTTCTGAATTTCTTCTATTTTTGGTGTAAACAACTTGATGACTGCTGAAATGATTCTCTAACAACAGAAAATATACGAGAAACTACAACTCAGCCTTGAGTTAAGAGACTTGCAACAGCGAGGGACAGACTGTAATTAAAAACATGATTTGACTGCCAAATAGTTCTCATGTTCTGTGATGATTTATTTGGAAAGCAGTCGAAGCAAAGAGAGAAAATGAAGCAGGGACAAAGAGTGAGTCCAGGTGCAGCTTGAGCCGCACGTGTGCTGCTTTTTACGCCACTTCAGTGTGTTTGTTTATGTGTGTGCATGACAGATGAGTCACTCGTACGTGAGAGCACTCAACACCCGAAGTCCTCCGGACCTGAGTGAGTGCATGTTCCCTGCAGAGGCCGCATTTGGCCGGCCTCACTGTTTACTTGGCTTGGCTTTAGGTCAGAGATGAGCAGTCCGTGGGGTTCCGTCCTACACCGCGCTCATTAACACCTTCGCCTCGGCTGCTCCGGCGGGTTCTTGGGTCACAGCCACCGAGACTTCATCCTCGAGCATCTGCAACCTGGCACCGCAGCAGTATGGTAATGTGCAAATCAGTTCAGAGGCACATCATGCACGCATTGTGTAACATGTTGTAGTATATAGTATTATCTCTCTCTTAAAACCCAGTGGCAGGAGCCATTTCGGTTCAGTTACTTCCTGTTCCCGCAGATTCCCAGAGAGAAGAAAATGAGCACAGCTAAGAAGAAGCACACTTGTGTTTCTTTTTGAGCACACATTCTTGCATTAAAGTTCAAGAAATGCATGAACTTAAATGATTTTAAGTAAAATCACCATCTGACCTATTTTATACTGGGTAAGTTCAAAGACAACAGCATGTCCCTGCAGGGCTACCATAGCTGTTCACATGCTCTTCTTTCACATGGCTTTTTAAATAATGGCAGTAACATATACAATTAAATGGTGATTAAAGAATTATTGTTTTTTTATTATTATTATTAGTGATGTGGCCTTGATCTGGCTCAGCTAGATAAATAACAGCACCTTTATGGATTAAACAGGCTCCTATAGCGAGCAGCGTGGCACATTTTTCTGCAGAAATATGTTGAACTGAAGGCAGAAAACTTGTGGAGGTTTTGTGGCTCACACACATATGACTAGTTTTGACAATACATTTTTATTCTTCACATAACACTACTCTTTGTAGCTCTGTCGCGGTGAACAATAGTCTCTGATCTATTGATCTTTACCATTTCTTTTACAAGATGCACTGAGCTGAACCTGTTCAATCAAAACCATGAAAGATTTTATGCTGTTCTTTATCCAGTCCATAGTTGAAAACAGGAAATCTCCTTTAAAAACTGGAAGACAATAAGAATAATCTCGTTATACTTTTTAGTTGGGAATAGAACAGAAAATGCATTGGTTGAAGTCCAGTACTGAGACTAAAATCAGGGCAAAAATCAAGTAGTGTAGTTGTCCACTTAAGCAAACCTCTGTCAAAGTTAAAGACACATGCTCGAGACCCCAAGAGCCTTTTGGAAGTGCTTGGAGGATGTTCCGGCACACTTTGGAGAGGTCAATGACAAGTGCCCCGCAATTTGTCAGATTCCCAACGAACAAAAAGTCTCTTGGACCAATGCCTTATTGCCAAACATGTTGCCATAGAGACGGCCCAAAAACTGACAAAAGATGTAACTCACTCACACACACTGCACGCTTGCTTTGTAAATTCAACAAATAGGTAAAAAAAAATTAAAAAAAAAAAAAAACACTGTGGGAAGATGCACAATAATAAACTTGATGATTTAAAACTGTACATATTCATCTATCTCTCTATATTATATTTATATTTCCTGGCTGGTTACTGTCTGTATGTCTAATAAATACTGAAAAAGGCCCAAATTTATCTTAAAATAATAATATACTTCCATTTCACAAATTATTTAAGTTTAAAGTTCAGTTTTGTGACTTTACCAAAGATTTACACCAAATACCTTGAGCAGCATATGAAATCAACCCCGTACTTCAGTAGAAATGTTTTATTTTGCTGCTTTAGTCTTATTTCCCACATCAAATAAAAATTCAAGGGGTCAGATTTACTCATGTATTGTGGTTCTTAGTGAAAGAAAGGCAGAGGCACAGGCCATTTTGTGACTAGCATCATATTTACATGTATTTGTGGGGTTTGCCATTTCAAAAAAAAAAACCCAAAAAACCTGGAGATTTTTAAATGTGAAGCACAGCCTGATCTGCTAAGGGTTTCAAAAAGCACCAAAATTGTACACAAAGAAGACGTGGAACAACTTATATGTATTTCCATAGTTGTGTGTATGTAGTGTGTGCATCACACGTAAACCTCATGGGCTCCTGTCCTGTCCCAGAGATGAGATGCAGTCTGCCACAGCTGTGCTCAGTTCATTAATGCCTCTTAGAGACATTGCTGTTTTACATTGCGTAATTTAGTGGTAGTCATAGAAATGAGATGGATGTCAGCTCAGCTCAAAACTCTGCACAGATTCAGTACAGTTTTTGCTAAAGAGTATACTCCCAGCCACACAGTTGCAAATTAGCACCTCAAATTGCACAGCTTTATAAATCTGGCGCAGTATCTCAACCCTCCTCGGTCCCTTGACATTTTTTTTGTGCTATTGACCCATTCTAAATAAGTTTTTTCAGTACTCTAATACTGTAATGTGATTTCTGTTTTTAAGGGTTTTTTTTTTTTTCATCCCCTGGTGTTGAAATCCCTTAACGTTTCCATGGCAACCATAACAAAAGATTTTTTGTGTCCTGGAAACTCAGCTGGAACAATTTATTTAGTAGCAAGATACACAAAAAAAACACAAAAAAAAGAGACTTTATTCACTCAACTGGCATTTAAAGAGTTAAAAATGTAGAAAATTCAGAAATATTTGTTAGGTGTTGGTGAAGTTAATAGTGACATTTATTAAAAAATAGGGAAAATTATGTTGAAACATAATTTTGTGTATGACAATGTCTAGAAGAGCATTTTTGTGTCCAAAGGACTTAGGTGGAGCACAAAATGAAGGGTTTCCCAAAGATTAAAACACAAGTTGTCTTTTATGGTTCTTACTTTTGTGTTTCTTGACTTCCTGTTTGTCTGAGCTGCTCTGTGGGAGACCATTGCTTTACTCTGGTCTCTTAGAAAGATGGAGTATCGCATAAAGCTAATTAAACAGTTATGATAGGTCAGTTGTGTTGCTTTACTGGTCAGTGGGAGAATTCCTAGACCCGCTTCACTTTGCTAATAAAATAAAAGCCACTAAAATGCATAAAACATGTTAACTTTTAGACTAGACTACACTACACTACACTACACTTTATTGATCCCACAATGGGGAAATTTACATCTAGTGCAAAAATAGTGTTGGAAAATATAAAAAGAGAGCATGAAGTAAATATATATATATATATATACAGAACAAATTTTAATTATAAAATATAAAGAAACTTTAAAAGGTGCCACCAGGTCAAGAACAAACTTCCCATGCTCAATGATGAAGGTGTCTGGAATAATGTAATCAGTAATAAATCTCATGAATAAAAAAGCTAAATCTTTGGCTAAAGGCTGCAGTGTGATGTATGGCTGAGACATAATGGTGAAAAGAAGGTTGTAAAAGTGTGTAAACCATGAGAGCTATCTGTCATCTGAGCCAAGGAGATGGAAGGCAGAGCGGAGAGTGCATAGTTGCATCCATGTCTGGCCAGCGAGTGTGAGTAGTTCAAGGGAGCTGGAAATAATGGTGTACACAGAAACATAGAGGTAATGTGGAGGAAGCATGGAAATTACCGGATAAATCATAAAGGAATCTGCTAAAAAGAAACATAGGCTGTCACGGGGAAAGTACTTTTTGTCAAACTCTACAGCATCGAACTTCAACAGTCTCCAGAGTCTTCAATCATCAAACACAGCTTTTCCGATGATTCCGTCGCTGTCCCAGTCTTCTGTTTGTTGTGTAAGAATTGCCCCGACATCAAAGTAACAGCCCTCCTACTAGACCCTGGACTAGACACCGAAGTGCACACTGGTTAAAATCTCATTTAGTAGTCTGCAGGTGGACCTAATCACCCAAAACCTCTCCATTTGGGAAGCACTAATGGAGAAAATTAAAGCTGACAAAATCAGAATGAGTCAGTGTTTTCAGCATAATAACTTGTCATTGCATGTGTTCTGTAGGAGTGCTGCGCTCTTAAGTGTGGCTCTTAATGGCTTGGCATGGCACTACACTTAATTACCAATCTGTTGCCTCTCTCCCCTCTGTTCTAACCTGTCTAACAGTGGATTCATGCTGTCTAATTTTGGGACAGTCCACATTAAATATTTGTACAAGGCTATGATGGAGGTCAAAGCGCTGGTTACTTTATATAAAATTCATTTCCACTTTCAGGAGTTTTACAGATATTTGAATAGCCTTTTACAAACTGAATGTGTTATGCAGGTTTTTTTTATCTTAACACTGCTTGTAATCTGATGAGACAGAGCTGTAGAGAAGTGGAGTGCCCTGTGGATGTGGCATCATTTCATTTTCTCTGCTTCCTGTTTGCAAATGAATGGCTGGCACTGTGCCTGCTGTGCATGTGAAAACAACCCTTCAGATGGCTTTAAGTGCCTCTTCGTCAGAGAATAATGAAATGCATCTTACCCTCGACCGAATGTGCAAGCTGAATCTCGAGATGTCATTTAGGCGTTCTGAAAAGTCCCCGTCTTTGTCAGTCTTCATTAGGTCCTTGTGTTTGTGGAGTCTCGGCTGACTAACAATCACCTCCAGGTCGGCGGCACCAATCTAATGGGTGACTCACTGAGGTAAAACAAATACAAGTCAAACAAAATCTCTGAGGCAGTTCACTCTTTGTTTAAAGCTGCACTTGGCATGCACTCTTCTTGTAAAGGTATTTATTATAAAGGAAGTGAGTGGTTGTTGCACTGGTCTGTTGTTATGAAGAGGGAGTTATAGGGCAAAGCTGTCATTTTTCCAGTTAAACAAGCTTCTTCCCTTCACCTTTGATCAAGAGCTGTGGCCGTGACCGAATGGACAGTTTATTTTCAGTTTATTTTTTTTAGTTTGGTCGGAGTAGAGCCACTTTTCCTCCACATCAAAAGGATCCAGCTGAAGTGGCTCTTGGACGCTTGAAGGTTTCTGGACATGTCCCACCAGGCAGACGTCCCGGGTCCTACCAAGGGTATACTGGAGGGACTACATCTCTTGGCTGACCTCAGAATGGCTTGGTATTCCCCTCCAAGAGCTTCCAGACATGTTTGGAAACAGTGAAGTCAGGCTGCCCCTGCAACTGGAGGAAGACTACAAAAGCAGCTGATCTAAATTAGGTCTTTCATGCAAGCACGACTCCTCCAGACTTTATTCTGACCTTCTTTGCACGTGTGAAGACAATTCACTCTAATTTCTCACCTAGACAATATCCTGCAGAGGGGCCTTGTATAACCTCACAAGGAGTGTGATGTGTTGAAAATGACTGGAGATCCTCGCTGTGCATATCCTCAAATTCAAATTGTTCCAATATTAGGGCAGTTACCACCACCACTTTGAGGGGCTTGACTCATTAATTCACCAGGTTCGTGTTGTAAAAGAACGTGCTTATTTCTTCTGCCAATATTACATTTATCTTTGCCCATCCTGTACACACTTAGAACTAGTGCCCGAGACTAAAAGGACCATCCTCTAATGTTTATCTATGATGAGTAGACTGTGCTCTGCTTGGTATGGTACCAGTTTAAAGTAGTTTGTGGAAAGTCCATTCTATTGTGTCCATCTGCAAGCTATTCTACAGCCGATGCTAACAATTAGCCAGTTACTGATAGTGTTCTGCACCTACCAGCCACAACATGATGGATAAATGGACAAGTTGACTATAGTAGGATGCTGCCTTTCACTGGACAAAAACATAAGCAGCAATTAACAGGGTGCATCCAAGCGCCATATGTAAAACTCAATAACATTATGATAGCATTACAGAGCATTATTACCTTATTACCATTGTATAGAATCAAAAACGTGGTCCAATCTGCAGATACAGCAAAAATAAATCTCTGGAGCCTTTAAGTATGTGTGCATTACTTTACCTACTGTGTAATTATGTTCTTTCTGTGTCATTTACAAAGCTCGACTAACTTCACTTCGCTGTGGGGGGTGTAATAAACAGTCAACTACTGCAAAAGACTATTGACTTTAGCTGCAGGAGGTGTGCTGTATTAATGGCACTAATTAGATTTCACTTCCCAGCACTGTTATGGCCTCCATTTTGGGGCTATTCTGTTTGTTTACACTCGCTTTATGTTCCGTTAAATGATTACGATTCATTAAGTCCTATTCATTGCCACATCACCTTAATCATGCAGCAGGGAGTCACAAAAAACGAGACACTTTTAGTACAACAAACACAAGCATCAGGTTATAAAGATGATAAATGTAGCTACTGTGCTTTCTTCATCACTGGGACAGAAGAATGTTACAAGTCTTAAATCACCTGTGTTCTTCATCAGCTAATGGCCAAACAATGCGTTTACATTGAATCAGAGAGAAAGATATTTTTAGACATCACGAATACAATTTTACAGAAGAAGAAAGCCATGCAATAAAGGACATATCAAACTAATAGGGTTGCCATTGGTTCTGTGTGTTCTCGAGTGGTTTGTAAAACAACCAGAAATGTGGAACAAATAAAACGTCAAAGAGATCGATTGAAGCTGCTCCTTAAATACACGGAGCCAGTGAAGGGTGGCCAGAGCCAGGAAGATGACATGCGGGATTCTGACGCTGTTGGACACAAGTACAAGACAGGCAGTGTGCATTCATTCATTAAGAATTAACAAAAATGATAAATGGAGCTTCTCACGCACTGCTAGTTGAAGAAAAAACAACTTGTAGTGTTGTTAAGGTGTATGGCATGCTTTTACAAAATTGCAGAGTGGGTATTTTTTACGGCTGATCTGACAAATTGAAAAGAGTCGCGTGTGGTTGCTGTGCAGTGGATGTACTTAGACATGGTCCATTATAATCTAGAATCAGTCAAAGAGAAAGTTTGGTACAAGACAAACTTTATGAAGAGTGAAATTAAGGCTTACACTGGCACTCGACAAAACAGTATTTAAATGGATTTATTCATGCACCTTCTACTGCTCCCATTAGGGGTCAAAGGGGGCAGGAGTCGATCCCGATAGGTTGTACCCGCCTGGGCAACAGCAACGTAGAGACAGACACTGACAGACAACCATTCATTCGCTCACATTTATTTTTATGGACAATTCTGATTCACTATGTATGTATGTATGTATGTATGTGTTATTGTTTTTGTAAAGGCCCTTCTAGGGACGAGCATTGCAAATTAGCCATGGCTACAAATGCTACAGTATGACATGTTAAATGTATATACTTGTCCCTATCAAATAAATAAATAAATAAATAAAATAAACTACCACATTTTCCGGACTATACAGAGATGCGGCTTTTCTATGAATTTTTCTTCAGCCCTCAGGGGGGCGCTCTAGCAGGAAGTGCAAAAACGAGCCAGTTTTTATTCTTAGCACATGCAACCCAAGACTCACAACAGCAAAATACGGTAATATTTTGACACCCTCACCCCCTCATAATGGAAAACAAATGAAGTGACAGTGGTTTGGTGTTCAGTAGTTTCAATGCTCAGGAGGAAGATGAATAGTGACTTGTGGTTTCAGTGCACGGGAGAATGAAGCGACTTTAATAGTTGCGCAGTTGCGCTTTAACAGTGCGCAGGAAGAAAAAGTGACAGTGGTTTGGTGTTCAGTGGTTTCAGTACGCAGGAGGAAGAAAAATAAAGCAACTTGGTTTTAGTGCACAGGAGGAAGATGAATAAAACCATCAATGACTTTTCTGTTTTGTTTGATCAGCACTATTACTGCCGTGTTACAGGCACTGTTCGGAAACAATCAGTTCAGGTATATGAATAAACACTTGGTACAAAATCTTTCTATGTAAATATCTTATTTCTCAGCCTGGATATCGGCGGCTTATAGTCCGGTGCGGCTTATATGTGACAAAATATATATTTCTTTTAAATTTTAGTGGGTGCGGCTTATATTTAGGTGCGCTCTATAGTCCGGAAAATACGGTAAGTCACCAACACATCCATGTCTTTGGATGGTTGGAGGAAACCAGGGAGAAAGCACATTAACACAGGCCCCATGACATTCCTCAGTGATTTTTATACTGACTTTTTATACACACAGGTGCTGCCTCCACTCCCACTAATGTACAGTCTGTTATTGTTACAAATCAATTAAAATGATGCAGAATGTGCCGAGAACAACTCAAATAACCTTTGAATCTGAAAACAAATTGAAGACACATGAAGAAAACGTTTCAGAGTTCACTTTTGATCATTTGTCCAATACACTGGTCTAGTATCTATATTAAATGCTCTGCTGTGAGCCAGTTGTTCCCAGCCTGGTGTCTTTGAGCGTTTGGGTTCACTAGATCTTCAGAAGTTCAAAACATGTTAAAATGATATATATATATATATTTTTATCATTAATTGGCTTTCATCCTGTTACATGTCAGAGGTCTCTGGAGCCTGTCCCCGCTGCTTTAGGCATGATGTGGGCTTTGAAAATGACATAAGATGATGCCCCAGCAGCGTGCACGGCAAACCGACTCCCAGCACTGCTTGGAATAATGTTATTGATTTTCCTAATTATGAGTATTAGCTGTCAAAATGTCTCAGCTCTGATTATTTGTGATCGCCAGTCGCTTCTATGTAAATATGATAGTCATGCATCGATCTTGAAGCAAGTTCTTTGGGGAGATCCTCAGGTCTACCTCCACCTGTCCTCTGGGCCCTACCAGTGAACCTGACTGCTCACCTCACACTGCTCCCCATAGGAAACACCTGAGAGAATAGGGTAAGCTCATAAGAGTTAGTCATTACATGGTAATGATCACAGACTACACTGAGGCTGCTTTTTATATCTCTGGACTTCAGGAAGCGGTGGACACTTCCGATTGTACCTCTTAGCTCTGATTGTTTTTAAAAGTGTGTGAGATTCTTTTTAACCTCACACAGTCAATAACTCTAGACCTTGTTTTATCCTATGATGTAAACATTTGTGTTAATCAAATCTGCGATACCATTTGCCTGTTATTTGCCATGTTTCCAAGTCAGATCGTGCATCCATCAACCCACAAACAGCATCTCTTTTTTCTTCTGCTTTTTACACTTCTGCACAAAAATCACAGAGTATCTCCTTCATTTGATGATCTGGCCAGTGTTTTTGACTCTAGTTGCAGTGACATTTTAGACTCTGTTGCTCATTTTAAAAACAGGCGCCCTAAGCCTGCTGGAGAGCCACGGCTTAACGACACCACTCTTTAGACGAGAATGTTGTTGCGCGGAGAGTAAATGGCAAAAAGACAAACTTCAGGTATCCCTGGGGACTCTAACAGACTGTTTATCCAATTATCAGAAAGCTGTGAAGACTGCAAAAACTCAGTTCATGTCTAACTTGTAACAGTCAGATTTTTCTCAAGTTTTTAATATCTTTAACAGGCCTTAATCCCTCCAAATTCTGGGATTTTTGATTGAAAAGTCCTAGATCCTGCTCTTACTCTGGCGTGCTCAGCTGATTTTAGAGCCTCTATCACTTTCTGAAATGTCAAAGGTAGTACATAGTCTCAGACCCTCTGAATGCCCTCTAGACAGCCTTTTTGCACCATTCAAATTACATCATTGAAACTTCTCTGTGCTGTGACAAGAATTAAAACCAGACTGAGCACTTTTAAAAATTTGAATTACTTTTTTTGTACTAGTACTCACTCTCCTCTTGACCACGAGTTCCTTCTGTCGTATCTTGAGTAGTGTGTAGCAATAAAAGGCGCTCAACTGGTTTCACTCCTGCCTGACAGACAGGTCTTTTCTGTCAGTCCCTCTTGACGGTAGGGTGCCTCAGGGCTCAATTTTAGGTCCAGTCCTGTTCTCCTTATATATTCTGCCACTGGGTTTAATCTTTAGAAGACATGGCATTTCTTTTCTCTGCTTCGTGGACAATCTCCAAATCTATCTGCCACCAGAATCAGGAAATTACTCATTTAAGGCCCTACTGAACTGTCTTTGTTACAAGTTCGATGGCATTAAATTTTCTTAAACTGAATAATGTAAAAGAAAAATCTGACAAATCTGACAAACTGATTAGCCCAGTGGTCAAAGCTCTCTGTTATTATTTGTTTTTAAATCACTAAATGAGTTGGCACCACCTTATTTATCTGAAATGCTTTATTTGCGTGTTCAAGCCAAAAAAAAATAAGGTAATCTAATTAGTTGTTGTTAAACTGTCTTCAATCATGACTGAAAATGAGAAGCATTCTTGTTGAAGCAGTCCCCAATCAATTGAACATTAGAGCTGCTACATCCATCCAGACTTTTAAATCACTGTTAAAAACTTACCTCTTTGCACTTTTTTAATACAAGCTAAGCTAGACATTTTATTATTGCTTTTTGATTTTATTCATCATTTTTAGTTGCTCTTATTTATTGACTGATTTTAATTTTCCTTTTTGCTCAAACTTATGTCCTAGTATCTTGTTTTTATTTGGCTCATTTATTATTTTTGTTCATTATTACAGTGTAGGCCACAATTGAGCCTGTTCAGCACTTAAGGAAGCACTGACTGTTTTTAAAAATAAACTTTGACCTTGACAATGTCTGTCTTCTTAAAACAAAATCCACAACAAACTTCTTTAGTATTACAGCCCACTAATAGGTTTTTTCCCCCTTCTTCCATTCCATGTCCATGTTCTCTGTCAATGTCCAGTTGGCCTACAGCTACATTCACTGACTCGCACGTTTAAGGCCGTCACTTGTCACTTAAATCCACCAAAAAATGAAACAACCCTAACATTTGTCAGAGCATGATAAGCAGTGTGCGGTGATGAATCCAACAGCTGCATAATGAATTTGGACACAGAGTTGATAGATGGCTGTTGTGAACACGTGCTGTGGGAAGAGTGATGAGGGTACTTTTTCATTCCAAGGCATCATCTACAAAAACTAGGAAACAGTAAATCTCTGATGTCTGATTGCTCATCTTAATCATACTGATGCCATGGCAATTAAATCTGCAGTGTGTTTTTCTTTTGTTTTGTATTTTTACCACACAGGTTTGCAATGGTGGATAGTGAAGGCCTTTATGTGGGTACCCTGCTTTTTAGGTTTTCTCTTATGCACAAAAAAATCATCAACTATTCCTCTGCAATGAGAAGAAAGCCTTATCAAATCAAATATTCGAAAGGTAATAAATACATCATATGACATAAGCTAACATATTCAAACATTTATTCAGACTGATGGAGAAATTTGACTCTTAATAATAATGGAGATCATCAGGGTTCTATCCTTGGGCCTATACTCTTATTTCATTAAAGTCTTAAAGAAGAGCAGGGGGTGGGTAGTAATTGTGACTAAATAGAAGTATATGACCAGAATCAGAATAGGTAACATCCAAATAGTGTAGTGCAATAATGAGTGAGTACCAGTTCAATTAGACCAGCAAATTTGGGGCTAGAACTGCAATTTAAGTGACATCATCTGCAGCATTCATAAACTGAGTAT